>JBAIZL010000002.1:375674081-375924081 GCA_036971475.1 Prosapia bicincta | reverse complement strand
TTATTTCCTTGAAAATAAATGGCTCATGGCCAAAAACCCTTTGTAAGTTTAGTATTTATCATTTGAAATATTCTGATCACATAAATTCATTTTATCAAGCATAGAATTTATTTAAATTTTATAAAGAGTGAAGTCATTGTTTAAGCTTGAATATTTGTTTGAATTTAATAAAATTAACTGACTAAATTTGACGTAATTGGTATCGAATAGAGAAAATGACTTGCCAAAGATGTTCCTGCCGGTCCTAGAGTCCCTCGTCTGGATTCCCTGGTCCTTGGACATCGGAAGTCGCCATCCCTGGTTCGTCGGTGGTGGTTTTCCTCTATTCCCGCGTCCTGGAGGCTGAGTCTGGAGCCTTCATTCCTTGGTAGTCCTAGACGTCGGAAGCGTTGAGGTTTGGTCCATCTGGCCTGATGGGGGTCCTACTCGCGGTCCAGCATAGCGTTCCGCGGCACCTCGTATTAAAAATTTATTTCAGACTGTCTCTAAGGTCCTAGAGACCTAGTATATATAGCGGTGAAGTTAACCTACCTCACCCCGCCTGCAATACTTGCTATCTTTGGATTTATTCCTTGTACAGGCAAGTCGGGCAACGAATCTGTTTTAGCTTGCAGAGTTTGATTATCATTTTTGGAACACTGAAAAATGTCTATTTTATTAAAACTGCTGTAACTTTTTTGTTTTTTAAGTTTTTCAAATTTTGTTTTCACTAATGTTTATTCTGGCTTATTCTGGTTCTTTTAAAATCTCGATGAAAGTTCTACGTGGTTTGGTTCTTAAGATAGCTTTTTTAAGTACTTAGAAAATTTTCGCCTCACTCCCGATGGTCAAATTTAGCTAGTTATTACAAATTTATTCTTTAATACTTTTTAATTTAGCTTAAATATTCTATTTAAGGTTTTATTTAATTTTTCACTATTTATTATTTGTATAACTCCAAACTAGATTAATTTAAAAATCAACTTTATTACTTAAAACCATGAAAATATTTATTTCTTATTTGTCACGGAATGTCACACCGTTACAACGTGTGTGTGTGTGTGTTTGTGTGTGTGTGTGTGTGTGTGTGTGTGTGTGTGTGTGTGTGTGTGTGTGTGTGTGTGTGTGTGTGTGTGTGTGTGTGTGTGTGTGGTGTGTGTGTGGTGTGTGTGTGTGAGTGTGTGTGTGTGTGTGTGTGTGTGTGTGTGTGTGTGTGTGTGAGTGTGTGTGTGTGTGTGTGTGTGTGTGTGTGTGTGTGTGTGTGTGTGTGTGTGTGTGAGTGTGTGTGTGTGTGTGTGTGTGTGTATGTGTGTGTGTGTGTGTGTGTGTGTGTGTGTGTGTGTGTGTGTGTGTGTGTGTGAGTGTGTGTGTGTGTGTGTGTGTGTGTGAGTGTGTGTGAGTGTGTGTGTGTGTGTGTGTGTGTGTGTGTGTGTGTGTGTGTGTGTGTGTGTGTGTGTGTGTGTGTGTGTGTGTGTGTGTGAGTGTGTGTGTGTGTGTGTGTGTGTGTGTTCTTTTATATTCTTTTATCGTTTATAAAAATACTCTAGGTATTTTCTGGTTCAGCAATCTACTAATGTTTATTATATTGTTTCTCATTTTTCTGTGCAGTGATTTATAACTATTTTTACACGTTAATAATTTAATAAATGAATTATTAATAATGTGAATTTACAGCTGCAAACAGTCACACCAGACCCAAAGGGTGAAACAACTAGGAATTCTGAATATGGAAAGCCCGAACATTCGTCTTTGGAGCCATTGGTAAATATTGTACTTGGTTTAATTGCTATTGACTCTCTGCCTGCGAGCGCGTGCGTGTGTGTGTGTGTGCGCGCGCGCGCGCGCGTGTGTGTGTGTTTGTGTGTGTTTATAAATTTACTTTTATTTGGGTGTGTGTGTGTGTGTGTGTGTGTTTGTGTATTTGTGTGAGTGTGTGTGTTTGTGTGTGTTTGTGTGTGTGAGTGTGTGTGTGTGTATGTGTGTGTGGGGTTTGTGTGTGTGTGTGTGTGTGTGTATGTATTTGTGTGAGTGTGTGTGTGTTTGTGTGTGTTTATAAATTTACTTTTATTTGGGCGTGTGTGTATTTTACTTCTAATATATCACAAAAGCCGCTTTGAAACAGTGCGTTTCCTAATTAAACATTGGTATCGTTAATGCGTACATTTGTTTTGTTTCAGATGAGGAGAAACTTGTTGGAGAAAAAATTAAGGAGTATTATATTAAGTTCAATATACAACATAAAGATATTCGTGTTGAGTTGCTTGGAAGGCACCTCTTCCCTTACTAATAAGACAGTGAAAAATTTGCATAATATTTTAACAAAATCCAGTAATGATTTGAAACATCTGGTAGTTTTCAAGGCTGCACAAGTTATTAAATTGTCTGATATAAATTTTGTAAATGCTAAGCGACTTGCGAAACACTCTGCCATCAAAGTGACTGGACTGTTTAACAAAATTAATAATAATATAGAAACATTTAGAGATGGGTCCTTAAAAGGTCTCCAGAGGTACTCCAATACTTCCTTAGAGAAAATTAATAGTTTTTTTAAAATTCTGATAAAAACGGTAAATGATTTGAGCAAGAAAATTAAAAATAAGGACTCAGTGAAGTTGAGTCTAAAGAGAATCGCTGTACTACACGACTCCACCATCAAGATAATTACTGACTTTAGAAATGCAAACAAGAAGGACGTAGGACGCCTAGTAACAAATTGCAGAGCAGAAACGCAGATTGTCGAATTGTACTGCGTTAGCCAGTTTGACACAGTATCACAGTTTATTAGCCGCGGGGAAAAATTTTATAACTTTATAAACAAATTTAAAACTCAAGCCCCGAAGAGGTTTCAAAATTTAATTTTAACGTTTCAGTCAGAGGTTAAGAATGCTAAAAAGGCTGTAGATAAAAGTGAAACAAAAACGAGTAACAAAATTAATAAGATTTATGGGAAAGATATATCACACGAGCCTGAGGGCCAAAATGTGTATTTCAGTAGCAAAGCCGAAGAATTTGTAAGGGCTGTCAATCAGGTTTTCTATGTGAGTATCATCTTGTTTTATATTTTCAAAGAATTTAATTGTTTTTTTTTAAGTGATTTTTGTTGTATTACAGAACAATAAGTATGTACTTTTGTGTTCTTACTAGTCTCTAAGTACTAGAGGAACTCGCCATTTTTAAGTTTAAAAGAATTTCCGAAAAAAACAGATTTTGGCACAAATACTTAAAGTTTAGAGTATCATAAATTAGTGTTTTTCGTTTTTTAGTATGATTCAAATATTCCCGATATTGTTTTACATTTTTTCTGTGATTCAAACATTATTCTCACCTATCTAATGATAGGTAATCCATAAAGCCAAAGCAACATAAGATATCGGCGTATAAGGTTAAACCTTCTTCAAAGTGAACTTCTAACAAAAACTAATTAACACTTTACTTACAGATTATACAATTGTTCAAAATAATAAACTGTTATAATATAATGTTACAGGAAGAGGAGGCAGACCAACGCAAAATTCACAGTAATACAGTGAAGGATATAGAAGCTTATATTAAAAAAGCCAAGAAGGAGAGGCCTTAACAATATATTGCTATTATTTGCTATAACTGTTTATTTGCTATTATTAACTATTATTTACTATATATAACTATTTTATCTGATATCTATGTATCCATTATACTAACTGTAATGTAGCCAAAGTATCCATTATAATTTAATAAATAACTATTATATCGGAAATCTATATATGCAGTATTTTATAATAAATAACCCAATTTATTTGAAACCTATGTATCCATTATACTATAATAAATACATAGTACGTATCTGAAAGTGTATTGAATGTCATTTTGTTCTATTTGCATTTCTCTGTGATTATGATAATCCTTAAGCTTTTTCGATGATGTTTCTATAAAATAAACACATAATTTTAGAATTGTTTTTGCCCTAAGTTTCTTGCTTCGCAAATGTTAATTGATTGCATTAACAAGTACAACCTCATGTAGTTTTCCATGGTGTATTTCCAAGGTATCACATCTAGGAATGCATCTTGTTGTCATGAGATATCGAATATGTTATTTAATTTTTTTTTAAATGGTAAACAAACTAACATAGATACATTTTACTATAAGCAATCTTTTCGGACTCTAAAATCAAATTAATAACCACTCTGGGACCAACAGTGTTTTCTTCATCTCTATATTTTGCATCTATAATTTCATCGGTTTTATAGCGAATTATTTCTGAAGTTTACGAATACGTATGAAATAATTATATAAATAGGCCTATAGGGAAATTATTTTTAAAAAAAACAAGTTATTATTAGGATTCATAAGGGCCGTATATCCATATGGATATAAGAAAAGATATATCCATTGGATATAAAAGAAAAACTATAGATAAATTAAATAATAATCTAATAAGAAAAAATGGATATAAAAGAAAACTATAGATAAATTAAATAATAATATAATAAGAAAACAGAAACTCGAAAATAACTTTGTACCTAATAAGAGAGAAAATATTTGGACAACTTTTACATTCACTGGTAACGAAATAAATAAAATTACAAGATTATTTAAAGAAACAAATTTACAAATTACATATAAAACTGATAATAAAATTAAAAATTTAATAAACAATAACAAAAATCTAAATATTATGCACGAAAGAAATGGAGTATATAATATAAAATGACAAACTTGTAATAAATTATATGTAGGACAAACAAAAAAGAATTTAAAAGAAAGATACAAAGAACATTTAAACGCTTATATCAAACCAAACATATACAAATCCAATTTAGCTACGCATTGTATTAATAATGGACATGAGTTTCCGGAAATAGAAAATATGAAATTAATAAAAGAATTAAATAAAGGATTAAAAATGAATATATTTGAAACATTCCAAATTTATAAGCATAAAGTTAAAAACAAATAATTTGATGAAAAAATTCAAGTGAGATTAAGGTACCAAACTATTTATAAAGTCATTGATGTTATAGAAAAATTTACATAGAGTGCAATACTTATAAACATATGATTCTTTGTAGTACATATGATTTAATTTTGTAAAAATGTTTTATTAGATAAATATTTTCCTGAAGATGCTGATACTATTTTATCGGCGAAAAGCTTTGAATAAATATATTCATTAAAAGTATTCTTGTTTTTGAAATATTTTTAATTTATTAACTATATTACAAGAAAACATATCACCATATTTAATATAATATAATATTATATATATATATATATATATATATATATATATATATATATATATGCTGATACGTATTCCTTCACGGATGGAAAAATATGATGAAATGTTACTATCTGGAGTACATCCGTTCATTCTGCAGTCCATAAATTCGCAGTTCCGACGTTTCGCTAGAATCTCATCCAGCATTGACGAGGTCAATGCTGGATGAGATTCTAGCGAAACGTCGGAACTGCGAATTTATGGACTGCAGAATGAACGGATGTACTCCAGATAGTAACATTTCATCATATATATATATATATAAAGGTTCCCTGCTCTACAACAGTATGACGTAAAAGGTTTCATCACTTAGGCATATTGAGAGCAAAGTAGCTGGTTATTCAAATGTCTATCAAGAATAATTGCACAGTAAGAAGGAATTAGTTATTACAAAACAGAACTTGCAATTTTTGTATCAATATAATGAGGTTTCTTAACAAATGTTTATATTGATATCACTTGGGAAAATCATTTACTGATATTTTTTAACACATGCTACCAAGTGATATCAATAAAACAAATAAAACAGAACTCGCAAAAAGCCTTGCATTGCAAGATTGAGAAGAGCGGAGGAGACAAAGTCTATGGGAATGTATTAAGTCTTTATAAAAAAGGGATCTGCAGAGGAGAATATCTAAATATCTAAGGTTTTTTTAAAAATTGTTTGGCCGCGTATTTTAAGAACATAATGACCTTCAACCCTATTGTATGCATGGTTTAATCAATCTGGTAGCGGATTCATATCTTTTTGTCTGTTGAGTTGCAAATGACGGGGGGTAGTCAGGAAGAATTGTCTTAGAGTTTACTTGGGGATCCAAGATTAAGTGAGATATTTATTTGAACTGTGTGAAAGATACATACTGCAGCGGATCACGCACCGCGCCGCCCGCGGGCCGTCCCGCCTCCACCCTTACCCCACCGCAAGCACAGAATTCTGACAGGGCCTATCCTAGCCAAACTAGGATACTGTGCAATGACCCGGCAAAATCTGCCAGAGAACAGGTCACTGGACTTTATTATAAAAAACCTAACTTGCTGAAATTTAACCCTTTGGGTACGTATTTCCCGGGGGAATGAGTTCTTTGAAAGCATCTTTTTGGCGAAATAACCCTTTGGTTTTAGGAGTGTGTAAGAAATCTGTTGTAGTGTTTAATCATATAGGATGTCATTTTTTTGTGTTGCTATGTCTGTATATTTCATATTGTTCTAGTGTGTTTAATTTATGGCCTTTGTTGCATGTGGGGAGGGTGCTCTTGTTATTTTCCATACTATTGCATGAGTGTTTAGTGTCCATGAGGTAATTTGCGAAGGTGGATTCAATAGTAGTGTGCAGTGCGCTTTTGTGTTCTTTATATCTTTCGGTGAAAGATCTACCTGTTTGTCCAATATAGAACTTATTGCAGTTGTTGCATTGTAGTTTGTATATTCCTGGGTTATTGTATGTGGTGGTACTGTTATTAATGCTGTGTCTGATAGCCGTTTGGCTTTTATTTGCTGTTCTGTAAGCTACATTGTATCCTGCTTTTTTGAATTGGTGTGCTATTTTATTTGTGAGTTTGTTTATGAATGTGAGCGTGATGAATTTTTTTGTGTTCATGTTTTTGTTGTTTGTGTAGTTGTTACTGTTCTTGTTGAGTACTTTTCTTTGTATTTTGTCTATTAAATAATTGTCATATCCATTTTTGTGAGCTAAATATTTGATTGTGTTTAGTTCTTCTGTGTAGTTAGTTGTGGACATAGATATCTTGTTTAGTCTGTGTAGTAAATGTTTGAATGCTGTGTGTTTATGTTACATTGGGTGATGTGATGTTTTATGTGTCAGTGTGTCTGTTATGGTTGGCTTGCGGTATATGTTGAATTCATGTTTGTTTTGATATTCTGTAATGGCGATGTCTAAGTCTGTAATTCAATGTTTGGTTGTTTTCAAATTCTGCATTGAACTGGATATTTTTGTGTATTTTGTTTATACGTGTTTTGAGTTGTTGGCATTGTCTTATGTTTCCTCGGTATAGTATTATAATGTCGTCTAATATCTGAGCCAATATATTATCTTATCTCCGTGTTTGTTGTTATTTATGATTTTATTATGTTCTATGTGTTGTAGCATTATTTCTACGAGAATGCTTGAAATCGGTGAACCCTTTGGTAGGCTTTGTTTCTGTGTGTAATATTTATTGTTGTGAGTGAAGTAGTTCTGTTGTGTAATGGTGTTTAAAAATGTGTATGATATCTTTTGTGATTTTTTCTGTAGGGTTGTTAAGTTAAGATTATATCGTAATATGTTTAGTGTTTCTGTCACTGGGATATTGGTTAATAGGTTTGTGATGTCAAACGATGCTAGGGTTGAGTTATGAGGGATTTCAATGTTCTTTATTTTGTTTACTAGATCTATTGTGTTTTTTTATATTTGTGTGTGTGTGTGTGTGTGTCTTGTTTTATGTATTTTCTAATAGTTCTATCGATATGGCATTCTAGTTTGTGTGCAGGTGATTGTTGGCTGTAGATCATTGGTCCTTCAATTTTCAAAAATTGGTACTTAAGATGCACAACTGCAGCAATCCTAGCAGCAAAATACGAGCCTGAAGAAATCGTAAGACGTTAAAATGTTTCCTCCAAGTTTAATTTATCAACCTTTAGTTAACAAAAAGTCTGGTCGCAAGTAATATCAAAGTGTAATAAGTAAATAAAAATTGATATTTTTTAATTGTTACCATAATCCAAAATATATCGTAAATAAACAGATTTAGTTTCAATTGTGTTGCATTTTATGGATTTCGTATACACATATATATAAATATATATATATATATATAGATTTTTTGGACTAGGAGACTGACAGACTTACCTTGGTAAGAGTCCACTCTGTAGTCTTGAAATAGAAACACATAAAAGCATTTAAACAATGATATATTTCAACCACACAGTGGTCTTTGCCAATCGAAGAGAAAACACAAAAAGAAATATGAAAGAATGAAATAAAAAAAAATAAAAAATATAAAAAGATATAAATATATATATATATATATATATATATATATATATATATATATATATATATATATATATCACAAAATCTCTCTTCCTTGGCCTTCTGAATATCTGCTTTTATTCCCTTCGAAATATCAATATGAAGTTCCCGTTGGGCTGCCTCTTCTCCTGTAACATTATATGATAATTTATTATTTTGAACAATTGCATAAGCTGAAAGTAAAAATTAATTAGTTTTTGTTTTAAGTTCACTTTGAAGAAGGCTTAATTATACGCCATCATTTTATGTCACTTTGGCTTAATGTTAAAGATAGGTAAGTATATTGTTTAAATTACAGAAAAAATGTAAAAGGATATTTGGAATGTTTGAATCGTATTTAAAAAAAAAAACATGAATTTATGATACTCTAATCTTTAAGTAATTTGTGCCTAAATATGTTTTTTTATATTCTTTTAAAATTAAAAATGGCGAGTTCTTCTAGTACTTGAAGACTAGTAAGAACACAAAAGTACACCCTTCGAGTTCTGAAAAACAACAAAAATCACTTTAAAAAAACAATGAAATTCTTTGAAAATATAAAACAAGATGATACTCACCGAGACAACCTTATTGACAGCCTTTATAAACTCTTCAGCTTTACTACTGAAATATTTATTTTCCCCATCAGGCTCGTGAGAAATATCTTTTCTATAAATGTTTTTAATTTTGTTACTTGTTTCTGTTTCACTTTTATTCACAGCCTTCTTAGCATTCGTAACCTCTGACTGAAACTTTAAAATTAAATTTTGAAACCTCTTCGGGGCTTGAGTTTTTATTTCATTTACGAAGTTGTTAAAATTTTTTCAAGACAGTAAATATCTCGAAAGGCAGTAAATATCTTGATAGTGGCGTCACGTAGTACATCGATTCTCTTAAGACTTAACTTGATTGAGTCCTTATTGTTTATTTTTATGCTCAAATCCTTGACAGTTTTTATCAGAATTTCAAAGAAGCTTTTAATTTTCTATAAGAAAGTATAGAGTACCTCTGGAGACCTTTTAGGGACCCATCGATAAACCTTTCGATATTATTGTTAATTTTCTTATACAAATCAGTCACTTTGTTTGCAAAGTGCTTAGTGAGTTGCTTAGCGTTTACAAAGTTTATATCAGACAGTTTCATAACCTGCGAAGCCTTGAAAACTAACCAATTTTTCAAATTGTTACTTGATTTAATTAAAATATTATGAAAGTTTTTTATTTTCTTGTGGGTAAGTGAAGAGGTGCCTTCCAAGCAACTCAACACGAATATCTTTATATTGTATATTGAACTTAATATAATACACCTTAATGTTTTCTCGATCAAGGTTCTCCTCATCTGAAACAAAACTAATGTACGCATTAACGAAACCAATGTTTAATTAGGAAACACACTGTTTTAAAGGGGGTTTTGTGATATATTAGAAGTAGAATACTCACACACACATAAAGGCACAAACACGCACATTCACTAAAACACACACACACACACACACACAAGCAAATGCGTACACACACACACACACACACAAACACACACACACACTCACTGGCATCAAGTTAATAGCAAGTAAATCAAAACATATTTACCAATAGCTCTAAAGACAAATATTTGGACTTTTCATATTATAATTCCTAGATGTTATAATTTTTTAATCTGGTATGAGTGTTTGCAACTGTAAATTCACATTATTAATAATTCATGTATTAAATATATAACTCTTGTTAAATATATAACCGACTTGGAGTGTATATCTACAAATATATGTGGTATAATTTGGCTATATTTTCAGATTTGAAAATTGCTTTTGTTTATTTCACTTAAGTTGTACAGTTGTGAAACATTGTAAAATTCTTCAGCTCAATGCTTTGATTGTCCAAGTCTGGGTAAGCCTATACATGGACACGCTTATCTGTACGTATGTTATATAGGTAACGATTTTCTGATATTACCTTAGGAACAATTTTTGTTAAAAAATTTACAATTCATCATTTTCATCACTTATGACTTTTGTCTAGATTCCACATTGCCTTTTATTTTTATTAGTGATATGTGCGTATGTTAGGCTTCTATAACATGCTACAACTATTTTTTAGCATTGAAAGTGTTAAAAACAAATTCATACTGTCAAAAACCAAGTCACTGTAAAATTCTATGTTTCAATTGTGTTTACACTGTGATTACATATATGACCCTTTGATGACAGGGGCTCTGTAACTGTGATCGTTTGTTGTTAGGGACATGGCGTTGTGGCCGCAATAACACAGGTTCGATTCCTGGGTGTCTAACTATATTTCCTGTGTTTGAAAATAAAACCAGGAATCTTCGCCATGTCCTCACCAATATAGGAACATGGCTACAGAGCCCCTTATGATTATTAGTGTATCTATAGACGTTTTATAGTGCACTCAAGTAGGGATAATAAATTAGAGTTTACAGTTTTTTCAAAACAAACTCAAGTATATCTCCTCACTCATGACATTATTACAATAAAAAAAAAGTCTTCTAATCATTTATTATTCCTTCAGGGATTTGGGTTGCATTTTTCTAAAATATGAATTCCAGGCCACTGAATTCGCTAATCATCTGAATTTGCTGGATTGCTTGAAACACAAATCCGCAACGGGTTAATAGACCCATAGTTACTCTGCAATGCTTACCCACAATAAAAATATATCTTCTAATAGTTTATTATTCCTTCACTAATATGGGTTGTATTCCTCTAAAATATGAATTCGAGGCCACTGACTTCGCTATAATCTCGATTTGCTGAGTCGCTTGAAACACTAATCCGCAACGGGTTAAGAGCCCCATAGTTACTCTGCAATGCTTACCCACAATAAAAATAACATCTTCTAATAGTTTATTATTCCTTCACTAATATGGGTTGTATTCCTCTAAAATATGAATTCGAGGCCACTGACTTCGCTATAATCTCGATTTGCTGAGTCGCTTGAAACACTAATCCGCGACGGGTTAAGAGCCCCATAGTTACTCTGCAATGCTTACCCACAATAAAAATAACATCTTCTAATAGTTTATTATTCCTTCACTAATATGGGTTGTATTCCTCTAAAATATGAATTCGAGGCCACTGACTTCGCTATAATCTCGATTTACTGAGTCGCTTGAAACACTAATCCGCAATGGGTTAATAGACCCATAGTTACTCTGCAATGCTTACCCACAATAAAAATAACATCTTCTAATAGTTTATTATTCCTTCACTAATATGGGTTGTATTCCTCTAATATATGAATTCGAGGCCACTGACTTCGCTATAATCTCGATTTTCTCAGTCGCTTGAAACACTAACCGCAACGGGATAATAGACCCATAGTTACTCTGCATGCTTACCCACAATAAAAATAACATCTTCTAATAGTTTATTATTCCTTCACTAATATGGGTTGTATTCCTCTAAAATATGAATTCGAGGCCACTGACTTCGCTATAATCTCGATTTGCTGAGTCGCTTGAAACACTAATCCGCAAAGGGTTAATAGACCCATAGTTACTCTGCAATGCTTACCCACAATAAAAATAACATCTTCTAATAGTTTATTATTCCTTCACTAATATGGGTTGTATTCCTCTAATATATGAATTCGAGGCCACTGACTTCGCTATAATCTCGATTTTCTGAGTCGCTTGAAACACTAACCGCAACGGGATAAGAGACCCATAGTTACTCTGCAATGCTTACCTACAATAAAAATAACATCTTCTAATAGTTTATTATTCCTTCACTAATATGGGTTGTATTCCTCTAATATATGAATTCGAGGCCACTGACTTCGCTATAATCTCGATTTTCTGAGTCGCTTGAAACACTAACCGCAACGGGATAAGAGACCCATAGTTACTCTGCAATGCTTACCCACAATAAAAATAACATCTTCTAATAGTTATTATTCCTTCACTAATATGGGTTGTATTCCTCTAATATATGAATTCGAGGCCACTGACTTCGCTATAATCTCGATTTTCTGAGTCGCTTGAAACACTAACCGCAACGGGATAATAGACCCATAGTTACTCTGCAATGCTTACCCACAATAAAAATAACATCTTCTAATAGTTTATTATTCCTTCAGGCATATGGGTTGTATTCCTATAAAGTTATGAATTCGAAGGCACTGAACTCGCTATTAATCTCGATTCGCTGGGTCGCTTGGAACACAAATCCGCAAGGGTTAAGAGACCCATAGTTACTCTTCAATGCTTACCCATGCTTCTGGAATATCACAGATTGAAGTTGAGCATTCATTTTTATTAACACTGCCTTCTACATTGTGACTTTGTCCGGAGCCAGTATTGCTAGACAAACCCTGTTAATATAAGGCATTTACTAGGTTTCTTCGCAAATAGCTATTTACTACACCTAACTCAGACAGGCAGTATATTTTTAAATGCTGACTCACTGCGAAATTAAACCGGTTACAAAAGGAATTTATCCAAAATAATATTAACAGTATCAAAACAAATGATGGAGTGTGTGCCAAAATACAAATGCTTTTTGTTTTACTTTTTTGCCTTTATTATTATTCTTTTCAAATTATTATCGTGTACAAGAAATGAGAAATTTGTGCTTTTCTCTACTCCTTAGCGATCTTGTTCTTACAATTTTGAAAGTTTTCCCTTGTAGGAGTTGACCATGTGATTTTGCAGCTAACAACATTATTATTAAAAGTAGTACATTGTTGAGAATTAGAGAAACATATTGCAGAATACAACTTCATCTATAGCGAAAGTAGTAAAAAAAAGGAAACATGTGGATTTTACAAAGATTTTTATACAATAATCTTGTTGAAATTATTAGTACAACTGTGCTCAAAATGACTTTAAGATAATTTAATTCTAATCTTGGGCCTGAAATTTTTGTTTATTACTGTTGTGTAATCATATGATTGTGTAATTTTTTTTTTAATTGTACAACAAAATACAATAGAGCTCTCATGTTTCAATTGGTTTAAAAGTAACATTCAACAATAATGTTAACTCTAAATATTTATTTAAGAATTAATTTTTTACTGACATTTGTTAAAATCCTTGAAAAATTCCAAGTTATAAAAATTTTCATATTCATCAAGTCATTACAAAGTAAACACAAATGAAACAGAATTTTACAGTGACTTGATTTTTGACAGTTTAATTCTTTTTTTAACACATTCAGTGCTTAAAAATAATGGTAGCATGTTATAGAAGCTTAACATAGAGAAGACCCAGGCAAAGTACAAGCACAAAATATCTCCATAACATTTAACTTTATATAATAAATCTTATTTTTAGTGTACACATTACGAAAAAAAATTTAAAAAAATATACCTTATACTCTTTAAATTTTTAACATTAAGTAGAATCAAAACAAATTATATAGTTCGTCAAATTTAACTGTCGTGACATAGGTCAAAGAAATGTGTTCCCAATCCGCAATAGTCTGAACAACCTTCATGAGTCTATTCAAGAGAGACTCGCACTCTAGTCAATCCCCGCACTCTAGCCAATCATCCAGAGGGGGCCGTCTTATTTTCCCTGCAAATTAATTTTTCTCTTTTAAAATTGTAAGTTTTTTCTCATTACTGACAACTGGTATTGTTTTTTTTTCTTTTTAAGGCTTTTATAAATATAGTTTCTTTCAAAGAGTTGCAAAAGAAATATTGTAAGATTTCGATGACCCTGAAATGGAATTGGAACCATCTTCAATCGATTTTATGACTAATTTTAAACTTTATTCAGACCATCCAGCTTGGCTGGTCATCCTTTCATATTTGTATACCAACTGAAAAACCAAATTTCGTTTCATTTTCCGTTTTAAATAATTTTTTGCTAGTTTTGTCATGTGATGAATGAAGAATACATGTATAAAATATACCAGTGCTAAGTGAATAGCAATCCACTTTGCCCTATCCACTTTGCCCGGCCTGCACTATTTTTAAAAAAAAGTAATGAAATGACCCACAATTGCCAATCTGGTTATTTTACAAGAAACGTTATGGGAAGAGAAAGAAATAAGTAGTCAAGTATGCTTATAACATACAAGCTTTTTCATCTTTACGTCTAAGAAATCTTGCAAAGAAGATACCTTGAATATTTTTTCAGAAGGAACGAATTCAAACAAAACACAGCCCTCAAGTTCAAAACGACACTAAGGTGTTGGGTCTTGTGGTGATGCTTTGTTTCCTTCATTTAGCTCACATATTAGGAGGTTAGAGTGTTCGTGACACTGGATAGGACATTATCGCAAAAAATCACTTTTCCTGGGATGTTCACTTTGCCTGGACTTCGCCTATACACATATCACTAATAAATATATAAGGGAATGTATAGTCTACACAAAAGTCATAACTGAAGAAAATGATTTCATCCAAACAAACAAAGAACGCAATTCTAAATAGCAGATGCGACATCAACCTTTGACTAAACTATAAACAAATAACATTATTGTGATGAAGGATCATTTCCATCTTCATTGTTTTGGTGTGTGAACCTATCACCCAAATCCAAATGTAAAGCATATTTGAAAATGGTTGCTTTTTTACTTTAGATGTCAATTTTCATAATTTTACAGAGACCACAATTTTTTTCTAATGATGATCCACTGACTCCTTTTTAATTCTGGTAAAAATATCGACTTAGTCTTAGTAGTCAGAAAAATTTGTCTTTTTACAGCCTTTGATAATGACACTATGACATAAAACACTTTTTTGAGACTGTATAACTACTAAGACATAGCAAAAGACTTGAGATTCAGAGCCAGAGAGTTCACCAGCTAGTGGAGATTGAAGGCCAGGCACCTGCCTACCCCTCTCTCGTATCAAGGCACAGGGTTTATATTTGACATATTTTATGTTGCAACTAATGTAACTTTTGAAGTAGCTTTTTACATTATAATTATTCCACTTGAAGCTATTGCAGTTTTTATATATAATTTTAAAACAGGTTTTACCTCACATCCTTTAAATAAACACAATATTGGTTAAATAAACGCAATAAGTTTCCCATTTGACGTAGTGCTTCTTTTAAAATGAGCCACAATACCTCTAACATTTTCCAGGAGAGTTAGGACCACATCATTGTTTTCAAATGCACTAGTAATAATCAAATTCAGGATGTGAGCAAAACAGCCAAAGTGTTTCCACTGCAACAAGTCCTTAACAGCATTCGTTATGTTGCTGGTATTGTCTATAGCCTACTGCATATTCTCTGAGTATGTCGATCTTCTCAATACAATTTTGTTTTTCAGTTTCCAATCTAATTCTAATTTCTTCAGTTCGTCTGCCAAGTTCTGACTAGTTTGCCTGTTAGAAAATTAAGCACACTGTGACAATGCAGAACTCATTTCAAATTCATCAATAATGAAATGAGCAATGACTGCCATAAAATTATCAGTATTAATTGAGGTTCATGTGTCCGTTGTAAGACACATGCTAACTGTGTTTGCAATTGTATTTTTAGTAGGGTCTAGTATGAATGCATGCTTCATACTTCGCTGGTATCAATGTTTTCTATATGTGTTTTCTGTATGGCAAATCATAAGAAGGATTCAGTTCTTTAACAAATTCCATAAATCCTTGGACTTCAGCAACGCTAAAAGGTTGAAAGTCTTTTTCTATAGTGTGTCATCAATTTTTTCCTTAGTGTTTATTGGGATCTTTTTCGTAATGTATAATGGCATGGGCAATTGTCTAGGGTATGAGTAATTATATTCGCTTTGGCCTATCTTAGATATGTTAGTCATATTATATATACCCGATGACGTCATTGGATTTGGCTGAATTTGACTTGAAAATGAATGTAAAGCTTCATTTCTTGTAATGTTTGATGCTGGGAGTCCATCGTGTTCCATCTCCATCTCCTACAATTAATATAATTTTTGTTTTTAAGTCAATACCTACTGAGGTCAACAAAGACAAGTTTTGTTTTAGTTACTTTTTATTATAAAACTACAAATAATATTAATAAGGTAACATAGCATAAAACAGCTGTTCTACCACATAACCTATATCATAAAATCAGCCGTTTTATAAGATCAATTTGTAATCATATATTTTAAGCCAAATGGAAGAAACAAGTATATTGCATGTCTTGTCCCTTTTGTGAAAAGATTTTTTCCCATATAAAAATAATATAATTCATTAAATTTAATTAATTATTACTCTTTAACAACTAATAATTGTGTATACTGTGTATATATATATATATATATATATATATATATATATATATATATATCGCAATATGTATTCTTCTGTAATGATAAAGAACTAAGTCAAAATACAATTGAATTGTAAATTCAATTATAATTCTTATATTTGTATTTTGACTTAGTACTTTATATATATATATATATATATATATATATATATATATATATATATATATTTAATAAATTTAAAATATTTCAAAAACAAGAATATTTTTAATGAATATTCTTGTTTTTGAAATACTTTAAATTTATTAACTATATATACAAGAAAACATATCACCATATTTAATATATATATATATATATATATATACATATATATATATATATATATATATATATATATATATATATGTAAATCTTTCTCGAAATCTACTCTAAGAATTTTCACCAAAATTATTATATAAAGGATTTTTAAACTCAGCAATCCAATTTTCTGAAAATATTTTAAAGACTTCAAATTGTTAAGTTATATATATAACTTATATATATTGTTATATATATATATATATATATATATATATATATATATATGAAGAATCGGGCCATACACCGATTGAGTCCAAATTATAAACTTTAGTAATTTGTGCTGGACCACCTGAAAAATATAAGGAGAGAATCCAGATATATCTGCCATGACTGTGATGTAGCAAGCACTTTGTGTTACACTATGTTTTAAAATTTACCATACTCTTGCAAATAGACCTGTATAAACCATTTTTACACATTCTATGTAGATGTATGTAGATATGTATTTAAAAAGCGTATATATTTTGTGCGTATTTTTTTTGTAAATAAATAATTTTTGTTTTACGTGTGAAAGTGAAACATTCGCCGTGTACAGTCAAACTACACTAAAAAGCAGCAATGTTTGCGATCGTATCTTAGATTTTTTTACTGTACAATCACTTCAAATTTCTAACCTATATGGATAAATAATATTTTATTATATTAGACAGTAGTTAAATAACTGTTGCAATTTATATATTACCATTATTAAAATACGGTTGTCAAATTCTGAATTAACTATATGTGGTATTTATGAAAGATATGTCAACCCTCATTATATGAAAAAACAGTTTTTCAATGAAGGCAGTTCTAATAGAATATTAGAGAGAGGCAAAGAATTAGAAATTCAGAATAAAATTATTTGATATTTTTTTGGGAAGGAAATGTTAAAATAATCGGTAAGTTATGTGGTTAAGGATATTAGATTTTAAAAATCGTAAAGACTTTAATATGTTGTTAATTTATTATAATTGTTAAATAATGTTATTTTAATTTATTCACTGAAAAAATATTTTCTAATATAAAATATAAAATTTCGTATTCAATTGGAGTATGACTCGATTGTAGATCAGTTTCCTGATATTAAATTATTATTTGAAAAAATGTTATCCTTAGAGCGAGTGAAGAAACAGAATTGGTTGCCCATGTACCAAGCTAATAAGCTCTTACCATGGAGAAATTACTGGTTTCTACCGGCAGGTGCTGCCACCTAGCAGACAAGCAGAGTAACAGCTGCAACAGTCGCTAAACCTCTGATAGAAACCTAATTTCTAAACGAATTTTCGACAAATTAACATTTTTTTGTGTTGATTAGATATTCTGTACTGAGGTATTGTGTATAATTTTGTTTCAAATTACTACTCAGACATAAGTAAAGTATCTTTATACTCATAGAGAACTCTGGTTGCATAAATAACAGCGTTGAAAAAACATCTTCTCGCGCAAACTTTCTCCACTGAACATGGAACAAATATTACTTAGCAATGTCTAATAGACAGGGAAGGACCGATGTTTCTAGGTGTCCCCGACTTCCAAGTCGAATAATCAGAGAGCATTAACAAATTTGAGCTGTGCAAGCAGTTAATATCCACACCTTAGAAACGACTATGTTCTTCCCTTTTTGAGCTTAGTTTAAAAAATCTTCATGTAATTTTGTTTTATACATTAGGGGAAACCGGGTACTGTATATATAGTTGATACACTTTATGCTTTTTTATATTTCTATTTCTTTCTATCTTATGTTAGAAATAAAATTGAAGTGACATTTTATAGTATTTGCTTTATCATTTAATGTATTTTAATAATCTATTAAGTAATTTGAAGGGTTGAAAAAAAGTTTTAGAAGATATTGTATCAATTTGACCCAGGACAAGAAATATACTCGGCAGCATCAGTTGTTATTTTGACTGTATGGGAGTTATTTTCTAAAAATGACTGAAAGTTCTAACAATAATACGAACTTTTATTTTAATTGTACAAGTCATGACATAAAAAATGAGTTTTTAGGAATTGTTTGAAACGAAGTTTGGTATTCAACGTTATATATCTAATATATATAAAAAGAAATCGAGCTTATTTTTGGTCTTATGACTTTGTAAAATTCGAAAAATGAATTAAATTTTGCAAAGCTATAAAAGCCCCCGCTTTTTCTTTCTATGAGAAACATATCGTTGAATACCAAAGCCTAACTTACCAATTAGAAAAAATATTTAGTTAATTGCTTAGCTAATGAGAACTATTTACAACCGTAAAAAACCAAATAATCAACTCGAAAGTTCCAAGCACTGAGGAAAGCGACATCGTCGCCGAAACTAGTCTGTGTTAGGACTATTTGCTTTATTAAAAACCACTTTTTGGTGGTTTTGAATTGACTATTTTCTTTTTTACCGTTGTAATAAAAAAGTAGTTTAAAATACGGACCTTTTAATGTAAGATTTTGGACGCTGGCTCAACGTCAAGTTTGAAATGTTCTCTATTTTGCTACAAATGCTACAAAAATCATCATACATTATTACATTTTGAAAATCACTCTACGATGCAACAGACCACACCTCAAACTTCCCGTCAAGACTCTTCGACACTTCAACAGGAAATAACCCCTTCTCCAATCACTATGACCTGTCAAGAAAAGCAGATTACGTCTCAAATCTCTAATACTGTTCTCTTAAGCACTCTACTTGTTAAGCTTACCTCGTCTAACGGTATTACTCATGTATTTCGTGCTCTTGTTGACTCTGGCAGTCAATCTTGTTTTCTCACCGAGCGTGCTGCTCAATTATTGTGTGCTCCTCGTACTAAGACCACTCATAGTGTGGTAGGATTGTCTCAGGTACCCTTACGCTCAAAAGGTCTCACCTCAGTTGCTGTTGAAACTCTTGGGGGCAAGGTTATTTCAATTAATGAAAGATTTTTAATATTGGAAAAAATTTGTGTTAACCTACCAAGCACACAAGTAGACTCTGAAGTTCTTTCCAAGGTTCGTCCTTATGTTTTGGCAGACCCTACGTTTCACTTGCCAGGAGGCATAGACGTTCTTCTTGGTGGTGCTTTATTTCCACTCATACTTACTCAAGAATCCTATAACCTCGGACCTGGTTTACCCAGGCTAATAGGCACACACTTTGGCTTTTTAGTAATGGGTAACGCACCATGTCTATCTGGCAGTGAACCTCATAGTAACTCCAGCTCTCAATTATCAACTACACTTCTAGTTGTCAACGACATTGACCTTCACGACTCACTACAAAGATTTTGGCAACAGGAAGAGCCCCCTGCTGTGTCTAAGCTGTCTCAAGAAGATACATTATGTGAAGATCACTTTCTCGCCACTCATACTCGGGACCAATCTGGCCGATATTGCGTCCGACTACCATTCAAGACTGAACATCCTCCTCTGGGTCAATCTCGTTTAAATGCAGAAAAAAGACTGCACTCTCTAGAAAAGAAATTTAGTGCTCAACCTCAATTTAAATCCCTATATACTGATTTTATGGCTGACTACTTAGCCTCTGGTCACATGATCTACGCTCATAATACTGATCTAACTGTACCTAATTACTTCCTTCCTCACCATGGTGTTTTAAAGGAGTCTAGCAGCACAACTCGTTTACGTACTGTATTTGATTCTAGTTCTGAAACCTCTAATGGTATTTCTCTTAATAATATTTTATTAACAGGCAAAAAGATGCAAACGAATATTTGTGATTTATTACTAAATTTTCGGATTCATAACGTTGTTTTTTCTTGTGACATTCGTCAAATGTATAGACAGGTAAAAATGCACCCTGATGACCAGTGCTATCAGATGATCTTATGGCGTGAAAGTCTAGATCAGCCCTCTCTAATCTACAAGCTCTCGACAGTGACTTACGGAGTGAATTGTTCACCATTAGAACCTTACATCAGCTCGCTGCAGACGAAGGTGACTCCTATCCTGAAGCTGCAAATATTCTACGCACGCAGACGTTCATAGATGACATCATCTCTGGAGCTGACTCTGAAGAAAAGGCTTTGAGCCTCCGTAAGCAACTCATCTCGCTCCTGGCTCGCGGAGGCTTTGAACTACGCAAATGGACATCTAACTCCAGTCAACTGCTGCAAGATCTTCCTAATGCTCATTTAGAGACCCCTGTATTCCTTCAAGGCAGTAAACAACCACATTTCACTATATTAGGTCTTCATTGGTCACCCTCTACCGATACGTTTACCTATAATTTGAATTTTCCTCACAATTCCAGGACTAAACGTCAAATTCTCGGTATCATTGCCCAGATTTACGACCCTTGTGGATTTCTCTCACCCATTGTTATGTGGGCCATACGTTTTACGCAACTACTCTGGATCAAAGGATTGAACTGGGATGAACCACTTCCATCTGAACAATTGAAATTATGGCAAACCTTTACAGACTCGGCTAATACTCTACGAGAAATCGTAATTCCTCGTGCATTACGAATAACACACTCGAGAAACTTTAAGTTACACGGTTTCTCAGATGCTTCTGAGAACGATTATGCCGTCGTCGTTTACTTGAGATGCCAACTTAGCGATGACTCTGTGTTAATTCGGCAAGCAATATCGAAGACTCGGGTAGCCCCTCTAAAAAGGCTCACGTTACCTCGATTAGAGCTAAGTGCAGCTCATTTACTCGCCCAACTAGTGGGATATGTTATCTTTCTTTTTGAAAAAGGGGTGAAATTTTCTTCTGTATTTCTATGGTGTGATTCGACAGTAACACTGACATGGTTACAAACACCTCTTCATCGATTGAAGACGTTTGTCGCCAACCGGGTAGCCCAGATAAAAGAATTAGTGCCTTCTCATTACTGGAGACACGTAGCGAGTGAAGATAATCCTGCTGATTGCGCGTCGCGTGGGTTACTTCCTAAAGATTTACCACAGCACTCATTATGGTAGTACGGCCCCCTTTGGCTACAAAAATCTAATGATAACTGGCCTGTATCTCATTTTATGCCTGCAAAACTTACTGACACAGGAGAAGAGAAACCCATTTCACCTATATCTCTCATATCAACTGCTCCTCATGAATGGGAGCTCCTCACTCAGTTTTCTCACTTTAGCCGACTCCAGCGTGTGATGGCTTATATTTTGCGATTTACTCATAACGCTCGTCATTCCAGAAAGTTCGATGGTCCTCTCAACACTCTGGAAATGACAGCGTCAAGACTGGCAATTTTCAAGATGGTTCAAGAATCAGCGTTCAGAGACTACATCGTTGCCATGAAGAAGGATCCAACTACACCTGCCTCGTCACAACTCCGTCGACTCTCTCCCTTTCTCGACAAGGATGATATCCTACGAGTGGGAGGACGTCTCAACGCTTTAAAACTTCCTACGGATGTTCAACATCCTGTGATTTTGCCCAAACGACATCATGTCGTCAACCTTCTTATTGATTTTTATCATCGAAAATACTTACACTCGGGCGCTCAATTGACTCAATCACTTCTTGCTCAGGATGTGTGGATACTCTCGGCCCGAAGTGTAATACGCTCCCGCATTTTTCAATGTGTTGTATGTTTTCGACACAAGCCTCACAATAAATCTCCGCTCATGGGTGATTTACCAAAAGCAAGATTAACTCCTTCTCGTCCGTTTCTCAACACCAAAATTGACTACGGAGGTCCTTTTAACATCAAAATGCACAATTTGCGCTCGAATCGCTTGACCAAAGCATATATTTGTATCTTTGTTTGCCTTGTAACAAAGGCTGTACACATTGAAGTAGTATCGGACCTGTCGACAGATTTGTATCTAGACGCGGTCTTTGCACAAATATTTATTCTGACTGTGGAACGAATTTCGTTGGAGCGAATAATGCTTTACAAAATCTCATCATCTCTTCAGGCCGAACCCCTCTTGCTGAATTCTCAACACAACACAATATCAACTTTCATTTCAACCCGCCTGCAGCTCCTCATCAAGGTGGTCTTTGGGAAGCAGCAATCAAGAGTGCAAAACATCACCTCCGACGTGTCATCGGTGAACATATTTTAACTCTATGTGAATTTTCCACTCTCACAACTCAAGTAGAGGCTATTTTGAATTCGAGACCTCTCACACCTCTGTCAAACGACGCCTCAGACCTCAATGCACTCACCCCGGGTCACTTCTTAATAGGATCTTCATTGGTTTCAGTTCCAGAAGAGGATCTTTTCAACGTTCCTGAAAACCGACTCGAGCACTGGCAGCTAATCAAGGCCTTTCACCAGCGTATTTGGAAGAGATGGCATCTAGAATATATCCATACTCTTCAGCAACGGGGGAAGTGGAACGTGCCAACTGTCAACCTGCGCGTCGGCGACCTCGTGTTAGTGCATCAACCTGCACCACCTCTCGCATGGCCTCTGGCTAGGATAAGTAGTGTTTCTCCAGGAAAGGATGGTGTAGTAAGAGTGGTTCATTTGAAGACAAAGCAGGGAACCTTGACAAGACCTGCTCATAAGGTTTTCCCTCTACCACTACGCTCATAATGAACTTGCGCCATAGTGCGCTCACTTTTTGTAAAAGAGATATTTTTATTTTCCTTTATGAACTTTTTATTTTTATAAACTCTCAAAATATTATATTTGTGTTAGTTCTCTTTGAATCCTAGAAGGATTCAAGGCCCCCGGTATGTTACGTATTTAAAATTAATATAGACTCATTTCTTTTATTTTAAACCCGCCGCCAAAGTCAGACAAAGCTCACCCGTGATAAGGTTGGTTCTGCAGTTTGAACCAGGCAGAGCAAGTTAGACCTTTCGGGAGTGTAGACAGATATCCCTACTTTCTAGTATACTATTATACTTTCCAATCTCCGTACCTTAGGTACTAGAATACGTGAATGTAAATATTTTATTAATGTTTATACCGAATGTGACCAGTGCGGGGAATACGAACACGTTTTCTGGCCAGAAATCGCTTATTTAATACGCGAGTGCGTTAAGTGTGTATTCCCTGGTGCACGTAAGTACAAACTATTACTTTATATAATTATAATAATTATTGATCCTCCGAAACTATTTTTACCAAACATATATATATATATATATATATATATATATATATATATATATATATATATATATATATATATACGAGGTCTGTTAAAAAAATACGCTGACTGTTTGAATTACGCGGCTCAAGTTAGTTTCAGGAAAATCCGCTTGGTGTCCTGAGAGTGTGGGATATCAGTTGGATCTTGATAAGAGAAATTGACCGAAAAATTGAAGATGCACCGCGTTGCTGCGAAATTTGTGCCACGCCTGATAACCGA
The DNA here is from genome assembly GCA_036971475.1 of Prosapia bicincta. Classification (NCBI taxonomy): domain Eukaryota; kingdom Metazoa; phylum Arthropoda; class Insecta; order Hemiptera; family Cercopidae; genus Prosapia; species Prosapia bicincta. Next base: position 375,900,060 of record JBAIZL010000002.1, on the reverse strand, counting down.
CGATCAAAAAGCCAATCGCGTCCGGGTTTGTCGGGAACTGCTTGATCGTTCAAATGAAGATGAGAACTTTTTGTCAAGAAGTATAACCGGTGATGAATCATGGGTGTATGGTTACGACATTGAAACGAAGGTCCAATCATCCCAATGGGTGAGTCAAACTTTCCCAAGACCCAAAAAAGCTCGCCAAGTTCGGTCGAATGTGAAAGTGATGCTGACAGTTTTTTTTATGCTACAGGTGTTGTTCACTACAAGTACCTCCCTGAAGGCTCTACAGTCAACCAGATTACCTACATTGAAGTACTGAAACGTCTGAGAGATGCTGTCCGACGCAAAAGGCCAGAACTGTGGAGAAGTGATAACTGGGTTTTCCATCACGACAACGCTCCAGCTCACTCAGAACTCAGAACTCGTGAGTTTTTGGCCAAACACTCGATCACGGTTCTTGTAGATATATCTTATAGATGTATCTTATATATGTATATATATATATATATAGGAATTTTCTAGATAGGAGACTGACAGACTTACCTAATTGCAATAGTCCAAAACTGCAATCTCTTGGAAATAAATAAATAGACTCATATAAAAACTTAACACACTATTGAAATATTTCCATACCACGGATGGTCTGAGCATCAGAATGAATGGCCACAGACATGACTTTGGAACCATGAACATAGACAGGTCAACCGCTCAACACGCTGCTAGTCACAATATCACATCTTTCAATGATTGTTATACCACCAAAATAATTAAGGCCCTCCCCCTGATTGCAACCTTTCAGAATTTAGAAGATGGTAGTTATCATACCAGTGGTACACCAAATCTAGAGAGCCTCCTAACCTCAACATCAGATAAAACTCCTTTTACCTTCCCCCTAACTTCTACCATTTTTAACAACTCCATTTACCTTCCTTCTGACAGACTATTAATATCTAGTTTCAAATAATCAATATTTATACAAATCACATATAGCATTATATAATAAACTATAAATCTGTGAATCTGTGACATTTTGATATTTATACACATCTGTGGTTCACTTTAGTCTTTTCTTTTTCTTTTTTGATTGACAAAGATCATTTTTGATCAAAATATTTCAATAGTGTGTTAAGTTTTTTTATGTGTCTATTTATCCAAGAGATTGCAGTTTGGACTATTGCCATTAGGTAAGTCTGTCAGTCTCTTATCTAGTCAAATAATTCCTAAATAAGCTTTAAGCTCTACTAGAACTAACCTAATCTATTAATTATTACAGTTAAATTATGTAAACATCAGAATATATTTTTAAGTTAATAAATTAAAATAACATTAGAGCTTAGAGTGTTCGTGACACTGGATAGGACATTATCGCAAACAATCACTTTTTCTGGGATGTTCACTTTGCCTGGACTTCCCCTATACACATATCACTAATAAATATATAAGGGAATGTATAGTCTACACAAAAGTCATAACTGAAGAAAATGATTTCATCCAAACAAACAAAGAACGCAATTCTAAATAGCAGATGCTACATCAACCTTTGACTAAACTATAAACAAATAACATTATTCTGATGAAGGATCATTTCCATCTTCATTGGTTTGGTGTGTGAACCTATCACCCAAATCCAAATGTAAAGCATATTTGAAAATGGTTGCTTTTTTACTTTAGATGTCAATTTTCATAATTTTACAGAGACCACAATTTTTTGCTAATGATGATCCACTGACTCCTTTTTAATTCTGGTAAAAATATCGACTTAGTCTTAGTAGTCAGAAAAATTTGTCTTTTTACAGCCTTTGATAATGACACTATGACATAAAACACTTTTTTGAGACTGTATAACTACTAAGACATAGCAAAAGACTTGAGATTCAGAGCCAGAGAGTTCACCAGCTAGTGGAGATTGAAGGCCAGGCACCTGCCTACCCCTCTCTCGTATCAAGGCACAGGGTTTATATTTGACATATTTTATGTTGCAACTAATGTAACTTTTGAAGTAGCTTTTTACATTATAATTATTCAACTTGAAGCTATTGCAGTTTTTATATAAAATTTTAAAACAGGTTTTACCTCACATCCTTTAAATAAATACAATATTGGTTAAATAAACGCAATAAGTTTCCCATTTGATGTAGTGCTTCTTTTAAAATGAGCCACAATACCTCTAACATTTTCCAGGAGAGTTAGGACCACATCATTGTTTTCAAATGCCCTAGTAACAATCAAATTCAGGATGTGAGCAAAACAGCCAAAGTGTTTCCACTGCAACAAGTCCTTAACAGCTTTCGTTATGTTGCTGGTATTGTCTATAGCCTACTGCATATTCTCTGAGTATGTCGATCTTTTCATTACAATTTTGTTTTTCAGTTTCCAATCTAATTCCAATTTCTTCAGTTCGTCTGCCAAGTTCTGACTAGTTTGCCTGTTAGAAAATTAAGCACACTGTGACAATGCAGAACTCATTTCAAATTCATCAATAATGAAATGAGCAATGACTGCCATAAAATTATCAGTATTAATTGAGGTTCATGTGTCGGTTGTAAGACACACGCTAACTGTGTTTGCAATTGTATTTTTAGTAGGGTCTAGTATGAATGCATTCTTCATACTTCGCTGGTATCAATGTTTTCGATATGTGTTTTCTGTATGGCAAATCATAAGAAGAATTCCGTTCTTTAACAAATTCCATAAATACTTGGACTTCAGCAACGCTAAAAGGTTGAAAGTCTTTTTCTATAGTGTGTCATCAATTTTTTCCTTAGTGTTTATTGGGATCTTTTTCGTAATGTATAATGGCATGGGCAATTGTCTAGGGTATGAGTAATTATATTCGCTTTGGCCTATCTTAGATATGTTAGTCATATTATATATACCCGATGACGTCATTGGATTTGGCTGAATTTGACTTGAAAATGAATGTAAAGCTTCATTTCTTGTAATGTTCGATGCTGGGAGTCCATCGTGTTCCATCTCCATCTCCTACAATTATTATAATTTTTGTTTTTAAGTCAATACCTACTGAGGTCAACAAAGAAAAGTTTTGTTTTAGTTACTTTTTATTATAAAACTACAAATAATATTAATAAGGTAACATAGCATAAAACAGCTGTTCTACCACATAACCTATATCATAAAATCAGCCGTTTTATAAGATCAATTTGTAATCATATATTTTAAGCCAAATGGAAGAAACAAGTATATTGCATGTCTTGTCCCTTTTGTGAAAAGATTTTTTCCCATATAAAAATAATATAATTCATTAAATTTAATTAATTATTACTCTTTAACTACTAATAATTGTGTATACTGTGTGTGTGTATATATATATATATATATCGCAATATGTATTCTTCTGTAATAATAAAGAACTAAGTCAAAATACAATTGAATTGTAAATTCAATTATAATTCTTGTATTTGTATTTTGACTTAGTTCTTTATATATATATATATATATATATATATATATATATATATATATATATATATATATATATAATATATATATATATATATATATATTTAATAAATTTAAAATATTTCAAAAACAAGAATATTTTTAATGAATATTCTTGTTTTTGAAATATTTTAAATTTATTAACTATATATACAAGAAAACATATCACCATATTTAATATATATATATATATATATATATATATATATATATATATATATATATATATATGTAAATCTTTCTCGAAATCTACTCTAAGAATTTTCACCAAAATTATTATACAAAGGATTTTTAAACTCAGCAATCCAATTTTCTGAAAATATTTTAAAGACTTAAAATTGTTAAGTTATATATATAACTTATATATATTGTTATATATATATATATATATATATATATATATATATATATATATATATATATATGAAGAATCGGGCCATACACCGATTGAGTCCAAATTATAAACTTTAGTAATTTGTGCTGGACCACCTGAAAAATATAAGGAAAGAATCCAGATATTTCTGTCCTGACTGTGATGTAGCACTTTGTGTTACACTATGTTTTAAAATTTACCATACTCTTGCAAATAGACCTGTATAAACCATTTTTACACATTCTATGTAGATTTATGAAGATATGTATTAAAAAGCGTATATATTTTGTGCGTATTTTTTTTGTAAATAAATAATTTTTGTTTTACGTGTGAAAGTGAAACATTCGCCGTGTACAGTCAAACTACACTAAAAAGCAGCAATGTTTGCTATCGTATCTTAGATTTTTTTACTATACAATCACTTCAAAATTCTAACCTATATGGATAAATAATATTTTATTATATTAGACAGTAGTTAAATAACTGTTGCAATTTATATATTACCATTATTAAAATACGGTTGTCAAATTCTGAATTAACTATATGTGGTATTTATGAAAGATATGTCAACCCTCATTATATGAAAAAACAGTTTTTCAATGAAGGCAGTTCTAATAGAATATTAGAGAGAGGCAAAGAATTAGAAATTCAGAATAAAATTATTTGATATTTTTTTGGGAAGGAAATGTGAAAATAATCGGTAAGTTATGTGGTTAAGGATATTAGATTTTAAAAATTGTAAAGACTTTAATATGTTGTTAATTTATTATAATTGTTAAATAATGTTATTTTAATTTATTCACTGAAAAAATATTTTCTAATATAAAATATAAAATTTCGTATTCAATTGGAGTATGACTCGATTGTAGATCAGTTTCCTGATATTAAATTATTATTTGAAAAAACGTTATCCTTAGAGCGAGTGAAGAAACAGAATTGGTTGCCCATATACCAAGCTAATAAGCTCTTACCATGGAGAAATTACTGGTTTCTACCGGCAGGTGCTGCCACCTAGCAGACAAGCAGAGTAACAGCTGCAACATAACAGCTTGCAAAATTTAATTCATTTTTCGAATTTTACAAAGTCATAAGACCAAAAATAAGCTCGATTTCTTTTTATATATATAAGATATATAACGTTGAATACCAAACTTCGTTTCAAACAATTCCTAAAAACTCATTTTTTATGTTATGACTTGTACAATTAAAATAAAAGTTCGTATTATTGTTAGAACTTTCAGTCTTTTTTAGAAAATAACTCCCATTCAGTCAAAATAACAACTGATGCTGCCGAGTATATTTCTTGTCCTGGGTCAAATTGATACAATATCTTCTAAAACATTTTTTTCAACCCATCAATTAACTTATTAGATTATTAAAATACATTAAATGATAAAGCAAATACTATAAAATGTCACTTCAATTTTATTTCTAACATAAGATAGAAAAAAATAGAAACATAAAAAAGCATAAAGTATATCAACTATATATACAGTACCCGGTTTCCCCTAATGTATAAAACAAAATTACATGAAGATTTTTTAAACTAAGCTCAAAAAGGGAAGAACATAGTCGTTTCTAAGGTGTGGATATTAACTGCTTGCACAGCTCAAATTTGTTAATGCTCTATGATTGTTCGACTTGGAAGTCGGGGACACCTAGATACATCGGTCCTTCCCTGTCTATTATACATTGCTAAGTAATATTTGTTCCATGTTCAGTGGAGAAAGTTTGCGCGAGAAGATGTTTTTTCAACGCTGTTATTTATGCAACCAGAGTTCTCTATGAGTATAAAGATACTTTACTTATGTCTGAGTAGTAATTTGAAACAAAATTATACACAATACCTCAGTACAGAATATCTAATCAACACAAAAAAATGTTAATTTGTCGAAAATTCGTTTAGAAATTAGGTTTCTATCAGAGGTATAGCGATTGTTGCAGCTGTTTCTCTGCTTGTCTGCAAGGTGGCAGCACCTGACGTTAGAAACCCCTGCCGTGTATTGCTAATTCGTAGCCTACAGCACGGAATTACTAGGATTCCTAGTCTTCACTAAGATTACTTGGAGTCAAGTAGTTATATAAACTTTAAACAACTATGCTAAATGTTATTAGTTTCATGCTCAGGGAACCGCGATAGCGTGAGGAGTTGTTTTACAACACAGCTATTTATGAAACCCGAGTTCTTTATGAGTTAAAATTATTTTATTTATACTAGAACAGTATTTTCAACCAAATGTATCCACAAAACCACAGTATAATATAACTAATAATAACTAAAATAATAATATTTCAAAAAACCGGCTTAACATTAGAGGTGTAATAACAGTTGAAGCTGTTACTCTGTTTAACTGCTAGTGGGCAGCACATGTCTGTAAAAACCAGTTAACGTTGAATCTATTGACCCCACAAAATGATTAAATGTTTAAAAAATAGCCGTGTATGTAGTTGCAGTTGTTGCTATCATTGGCTACTATATGACAGGACATATCTGTGATAATGAGCAATCCCGTTTTTTACTCACGGTAGGGATACTAACCACAAATAAAAACATTTTACCAATAAAGTATAAAAGTACAATGTATAATTGTTCAAGCCTTTAATGGCAAAGTAATACTAATTAAATGAAATTTTCTATTCACACAAAATGCATTGTCTTAGTCGCTGTAAACGAACGGCAGTTTATTCAAATAAAACTATACACAGATTATATTCAGTAGGCCTAGTTATAATTAACACGGAAACAATAATTTATTTATAATGCCATTCAAAATAGGTCGTATAGGCCTATGTTGCAGGTAATGAAGGGGACCGTAAAACATGGCTGTAAGTCACGGACAAGACTTGCTAGGTGGATTAGTCCTTAAGCTAGCTCATAATTTATAATTTAATTTAATTAATTTCTCTGGATGGGCTGCTCGATTATCTTTAGGATGCACAGTGATTCCTAGCTATTTATTATTAAATAAATATGACTGACTCTAATAGGCTGGATTTTAATAATTGTATTGATTTTATTAATTTACTATTTTAATTTACTTGTTGGGAAATAATTAAATTTATTATATTTGTACACAGGATTAATTCAATAACATTTACTCTTTTGGATTTTGTTGGAAACTGAATTTAATAATAAAGAACTTTGTAACTTGAATATATTCTTTCAAATGGTACTATCTTAAAGTCCTTAGCTAACAAAACATAAATTAAATTTTCCTTAAATAAACTAAGATTACTTTGATATTTATTGCAAAGAGGTTGGCTAAGTTTATATAAATTATTATAAATTTCAAATTTAATTTATGATCTTATTTTGTGCCAGCAGTTAAATGACATTCAATAAATTTACATATTGTATTATTTAAACCAAATTTGTTACTAATTCTACCACCACAGAAATCATTGATTTACAAGGTTATGAATTTATATATATATATATATATATATATATATATATATATATATATATATATATATATAAATTGAAATATTTTAATTAAAACTAAATTTCAAATTTTATCACTCATTTAGAAAATACTAAATAATTTGTGATTGATTTTGTTTAATAATTTCTGGTTGAGAAATTATTTATATTTTTCTACAAGTTAAATATTAATAAATATTTTTCCCAGTCTATTTAACTACTGGTTGTAACAAACTTTACTGCATTTCCTTAGATATTATGAATGAATTTATTTTATAAATATGCCTAATATTCATTCTATCTTTTTCCATATGCTTATTGATTTCTCTATTTGCAAACATTAGAACATTTTACATAACCATTTTTATAACTAAATAATTTTGTAATTTTCAATTTTTTAATTTATTTTTCAAGGAAATAAAGCCATTATTTATAATTTTACACATTTAAAGCATTTATTTGAATCTTTGGAACGTATTTCAAGATCAAATTTTATTTAATTACTAGATTTGTATAGAAATCATGACTTGCCCAAATCTCGCACTTTCCATGATACTTCCCAAGGTCCTAGGAGATGACTTTATGCTTCCAGATTGGTAGTTCTTATCGTCTGGAATTCGGTTCATCCAGGAAGCAGGAACGGACAAATTCGGCGAAGCCAGTTTCTTGACAAATGAAAATTTTAACCGTGATTTTTCATATTTCGATGTCTAGTTTTCACTAGACATAAATTAAGACATACTATATTATTCCCGCACACCGTGGCCTCGAGTTTATGCTCTAAAAATTCATTTTGGTATTTTTGCTAATTTAACAGAAACTGTGACCTTTCCCGGTCTGTGGCCTAATTACGAGAGAGCGCCTAAACGCTCAGCGACGGTTATCGTCTCTATTCCCCCACCCTCGATTTGCTTGTCTGACTTGGATTTTGCCGTTTTTTCTTGTCTTAAAACTGTTTATTTAAAATCTTGCAGAACCCTGATTTTTACGTAGCACACAAAACACTCCCGACGTCATGATTTTTGTACAATTACAGTTTATTTTAGAATTATACACTAAATGATCAATATTCATGGCTTGGAAAATTTAGTGAAATTATATTTTATAAATTGAGATTATTTCAATTTTTTATTGAATTGTGACGGAACATTTCAACCCGTTACAACGCGCGTGTGTGTGTGTGTAAGTGTGTGTGTGTTTATTCTACTTCTAATATATCACAAAACTCCCTTTGAAGCAGTGTGTATCCTAATTAAACAATGATTTTGGTAATGCATACATTTGTTTTGTTTCAGATGATCTGAACCATGTTGGAGAAAAAATTAAGGAGTATTATATTAAGTTCAATATACAATATAAAGATATTTGTATTGAGTTGCTTGGAAGGCACCTCTTCTCTTACTCACAAAAAAATAAAAAACTTTCATAGTATTTAAACTAAATCAAGTAACAATTTGAAACATTTGGTAGTTTTCCAGGCTTCACAGGTTATGAAACTGTGTGATGTAAACTTTGTAAACGCTAAGCGACTAGCTAAGCACTCTGCAACCAAAGTGACTGGTTTGTATAAAAAAATTAACAATAATATCAAAAGGTTTATCGATAGGTTCTTAAAAGGTCTCCAGAGGTACTCTAATACTTTCTTATAGAAAATTAGAAGCTTCTTTGAAATTCTGATAAAAACTGTCAAGGATTTGAGCATGAAAATAAAGAATAAGGACTCAATCAAGTTGAGTCTTAAGAGAATCGATGTACTACGCAACGCCACTATCAAGATATTTACTGTCTTTCGAAATACAAATAAGAAGGACGTAGGACATTTAGTAACAAATTGCAGGGCTGAAACTCAGATTATCGAATTGTACTTCGTAAGTCAGTTTCACGCAGTCTCAGAGTTTGTTAGCCGCGGAAAAAATTTTATAACTTCGTAAAGGAAATAAAAACTCAAGCCCCGAAGAGGTTTCAAAATTAAATTTTAAAGTTTCAGTCAGGGGTTACAAATGCTAAGAAGGCTGTAACTGATAAATGAAATAGAAACAAATAATAAAATTAAAAACATTTATAGAAAAGATATTTCTATCTAGCCTGAGGAGGAAAATAAATAATTCAGTAGTAAGGCTGAAGAGTTTATAAAGGTTGTCAATAAGGTTGTCTCTGTGAGTATCATCTTGTTTTTTATTTTCAAAGAATTTCATTGTTTTTTTAAACATTGATTTTTGTTGTTTTTCAGAACTCGAAGGGTGTACTTTTGTGTTCTTACTAGTGTTCAAGTACTAGAAAAACTCACCATTTTAAATTTTGTAAAAATTTTCAAAAAAAAACATTTAAGCATAAATTACATAAAGGTTAGAGTATCATAATTTCATGTGTTTTGTTTATTAATACGATTTAAACATTCCCAATATAGTTTTACATATTTTCTGTAATTCAAACAATATACTTACCTCTCTTTAAAGCCAAAGCGGCATAAAATGATGGCGTATAAGGTTATACGTTCTTCAAAGTGAACTTTAAACAAATTCTAATTAATATATTAATTTCATCTTATACAATTGTTCAAAATAATAAATTGCTATTATATAAGTTTACAGGAAGAGGAGGCAACCCAACGGAAACTTCATATTGATGCGTCGAAAAAAATAAAAGCTAATATTCGGAAGGCCAAGAAAGAGAGGTTTTGTGATATATATATATATATATATATATATATATATATATATGTGTGTGTGTGTGTGTGTGTGTGTGTGTACAAATTCCATAAAATGCAACACAATTGAAACTAAATATGTTTATTTAAGACATATCTTGGATTATTGTAAAAATTTAAAAATACCAATTTTTATTTACTTATTAGACTTTGATATTACTTGCGACCAGACTTTTTGTTAACTAAATTTTGATAAAATGTTAACTTACAATTGGAGGAAACATTTTCGTCTTAGGACTTCTTCAGCCTCTTATGTTTTCCGCTAGGATTGCTGCAATTGTGCATCTTTGGTACCAATTTTTGAAAGTTGTAGTACCAATAATTAACAGCCAACAATCAACTGCAGACAAACTATCATACCATATGGATAGAACTATTAGAAAATACATAAAACAAGATGCACACACAAATATAAAAACACAATAGATATAGTAAACAAAATAAGAACATTGAAATCCCTCATAACTCAACCCTAGCATCGTTTGAAATCACAAACCTATATACCAATATCCCAGTCACAGAAACACTAAACATATTACGAGACAATCTAAGGCTTAACAACACTCCAGAAAAAACCACAAAAGTAATCATACACATTTTGAACACCATTACACAACAGAACTACTTCACTCACAACAACAAATATTACACATAGGAACAAAGCCTACCAATGAGTTCACCAATTTCGAGCATTCTCACAGAAATATTCCAACAACACATAGAACAGAATAAAATCGTAAATAATAAACACGCAGATAAGATAATACATTGGCACAGATATTAGACGAGGTTATAATATTATACCGAGAAAACGTAAGACAATGCCAACAACTCGAAACACATATAAACAAAATACATAAAAATATCCAGTTCACTGCAGAATTTGAAAAAAACAAGCATTAAATTTCTTAGACATCACCATTACAAAAAATCAAAACAAACATGAATTCAACATATACCGCAAGCCAACCATGACAGACACACTGACACACAACACATCAAACCACCCAATGCAACATAAACAGACAGCATTCAAACATTTACTACACAGACTAAATAAAATACCTATGTCCACAACTAACTACACAGAGGAACTAAACACAATCAAATATTTAGCTCACTAAAATGGATATGACAATTATTTATTAGACAAACGACACAGAAAAATACTCAAAAAGAACAGTAACAACTACACAAACAACAAAAACACAAACACAAACAAATTCATCCCCCTCACATTCATAAACAAACTCACAAATAAAATAGCACACCAATTCAAAAAAGCAGGTTACAATGTAGTTTACAGAACAGCAAATAAAAGCCAAACGGCTATGGGACACAGCATTAATACCAACACATACAATAACCCCAGGAGTATACAAACTAAAATGCAACAACTGCAATAAGTTCTATATTGGACAAACAGGTAGATCTTTCACCGAAAGATATAAAGAACACAAAAGCGCACTGCACACTACTATTGAATCCATCTTCGCAAATCACCTCATGGACACTAAACACTCATGCAATAGTATGGAAAATAACAAGAGCACCCTCCCCACATGCAACAAAGGCCATAAATTAAACACACTAGAACAATATGAAATATACAGACATAGCAACACAAAAAAGTTGTAAGACAAAAACGTTTCCTCCCAAGTGTAAGTTAACAATTTAACAACTTTTAGTTAACAAAATGTCTGGTAGCAAGTAATATCAAATTGTAATAAATAGTTAACAACCAGCTCGTCATGAAGAGCAACAAGTTTTCAATTTTTGTTTTATTCAATAGTCCTATATTTTTACGTTACTAAATACGTTGAGTGCGATCATCGTCACCTTTTACGCATATCATAGCGTGGTGTAGCATATTCTGAAATAAAGACTGGAGGTCAGGATCTATAATGGTGCGTATGATGTCTTCTGGCATATACTTTATTTTTTAAATATCCCCTTAAGTTATAATCAAAAGGTGACAATTTCGGTGATCACGGCGGCAGTAAGCCTGAAGAGGTAGTCCTCTCATCAGTAAAAACACTAAGCCAGATCTACACTCTAAAATGACACATTTTGTATTCAGTTCTTGTTGCATAGCAACACTCTTATGTTCCAAATATAAATTCAGTGTGAGTAACATGGAAACAAAAATACTTCAGGAGATGGATCAACATGCAAGACTAACAAAAAAGGTTCATATAAAGATGGGTCTGAAAATGCACTCGCACCAAGTTGAGTTGGGAAAATTTTTGTCTGGTTACAAATAAATACAATAAATATTTTCCTTTGTTTATTGGATTTTGAATAAATGTGTCATAGGGATTGCGGTACTCATTAAAGTTATTCCGAGGTAATGGAAATAGGTAGAAACTATGTTATTGCTTGGGCAGAGCACTTGCCTGTAATAAATCTATTGGAATCAGTGGATCTACTCACCATGCTGTAGTTTCATTTGTGTCTGAAGTATAAAGCGCATTAGTTAATAAGCAAATTAAAATGTTAATATTTAAATGCATCAGCAATAAAAAGTTTCAGGAATATCTGTTAATTTTACAAAGTTGTTGAGTTGGCGTCCTAAAGTAAAACAAAGTAACAAGTATCTAAACATACTGAAGTATCTAAACATGTTGATGTCCCCTCCTGTTGTAGGTGTCTTTAAAATGTCGAAATTCTGGATGCACCGCTGGTTTTGATTACAAATTGTTACAATAATTATTTTCTCTAATATTTAAAGAAATTTTTAAAAAATGTTTATTAGGGATTGATGTACTCATTACAGTTACTCCGTGGTAATGGAAATAGGTAGAAACTATGTTATTGCATTGGAAATAGATCTATTGGAATTGCAAAGATTGGATTATCCACTATGCTGTAGCTTCATACTATATTCCTTTAATAATATACATACTTACATTTAGTTGATCATGTTAGTTATTCTGCTTGATGTTTTGAAAATAATTTTAACAATAAAACAAACTATAGTTGGGCTGTTTCCTTCAACATTTTTTTTATATAGTAGAATATTTACATAAGTAGAGCACTGTTAGAAGTTGTGAAATCAATGAGTTGTTATATACCTTGAAAGTCATTACCAAGAACTCGATAGAATTTTGAAGATTATGATGAACTATGAAGATTGGCTGTAACACGCTTAGTCTTTTATGGTTTACTATAAGGAATTTATTACTGCATAATTTTAAAATCACAATTATAAAGTTATGTAGTCAACAATGAAAGTATTTCATTTACCTTCTGAGATACAGTCACAACATAAATTTTGGGTTTTAAACCCAAGAAATTTTGATTTTATAAAGAAAAAGGACTTAATAAAAACCTCGTGAAGTCTGGAATTCGTTGGTCGTGAACAAAAATCTCATTGGCAATAAACAACTAAATATATATCTGTTTGAAATAAGTTACATATTTAATAGAATTCCTTTTTTTATAGGAATAAAAATTAGTACTATTATTGTATTAATTGTTACCAAAGAATAAATTTGTTGATGTTTTATAATCTGTTAGTAGTATTATTAGTATATAATACATTTGTAAAACAAAAATTACTTTAACCTTTGTTTGATATTTTACCTGCTTCATATTTGTGAGTTTTTAAATAATAATAGAAATAGCTGATGTAAAAAAATAATTAATATTCTTCAAAGTACTACGAAATTTAATACATTTAAACCTATACTTTACTCTTTTCCTCACATAAATTTCCCACTTCCCCTAAACAGGAAATGGTTTCTCGATTTTAGTACATGCAATACAGAGTGAACTGCTTAAAGGCAGGTGCCAGGAGGGCAATTGTCCAGATTGTCTTCTCTCTCTCCCATTACTAGCAACAGCCTCTTGCTACTAGCAATGTCAGAAGTTATCATTACTATTTATCATTACTAGTTACATATTAACGAAAACAAGTAGTGTAGAAAGTTTGGCCTTTCTCAAGTGACTGAATGTGACAAAGTTGTTACAGTGGAAAGGGCACCGTTTAGTAATTAGTAAACACTTTAAGTTTAAATTATCTTTAAAAAATGTACAAAAACATTATTTTAGAAATAAAATTAATTTATTATTATATTTTCTATTTATAATGTAGAATTTCAATTCAGAATTTCCATCAGTTAGTTGAATGCCATTTTAGAATATAATTCATAATTTGACATGATGACTTGAAATACAAAGAAAACCACAGTTTTTAATAGGCTACTCAGATCCCATCAATACTTTATAGTATTAGCAATGCAGGCAATTGAAGATTGGTGAAAGGAAAGCAAGTAGAGGTGGTGGAAAAAAGAAATCGACCTAAGACTAGTTGAACAAGGTTTGTACATTCAGGTAAGTTTTTCTACCACTACTGAAAGGTTTCATACTATTACATACAAGTGTAGAGAATCTTTGAAATATATATTGCATATATTAATATTCATAACAGGTATTTATTAATCAAGTAATTACTCGATGGTTCCTTGGGAAGGACTTCAATCATTTCATAATACGTCCAGCTAATTTAACACCTCCCCTCTTATAGCCTATGCATGAGGACCTCCAATACACTTAGAATTAAATTTACATACATGTGAGTTAAACCCACTAAAAACACATATACTCTTGTCGACTATAATATTACTGTTTTATTAAAATAAATCTCAAGTATTGAATTCATGACATCTCAATAATGTTTTATTGGGATGTGAAATCATAACACAGTTGTTAGAATGTTGGACTTCATGTGTCATACTACTCATGTGGATTGTCATGTGGTCAATGTGATACTTGTTGCAATTCAATAGGCCCTCCTGGCCAATTACTGAACCTTAATTCCGACATACTATACACAGATCAGAGCCAAACCTACAGAGACAATAAAAATGTGCAGCTAGGCAGTTATGTTAGTATTAAGGTAGAAGTTTGCAACTCTTGTCCTCATATTCACATGGAAGTTTGTGTGTATTGTTCACATTCTCATGTACTATTATAGACCTATTACTTCATTTTCATTAGGTGTTTATTACTAATACGCTTTTACCTGTCCATATTAGGATTGCCACTAGAGCAAGTTTAGGTATCTGTGTATGATGTTAGTTAATTTTATTTCCCTACATGTTTATTTGTTTAAATTTATTTACAAACCAAGTGTGTAGCCTCTCACAATCATAATAACTGTCATTAGTCCAATGAGAAATATCCCTTAGGAGTGATATATTGTGCTAAAGTGTGGCAGTTGTGGTACATCGTTAACATCATTTCATGGTTTTTATTTTATACTTCAGTCTCTAAAGTTGTGAGAAAGTATTTTCAGAGAGTAGGTATACTGTTAAATATGATTTATTTTAGGAGTTTAAAAAGATTTTGTTAGTTGTAAATCTGGGAACTGAGATATGAAATAGCAGGAGTCTTGCCCCTGACTCACAGGATTGAACAGCTGTGGGAAACGTGTGTGACTAAAAAGTAAGTGGTGATTTTTTTGCCAATTGATACTAAAAGTAGTAGTTTGATAAACCACAAGATGTACAACACGAAATCTGCAAATACAATCATTATTTTCTACATATACATATCTAACTCTTGTTATGTGTTCAGAAGGTATGTCCTTTGCAACAGCTTCTCTCAGTGGCTGTCCAATGTTGATTCAAACAAACTCAATAGTTAACATTTTATCACTTGTCTCTTTTACGTAAACATTTCATTGTTCATACCAACCACTACACTATTGCTTTTATATTATCTCTAAGATGTGATAATTTTTTTTAAAAAATTGTCTATTCATTATACTTTGTTATATTCTGTAAACAATACCCGCCTATTAGTTCCTCGATTTGATTTTATTTCTTAATATTTTTTGAATAAAACTCATATTTACCATAACCTTTGATACATTACATATACATTATCATTTTTCTATACTTTTAAAATCAATCTTTCCCTTCTATATAATAAAATAAACATATTTTAAATTGCATCCATATATTTTTGGATTTACTTTATGTATGAAGATTAATATATTTTTATGTACTTTTTATTAATGTACTTTTTACAAAATGCCAACTTGAAATAGTGATAAGTATAACCTTCTTCGCTGCTTTAACTTTCAACTATCGTTCTGCAATCCTTGTCACGTTACTACCCTGTGTGCCTCACAGGCACGAAGGGTCTAAGTCTACAATTTATTGTAGAGTCTACAATTTATTGTATGGTTTAACAATTTATCTTGCATTTACTGTATGAAAATGGTTTTTTAATATATCCTGTTTGCAAGTGACTATATTACACATAATTTTATAAGATCGGTTATTTTTTATTTACTAATTGAAAACTGTAGTCCTACCTTCCACAGATCATAGTGCAGCTTAGCTAAAAAGGATTATATTCTTACGATGATAAACACAATAATTATATTTTGTTCACTGACTGTACACACTAAACCTTATGTAAAAAACAACATTTGACACATTAAAAGTTCTGTATATGGAAACTGACATTGGAAATAATAACTCAATTTTGACAGCAGTCTCTTTACACAGCAGCTCAGAACATTCTAGACACATTTGTTGTAGACAGCTTACAAAGTGTAACTAGTCTTTCTATTTTTTGTTGCTGTAAGAATTCTACATTGTTTATAACAATTTATCTACACAAATAGACAAATTTGTAAATTTCTGAATGTTGCAATTCTTCGAAATCATCTTAATCGTCTGATACGCTTTGTTGAGATTCGGAATCATGATCTATTTGCTCAATTACATCTTCACTTTTTTGCACAGTTCCCCTATTCACTTTGATGCCTTCTAAAAGTTGTTTATTAGATACAGCACCTGAATCATTTTCTTCTTCAAGTAACCCGTCAATGATGGTATGTTCAAAATCACTCTTATATTTCTACTACTTGAGACTCATTAGTTGAAATTAGTTTCCTTTTTAATCCAGAAGGTCCAGGTCTATCCATTTCTTCAATTTATGTAATTGAATACTATAATGACATAAATAGGGGAAAACAAAAAAATACTATAAAAGTTTAAAATGTTACACAAATACTGACGTCATGCCTGTGAGACACAACCAAAAATTCGTATTATTATAAAACTAATACAATGCACAAAATCGTGCAAACAACACTAACGCCATGAAAAGAATTACTAAATAGGAAGCTACTGAACTCCATGACCTTGAGTATTAGGGCGGTAGAAGCTAAATAACCCCTTAGGTACCAGTGCCTGTCAGGTACGACGACGGTAGTTAAAAGTTAAAACAGACATCCATTAACTCATTTAAGAAATAAATGTATTTCTACTTGGAAGCACTTACTCAGGTTTGGCCTATGCATACCAGCACCTGTCCTCTTTGCAGTAGTGAGATGACCCACCACCTACTGACTGCTGCTTTAAACATCATTTTAGTGTAAACAATTGGTCTGGTATTATTGATAGGTTAGGTATGTGATTGGGTCATTTGTTTTCTATCCACACTTTATGGGAAACAATTATTGTCATCAAAATAACTTTGATCATAAGAGGACATGCCTCTTTTCCAGTTATTTTTATACTTTTTTTAAAACAAATATATCTTAGTATTTTCATTTTGTTAGGAAAATAAAGTGTTTTGAATGATAATTTTGGTTTACATTTCATGCAACAGTATAGTATCTTTCACAATTTACCTTAAATTTGGTAAACCCGAGTAAGAGGAAGTGTATGAAGTGATGCAATACTTGTATCTACGTTATATAATTAATATTGTGTGTTAAATATTTTTCTTCTATAGTAGCAGTGACTTTCATTTGTGAAAAAAAACAGCCAATAGCCTTGCTGGATGCTATAGTAATTAAATTTACTATAATTTCTTTCCTTTATTTAAAATTTTTTTAAATGTGTTTTAGAGAAATTGGTTTCAGATTATTTGGTGTACAACCTTGTAAGAAACAAAAGTTATAGATTTATGTTAATTTACTATTTATTCTGTTAGTTAACCCTAGAGGATTCGCGCTAATACCCGTTACACCAGACCTCGCGCGGGGTAATTTTTTACCCCAATTAGCTTTCAGGTCAATATCAGTAAAATATTTAATGTTATAAATAAGAAAAATTATTTAAACATATTTTGTTATACTATAAAAGATATGAACAAACTCATGCAATATTATTTACTTTTTTATACATCAAAACCCTCTTCACATACTTCAACTAAATGGTCTTTACAAACACTTTTCCCACAATTAGCACAGCATTTATTGTTTTTTGTCTAAGTTCTTAGGGAAAAAATCACGCCTGTAATTAAAATGTTTGTTTGTAATATTGCCAAATATAAAGCTATAGCCTATATTGTAAATAAACGTTTTTTGTTACAATAATCTTGAAAACAAAATATTTTATAGACAAGAATAGTGTACAAACACAATATATATCAAAACGTAATCCTTGCAAGAGAAAATAGAAATGCAAACCAGTTCTGACTGTTGTCCATATTACCTTTAGAATGTTTTACGAAGACATCATTGCTCCACAAATATACAATACCCCAAACAATGCTTTAATTCCTTCAAAAAAGTTTCCTTTACGTCTCTCTCTCTCTCTTGAAAAGTTACAACTATAAAATTTGTGTTCCCTATTATCACCATGACAAAATATATGCGTAGATAATTTAAAATAGATTATTAAATTTATAAATTAAAACGAAATTCAGTGATAAATTCCACACAAAATACGAAACATAGTAAAATTCACTCACAGTAATCTTGCAAAAAAATGAAAATTAATTTATGTGATAAAAAGGTTGCAACAATAACTTCAAACCATTATAAGTAAACAAAAACTGTCAAACTACCTGATGTAGGGACAGAAATAGATACAGGGCGAGTCAATTAGAAGGTATGTAAGGGGTGGAAGAATTTCAGGATTTGCAACTGTTTTATAATCTTTGTTGCAAACTCACTGGAAGAATAATTACCCCGCGCGAGTACTCTAGGGTTAAAGGTAAGTTTTAAAATTATGTCATAGTAATAAGCTACCTCTGGCAGTTACCTTACTGTAATCCCCCACCTTGACTGTGTTTGTTGAGACAAATCCTGTCAACTAAAATGGTCAAAGATAGTATTTAAATATATCACTGATAAATGCTTAGTATACCATCTCAAGTAACAAGTACTGTATGCCTAAATGATAAAAAATATGAAATTTAACATAAACCAAATCCATATATTCCAAATATAAGACATCAGGTTGGAAAAATCTGTGCTTAATATCTAAGCTAAATAAAAAAAGTTGATAAAACACTCATTGTGGAATTGTGCAATAAACTTTGTTATATAAAACTTGAATTATTGGGCACAAATTTTAAAAAGTTATTGTAAAATTATGTTACATTACTGCAGAATTTTAAAAACTCAAAATGTGGTATCACAGATCTCTATTGTGCAAATATCTTTGACATCACGACATTTACTCTCATCACAACAGTCTGAATCCTTATTCTGCATGTTCCTCTTCTCATTTCCATTCATATCATGGTCTATGTAACATTGTAACAGATTTAGTTTTTATTGATAATATTTCTTATAAAAAAAATTTTGTTGATGTTTCAGAGTTATTATTTGCGAAAAGATAGTGTGCCAATTGCTTCTTGAGGTTATCCTTGAATGTATCATTTACAACTATATCCATAAATTTGAGCTGAGATGTCATTGCCTCAAGAATGATTAAAGGGTCTGTGTTTATTTTATGAAACTGATTTTTTTTTATTCTAGACATTTCACAAAAAAAATCCATCGAGAAATAACATCAAGGTTTTATTTTTAAAGTTGGTATAACATTTACTCTACACAGTTTGTACCCAGTCCTACTTTAATTTTTATTCATCCATGCATTTCTGAATACAATGCGCCATTAGACCCAGTATAAGTGTTACTCTGGATATTTCAATTCCTGATGATTTCATAATGACTCATATATCTTCTTTTTAATTTACTGTTACATTAGTTAACATATAAAAACGAAAAGGCACCTGATCTGCGTTTCTTAGAATATTAAGAAAGTATTTACATTCACTTCTTCAATTATAGTACGGTCCTGGATCATTTGGAAGCTGCTCGCTAGAATTGTTCTCTGGCATACCTCTCACATACATTGTAAATCATACATTTACAGCAACCTAAGCACATTCCAAAATGTGCTATCTAGCCTTCAATAACTACTTCAGGAGTGTCTTTGTTACTTTCTAAGACTTATTGTCAAACCCATTTTACGATTTTGAAGAACATACTTATATACTCTTTCCTGAAGTTCAAATTATCATTTTAGCAATTTAAAGAATTTGAATACTTTCAGTTAACACAAAAATTTCTTTGAAAAATTGTTATTTTTTTATCTTCATTTCTGTATTCGCCATCATCACTAGTTAGCTTAGTTATGTTATATATTTTACAGTGGGGCAGTTGTTTGGTCACTCATTTTCATTCAGTTTAATTAACTTAAACAAATTAGCTCTTAGGTATAACACACGTAAAACTCGTAATATTTTCTTACTGTGATTCTTGTTTTTCCTCATGATCTTATACATGACATTCTGCCATATTTTCACTGAATATAATGCATTTTTGTTACATAAAGGTATAACAAAATAATATATATCCATGTTGTACATTTGACAACCCCTTTACACTTCAAGACCTTGAGCTAGCTATAGCTTGCTTGAAGAATTGCAAATCTGAGGGACCTGACGGTATATTTCCCGATTTTGTTCGCCACCTAGGAGAAACCACAAAACAAACATTTCTCAAACTCATTAATCTCACATGGAAGACCAGAGGCCCCCATCAATGGAGGAAAGCCGAGATAATATCACTGTTAAAAAAGGGGAAAGCTGCGAACCTACTGTCTAGTTATCGGCCCATCTCTCTCACCAGTGTATGTTGCAAGGTGGCAGAAAAAATGATCGAACGCAGACTGCGCGAGTTTCTGGAAACCATCGGAGCAATAAGCGACAACCAAGCTGGCTTCCGCAAATACAGATCCACTACAGACCAAATCGTCAAGTTTACACAAGCGGTCAAGGATGGGTTTAACCATAAACAATCAACCCTCGCTGTTTTCGTTGATTGCAAAGCAGCATATGACAAAATCTGGCGGCATTTGCTCCTACACAAGCTGAAACGCGAGGGAGTAACCGGTAACATGCTCAGGTGGATCAAAAGCTTCTTATCTCACCGCTTTATCAGGTGCAAGTTTCAAAGCAGTACATCTTCTTACCGCCAACTACGACAGGGTCTTCCCCAGGGAGCGGTGCTTAGCTGTTTATTATTCAATGTCATGATAGACGACCTTCAGCAGGCTATTGAATCAATTTTGGGAATGCAGTGTCTCTTTTTTGCTGACGATGTGGTATTATGGGCAACAGGCAGCGGCATACAACACCTACAAGATGCAACTAACTCCGCACTTATCAGCCTAGAAAAATGGTCAAATCAAAACAAAATGGAGGTTAGTTCGGAGAAAACCACTGCCCAACTATTCACACTCTCAACTAAACCAGGCACATTTCAGGTCCAATACAGGGGCACAAACCTCCAGCAAACAACTCAATAGAGGTATCTCGGCATTATACTAGATACCAGGCTTTCCTACAACAGCCATGTAACATCTACGGCTGAAAAATCACAAAAGCGCAACAATCTACTGAAGCGATTGACGTCAACCAAGTGGGGGGCAACACAAGATGACCTAAGCACGGCCTACAACACATACGTCCGTCCAGTGATGGAGTATGGGAGCGATGTTGTGTCTCTCTCCTCTAACAGTATTCTTATCTATGACGTGGTCCAAAACAATGCCCTAAGGACGATCACTGGAGGTGCCAAATCCACCCCCATAGTGGCGATGCAGTTACAAGCAGATATAGAACCCCTGGAATCCAGAAGGGAAAAATCACTTTAAAATTTTGGGAAAGAGCTAGGCGAATACACTCCAGTCACTGGAGTAGGTACAGATCAGCAACTCAGAGGTTAAAAACTCAAACCACCCCCCTAGTGAACGCCGAAGCACTAAGAGCGAAGTATAACATCTCCATCCCGAGCCCAGCACCACTGCAAAGTTTCATTGAGGTAGTCGACGCTCTGCCAAAAGTAAACCTTCAGCTGCTGAACCCTTTAAGCAGTAAAAAGGAGACCAACCCAACAGAACTAAGGGAAAACGCTCTCGAAACCATTCATAATCTTTACCCGAGTAACGAGTGGCTTCATGTCTATACAGACGGTTCTTACATACCTGAAACTAATTCTGCTGGGGCAGGATCCTACTGCGGGGTTTTCCAGCAATCTTCAGCTGTTGGCAGGAACTCTAGTAACTTCGAGGGAGAAATATGTGCCGTCACTGAGGTGGCCAGTAGTATGGAGGTGCTAAACTTACAACCAAGCAGTGTTGTGTTTCTTACAGACTCACAGGCTGCAATCTCTGCCCTCAGCAACAACAAACCCACTGAAAGCCTGAATGCCTCGAACTGCCGCAAGAAATTAGCCAACCTTATTAGCATGGGCTGGAACGTCAGCCTACAGTGGGTCCCCAGCCACGTGGGCCTTCCAGGAAACGAAAAGTCGGATGAAATGGCCAAAAAAGGAGCAGAGAAGGAGCAACCTGAAACTCTCCAAACCCTTAAAACAGCAAAATCCCAAATTGACTCTACCATTACAGGCTCACTAATAAACGCATCCACGGGCAAAATATGGGCAAACTTAGCGATCCCAGGCCACATAGCTGGTCATCTGGAGAGTAGTGAAGCTGTTGCAAAGTTCCGCCTGGAATCCGGTCACGACTATCTGCAGGCACACCTACACCGGTTTGGCATAGCCGAATCGGACGTGTATCCACTCTGTTCCACGGAAATTATTGTGGCAAGTCACCTGCTCACCTACCCCACCATGCTCTCAACCATGCTCTTGACGACATCACTGCTCGGTACTGGGAGGCTCGGCGTCAAATGGCCCAACTGCCACAGACGGGCGTTGGATAAAGTAAAGTAAGTACTATTTTAAGATAGGACTTACCCAAATTACCTGGGTTATAAAAATGTACCGTTGCGGCAAGGTCTTTGTAGATGGTTATGGGAATAACCAAATTAACTGAAAATAAGTAAGCGGGAGAGATAACGCGGGGTTAAAAAAGAAAGTGATCGGGGAGTCTTGGAAGAACGTCAGAAGAGGGCGTGTATTGGGGGGGGGGACCAAGTTTCAGTAATGTTAATTAGGTTTAAAATTTGTTAGTAAAACTAAGGGAAATGTAATTTTTTGTATTTGTATAATTTAAAAGGTAAAAGTGCGACGTAAGTAAATTAATAAAGAATTAGGAAAATTAAAAGAGTTATGTGAAAGTGCATCGAAGCAGTATCAACGGTCAAGATCCAAGGAATCGACAAACAATAAGTACTGTTTTTTTAAATTTCATTAAAATTAGCCAACAGAACTTTAAAAACCGTAAATTCAGAACCTTTTTAAATTCTTTAGTATAAAATAATAATCCAGTTTTTTTCACCATGTTCTAATTTATAAACAAGATCCATAATATCGACCCCAGAGAAAGAGCAATTAACACTGTCATTTTAAACTTTATTGTAATAACCTAAAGCCTCAAGAGTCCACCTTTATTTTTTTTTTGTAATTGTAATATTAATTAAGGAATCAACCTTGTCACAAATAGTATTAAGAACAATGGGTATAATGTGTGTTAATTAAGTGTCAAGAATAAATGCAAGTTATGTTAAAATTGATAGTGGTGTTAATTAATTAGAATCCTGAAGGTGAGACAAAAGAGTGTTAAGGTAATTAAATATATAACCTAAAAGAAAAGTTATATTTTATAATAACTTAGGTTATAATACATACATACATACATATATATATATATATATATATGAGTCGTTGTTCTGAGTGACGGACTGAGAAGAAAACGTAGAGTCGAAACTATAAGAGATAGAGGGGTGAAATTTTCATTTATATTCCGTTCGTAACATAGACGTACTTTAAGAAAAGATTTTGCATACACAGGATAATGACTTTAAAGGCTAAAAGTTGTAAAACTGCGGGATTGCTTGAACCGTCTGTATACAATTGCATTTATTGTCGCTATTATAACTTTGTACTCCCGTTCTATAATCCTGATCAATGTCAATTGTTTTAAAATTGGTTAAATTAACATATAAAGTGACATTTTTAAACAGGCGCTAGTGTATTAATATTTTTATTAACGAAATCCATCCTAAAGTGATACTAAGATATTAAAACACATCAATTTTTTTAAAGCGATTTTAACAAGTTTTATTCTTATTATAAAGTGATATTTCTCTATTTTCAAAACTTTTAAATTTTTGGGTCGTCAACAACAAGTCTTATTTTTTTGAGTACCTGAAGACTTTTAATTAACCAGGTGAAATTGATTTTGTCAGATACAAAGGAAATTGGCCTAAACATAGCCATGTTTAGAAATTTCAAGGCTTTGTCTATTTAAAATGACTCAATCACTCTATTATTTTGATATAATTGATCAATACGAAACAATTTTCATGGATGATATTTACAGCACCATTAGGCTTTGCTGCAATTATATTACAATACAATTCTGATATCTAAAAAGTACAATAGCTAATAAAGTTTTTTAAAACAGTGACCAAATTCCTAATTGGAGCGTTTAGTTTTAAAAATATAATAGGCCCAGCAAAAGGCTACTGTAGTTATCCCTAATTTGGGGGATTTTTCTATTTATCGGAGTTTCGAATTTTCATAAACATGCTATTAAACTAGTTTTCGGCATTCCAACGTAAACACTGCAGATTTAATCTTAAGCAAATATAAACTGTTTAAATTTCTATATTTACACATTTCATAGTCATGGACGGCAATAATTTGTGGATGCCTAAATGTGGTCTATCCTAAAGTTATACTGGGTGACGACTGCCAGTTCTATATTATACCTGGACATCAACTCTACTTGAGGCTCGCCATCTTGCCCGCGCAATGCCAGAACTTCCCCTATATCCTTAGTCCTATATAACCCCATCCACCCTTCCTTATTTCTACTCTCATAAGGGGTTAAAAGGATGGACACCACTTTAGGTCACCATCAGGGTGCCATCTGGCTCACGCTTTGCTCACTTCCCCTGTATCCTTAGTCCTATATAGTCCCATCCACCCTTCCTTATTCCTCCTTTCATAAAGGGTTAAAAGGATGGACACCACTTTAGGTCCACTTCAGGGTGCAATCTGGCTCACGCTTTGCTCACTTTCCCTCTATCCTTAGTCCTATATAGTCCCATCCACCCTTCCTTATTCCTCCTCTCATAAAGGTTTAAAAGGATGGACATCACTTTAGGTCCACTTCAGGGTGCCATCTGGCTCACGCTATGTTCACTTCCCCTATATCCTTAGTCCTATATAGTCCCATCCACCCTTCCATATTCATCCTCTCATAAAGGGTTAAAAGGATGGACACCACTTTAGGTCCACTTCAGGGTGCCATCTGGCTCACGCTTTGCTCACTTCCCCCATATCCTTAGTCCTATATAGTCCCATCCACCCTTCCTTATTCCTCCTCTCATAAAGGTTTAAAAGGATGGACACCACTTTAGGTCCACTTCAGGGTGCCATCTGGCTCACGCTTTGCTCACTTCCCCTACATCCTTAGTCCTATATAACCCCATCCACCGTCCCTTATTCCTCCTCTCATAAAGGTTTAAAAGGATGGACACCCCTTTAGGTCCACTTCAGGGTGCCATCTGGCTCACGCTTTGCTCACTTTCCCTCTATCCTTAGTCCTATATAGTCCCATCCACCATTCCTTATTCCTTCTCTCATAAGGGGTTAAAAGGATGGACACCACTTTAGGTCCACTTCAGGGTGCCATCTGGCTCACGCTTTGCTCACTTCCCCTATATCCTTAGTCCTATATAGTCCCATCCACCATTCCTTATTCCTAATCTCATAAAGGATTGAAACGATGGACACCACTTTATTTTCACTTCAGGGTGCCATCTGGCTCACGCTTTGCTCACTTCCCCTATATCCTTATTCCTATATAGTTCCATTCACCATTCCTTATTCCTAATCTCATAAAGGATTGAAACGATGGACACCACTTTATTTTCACTTCAGGGTGTGATCTTGCTCACGCTTTGCACACTTCCCCTATATCCTTAGTCCTATATAGTCCCATCCACCCTTCCTTATTCCTTCTCTCATAAAGGATTGAAACGATGGACACCACTTTAGGTCCACTTCAGGGTGCCATCTGGCTCACGCTTTGCTCACTTCCCCTGTATCCTTAGTCCTATATAGTCCCATCCACCATTCCTTATTCCTAATCTCATAAAGGATTGAAACGATGGACACCACTTTAGGTCCACTTCAGGGTGCCATCTGGCTCACGCTTTGCTCACTTCCCCTATATCCTTAGTCCTATATAGTCCCATCCACCATTCCTTATTCCTAATCTCATAAAGGATTGAAACGATGGACACCACTTTATTTTCACTTCAGGGTGTGATATTGCTCACGCTTTGCACACTTCCCCTATATCCTTAGTCCTATATAGTCCCATCCACCCTTCCTTATTCCTTCTCTCATAAGAGGTTGAAAGGATGGACACCACTTTAGGTCCACATCTGGGTGCCATCTGGCTCACGCTTTGCTCACTTCCCCCATATCCTTAGTCCTATATAGTCCTATCCACCCTTCCTTATTCCTTTATATAAACTAGATAGGTGAGTGAGCGACGTTGGCCTCGTTGTAAAAGGTAGGCTTCCGAACGTGGGGAATGGCCTCAAGCTTCAAGTTCATCATTGCTTCCAAAACACATTGGGCATAGCATGCCTTTCGTACTGGAAGATTTCGCCCACACATTGTTGACACTAATTGATACTCTCTCAGGTATTCAACTTGTGTCTTTTAAGAAAGGAACCAAGACGAGTTTAAGCTTTATTGCACACCCTAAAAAAATGGTTCTATTATTACACGGGGTGACTTATAAACCTAAAAAAGTCTGAAAAACTGTCAAACATATGCGAACAAAAATAAACATAATAAAAGTAGGGCAAAATGGATGAATGAAATGTACAGATTAGTAAAAAAACGTACCTTAGACTGATAACATTAAAATAATATATAAAAAAATGTAAGGAGTATAATTATAATTATAACAGGATCTGTTATTCCAGTAAGGGGGGAAAGGTACATGAGAGCGTGGCAGAGTGGAGCTACAATATTTAATGAAATAAAAAATATTAGAAAATTAAATACTTGAAAAATAAAAAGATAGTTGATAACTTACAAAAATGGCTAAGGAGATAGGAAAGTCTGTATAAAAAGAAATTATACAGATGTGGAAGGCGGAAACGAGAAGGTTGAGAAGGAAAAAGATAAAGAGGAAGTGGAGGATAGGTGGGAAACGGAGAAACAGGAAGCAAGGGCTGAAAAGGAATGCGAAAAAGCTGAAGCAAAGGCGAAAAGGGAAAGAGATCAAGTAGAAGCAAAGGCGAAAAGGGAAAGTGACAGAGAGGAAGCTGGAGAAAGGTAGAGAAAAAATAAAAATAAGACTGCAGGAGATAGAGGAAAGGAAACAGTATATGGAAACTGTAAGGGCAAGCCCTAAGATCCATCAAGTATCTGTCACCCAGGAGACAGGAGGAATGAAAGAAAGGAAGGAACAGTGGGAAAGTTATATTTCAGTGATGTAAGAAAAGTTAAAGGAAAAAGACAAGGAAGTAACAATCATCCCCGAATACACAACATTGAGTATTGGAGGGGATAAATAGAGGATCCCATGTCATTCCTAACAGAGGTTGAAAGGTTAATTAATGAAATTTACCCAACAATGGGGAGAGATTCCAAACGTAACAATATATAAACATTTTAAGGATTTCGGGTGGTGAATGGTGACGGGCAATAAAAAAAGGGGGATAAGGTTATGAGAAATTTAGCAAATTATTTGTTAAAACTAATTGGGGTTTTAACGAAAAGAAAGAGTTACACGCATTTTAGATAATAAGCGTTATTATAATTCTAAGCCAAGCAATAAGCCGCACGTAACCAACCTCCCAATCTCCTAATCATATCCAGAGATCCTATGGTGACTCCAAAGGAAAACCTGGAACCCCGTACCCTACAAGACCTGATCATACAAAGTCCAATCCTGGAACTAGTAGTCAACCAAAAAACTTAACTGTAAGTTCCCTGTAAAAAGTAGCCTCAAAACACCTAGAGGAAACTGCGATCAAAAGTGGAGGAACATGGAGATGAAGGATACTTATCGCGTATACGGCCGAAAAGGCTCATATGTTAGGAGTAAAAATCGGTGTTGTAGCACAAAATTAGTCGGACTATCCCTAAATATTCGGGAATGGTTTCTGGAAGATGGAGAACACAGAAGACCGGTTAACTCAAATATCGAACATTGCCCGGCAATACAGGCGAGGATATACGATCACAGAGTATACGTTGAAATAGATACGGGAGCGCAAGTTTCGCTCATTAATGCTCAGGCATATGTAACACCTCTAAAAGGTCACAAACCTCCCTCCTAGTATTATGCTAGCTGATGCAACTACTTACCTAATTGGTTTTTAAATGAATTTAGGAATTTCATTTGCAATGAGATCTATGTTTGGGAAAATTACAGGTTTCGAAATTTAGATTGAACACCCTGCTTAGGTTATTACCATTGCAGGGCCACACCGGTAATTATTAGACAAGTTACGAAGGTAATTATTTGTATGAATGACGCAGATGGAATGTATAAAAGGTAATGTCAAAGGTAAAAGGTTTTGGATGTCAAAGACATCGATGGAGCTGTCCTAAAATAGCACAATAAGGTAAGATAGGTGCAGGAGCTAGAATTAGGGTTACAAACTTACTAAAATAAATTCATAAATATAAATTCACTTATACTTATCGGGATATGAATATGTTGACATACATAATTTATAAATGATAACACACACAAAAACCAGAGAGGACAGAAATTGCAAGATAAGTAAGACAGGCGAGGTAAGGAAAGTTAAATTTGACCCGTTGCAACGCACCCTTGTGTGTCTTTGATGGCTAGATATGGTCTTTCAACTTCATAAAAATTAAAATTTCAATAATTTTTTGTATAATATAATTTCAACCAAATAATACCAAATTTATGTGATGTTGCAATATGTAGGTCACACAAGTAACTAAAGGTATAATAATCTGCCCCGGCAAAGGTCATAGATAAGCAAAACTCACGGCCTATATCTGGAAGCTCTGTGTTATTAGAAACGTAAAAAGTAAAATCCTGCGTGGCTAGTAGCCTAAATCGTCGGCTGAGAGGGGTAACTACGATATTTCTCAATGTCTTTACTATAAATCTCCAAATAATCTCGTATACTCAAGGTGAAAATATCGTGAAATTTTATCATTCAGTCGTAATATTAAGTTAAACTTGAAAAGTACGAACAGAAGAAATGGTAAGTAGATCTTCAGTAATGGAGGAACTAATCTCGGAAGCCGGACGTTTAGAATGACGTTATGGGCATGGGAAAGTACCGAAAATCAATTATTTATACAAAATTTTAAATAAACCTAGATATGAAAATATAAAATAAAGGAATCAAATTAAATTTAACAAAAAAGATGGCTTCACGTTTCCTCTTAAACGCCCAAGTTTATATAATAAGGTACACATTCATAAGAAATATTAAAAAAATATAGATAATATTAGTATACGAGAATCTATGTAATAAAATATTATAAATAAATAATATCCAAAGTTAAATCAATATTAAAGTCAAATAATACAAAGACAGGAAAAGTAAGTCATGATTAAATTGATGGTTTTTACCATAGAATTAGACATCATTTACATATATTCGAGTAGACTTTTCTGACTTCCTAACATTACAATATTTTCGCTTGTTGATCCGTTTCAGAATGACTCAGTTTCCAAAATTTAAATAGTATTCTTTATCAGCCGGTGCCAAGATTTTCAGTTATTTCAGATGAAAGTAAGTTACAAGTTGTATACAAACAATCACTAAATAGGAACAAGAATTTTTAAAAAATTTCCAAAATTTAACAAATTTTGTAGAAATATAAATAATTAAGTAAACAATGAAGATAAAACTTCAATGATTAATTCTGTCCACCTTAAACTAAATATAGCTAATATGTTCATTTGTCAGTGTTGATTCTTCTAGACAATATATGTCATGTTTTATTATAAAATTTTTCAAATGTAAATTATGTTTTGTATGATATGCATGTGCATAAAATATTTAGGAATAAAAAACACAAGTTTTTAGAGAACAACAGAGGACAAATTAGGACATTGTTTTACCAACAAATGAAATAAAAGGACACTTAAGCAAACAATTTATCAATTTTGAATAGTTAAATGATCATTACTGTACTTTTCCTTTCAACGTTTTGCAAAAAAATATTATTTAAAAAGTTTTTGAAGTAAAGAAGGAATATTTTTTGTTTAATTAAATTGTAAATTAAATTGGATAAAACTTTCAATAAATTTTAAAGATCCTAATTCCTATGGAACCAAATTATAAAAAATACTAATTGGGAACCATTTTTTAGAAAATATTGTCGCAATTTTTAAAAGTTTTATAAAAGTTGAATGAATTAAATGAACAATGAATCTAAAATTCAACGATTTTCTGTAATACAATAAATATATATGTTTTCATCTTTATATCTATAATACAAAATGTACATTTATATATCCTGTTTAATTATAGGTTACTTGAGGCATCTGCAATGTATTTTGAATAAATTGTGTGTGCATACAATTTAATATTAACAAGAAGGAACGCCTGACAACAAATTACGAACTGAATTAGTAACAGATTAAATAAACAGACTCTCAAAGAAATCCTATAGTAAATTTAATTGATTAAATGGATATGTTTGTACTTTCTTACGTCACTCTGCAATATGCATAATTTTTGCAACGTTCTTTAAGACGCGTTTGAAGTAACGAAGGAAAAACTGATTTAATAAATTGTAATTAAAATTATTCAATAGTTTCAATTATTTTAATAATCCAAATGCTTGTGGAACCAAATTACCAAACATTTAAAGTATTACCAATTTAAAACATAATATAAATGTAATAAAATCTTATTACATAGGATACTCTTATTAAAGAATTCGTTCTTGGAAATTCATTTAAAGCTTGAGCTAGCATATAGAAAGAGTGGTTTTTTAAGGTGAGTCAATATATGACACGTATTTTCAGCTGGTGGATTTCAGGAGTGCATCATACGACGTAAACCCATCATATTTAGAAACCCTTTAATGTTACCAAGTAACAGACTTATACACTAATATAGAGTAGAGAAGGGCTAAATAAATACAAAGGCGGAGTGAGTAAAGTAAAGTTTGGGCGTGGGAGTGCACAATAGGTGAATCAATCCAGGACAAACACTTTAATGTTAACAAGTAACAGACTTATACACTAATATAGAGCAGAGAAGGGCTAAATAAATACAAAGGCGGAGTGAGTGAAGTAAAGTTTGAGCGTGGGAGTGCACAATAGGTGAATCAATCCAGGACAAACACTTTAATGTTAACAAGTAACAGACTTATACACTAATATAGAGCAGAGAAGAGCTAAATAAATACAAAGGCGGAGTGAGTAAAGTAAAGTTTGGCCGTGGAAGTGCACAATAGGTGAATCAATCCAGGACAAACACTTTAATGTTAACAAGTAACAGACTTATACACTAACATAGAGCAGAGAAGGGCTAAGTAAATACAAAGGCGGAGTGAGTAAAGTAAAGTTTGGCCGTGGAAGTGCACAATAGGTGAATCAATCCAGGACAAACACTTTAATGTTAACAAGTAACAGACTTATACATGGGCGCCCATACACACGGGCAGGGAGGGGCCGTGCCCCCCCTAGCTCCCAGAAATACAAATTAAAATTATCAAGACTTTCGTACAAATATTTCTTTTTTTATTTCCAGCTGATGTGGAAGAACTATATTTTAATTATAATAAATTTTCACAGTATTAACAATATAAATACAGTAGTATATTTATGCGATTCTGCTATTTTAACACCTTGACTGAAAGAAGTAGGTTTTAAAGTCAGAAACTATCGAATATCCATATTATGTGATTATGTCAATGTGGACCAGTTAATGGTTGCGTCAATTAAAGGAAAACAGCTAAACAGGACACTACTAATATCGTAGACGCTGACACAGCGAGCCAGCTATCCCAATGATAAGGAAAACGTGCCAGGAAGGATAACCTAGGCCCTTCCGACTGACGCTGCATTTCTTCTCTGTTGCATGTCATCAGCGTTCGACATTGTAGTACTGTACTGGTTAACTTAATGTTAACAGTTTATTATATGTTATAGCCTGTGTTACATTACCTTTAATTGAATTGTAGAAATTGACGTTTTAATTTGATTTATCTTTATTATTAGTCCAGGAAACGAAGCTCAAAATAGGAAAAAACTTCGCAAATTTTTCGGAAAAGACCGATTTGCATACAAATTTGGGATTAAGCTCAACTTACCCTCTACTTCAAAATCTATATAGTGCCGACGGCGCTTTTTATTTTTTAAGCGTGAAAACTACCCCTTATTTTCAAAATCTATAAAAAAGCGTAAAAAGAGTGAAATTTGGTTCAGATGAATTAAAAATAATGATTGTCTGATGCTCTAGTTGTAATTGTTTAATATTTCGACCTTCTAAAAATTCATTTTCAAGGTTGACCACTACCCCTAATTGCTCAAATTAGTAGAAAAAGCCTAAGGAGGATAAAATTTGAATCTGCTTACTTAAGTAGGGCCTATACATTTATTGATTTATTTCACAGGGATAACTGAATTTGAGGTGAAATCTTTCGCTAGTCGTATCTAACTAACGAAGCATTTTTTCTCATTTTTAGCGTTATCTGAGCAGTTCCTCCTGAAACACGCAAACACCCTGAACCTAATGAGATATTTTAATAAAATCAGATACTCGACTGTCATGCCTCGGTTAAAATTAAAAAAAAAAAACGCCACTTATAAAACTGAAATAATAGCCTATATTTAAAAAACTTCCAACCTCAAAATAATTTGTCGGTTACTATCCTATCCTATAATAAATGAAATGACGCAAGAAAAAAAAAGTTTTTTATTATATTTTTTAGTATTTTAAGGAATAAAGATTCACTCATACTATAAAAAAATAAATTAATCGATACAAAAAAGCCTGTAAAAATTAGAAGTTTTGAATTTTCTAAAGTGCCTTAAGACTCACCATTTTAACCCTAATTTTTCAAAATTTCCCCAGACCCTCCTTTTCATGGAGGGAATCCCATCCCCCCAGGTATCAGATTTAGCCCCCCCTATAAAATTATACATGGGCTCCCATGGACTTATACACTAATATAGAGCAGAGAAGGGCTAAATAAATACAAAGGCGGAGTGAGTAAAGTAAAGTTTGGCTGTGGAAGTGCACAATAGGTGAATCAATCCAGGACAAACACTTTAATGTTAACAAGTAACAGACTTATACACTAATATAAAACAGGGAAGGGCTAAATAAATACAAAGGCGGAGTGAGTAAATTAAAGTTTGGCCGTGGAAGTGCACAATAGGTGAATCAATCCAGGACAAACACTTGTTAACAAGTAACAGACTTATACACTAATATAGATCAGGGAAGGGCTAAATAAATACAAAGGCGGAGTGAGTAAAGTAAAGTTTAGCCGTGGAAGTGCACAATAGGTGACTCAATCCAGGGCAAACACTTTAATGATAACAAGTACCAGACTTATACACTAATATAGAGCAGGGAAGGGCTAAATAAATACAAAGGCGGAGTGAGTAAAGTAAAGTTTGGCCGTGGAAGTGCACATTAGGTGAATCATTCCAGGACAAACACTTTAATGTTAACAAGTAACAGACTTATACACTAATATAGAACCGGGAAGGGCTAAATAAATACAAAGGCGGAGTTAGTAAAGTAAGGTTTGGCCGTGGAAGTGCACAATAGGTGAATCATTCCAGGACAAACACTTTAATGTTAACAAGTAACAGACTTATACACTAATATAGAGCAGGGAAGGGCTAAATAAATACAAAGGCGGAGTGAGTAAATTAAAGTTTGGCCGTGGAAGTGCACAATAGGTGAATCAATCCAGGACAAACACTTGTTAACAAGTAACAGACTTATACACTAATATAGATCAGGGAAGGGCTAAATAAATACAAAGGCGGAGTGAGTAAAGTAAAGTTTAGCCGTGGAAGTGCACAATAGGTGACTCGATCCAGGGCAAACACTTTAATGTTAACAAGTACCAGACTTATACACTAATATAGAGCAGGGAAGGGCTAAATAAATACAAAGGCGGAGTGAGTAAAGTAAAGTTTGGCCGTGGAAGTGCACATTAGGTGAATCATTCCAGGACAAACACTTTAATGTTAACAAGTAACAGACTTATACACTAATATAGAACCGGGAAGGGCTAAATAAATACAAAGGCGGAGTTAGTAAAGTAAGGTTTGGCCGTGGAAGTGCACAATAGGTGAATCATTCCAGGACAAACACTTTAATGTTAACAAGTAACAGACTTATACACTAATATAGAGCAGGGAAGGGCTAAATAAATACAAAGGCGGAGTGAGTAAAGTAAAGTTTGGCCGTGGAAGTGCACAATAGGTGAATCAATCCAGGGCAAACACTTTAATGTTAACAAGTACCAGACTTATACACTAATATAGAGCAGGGAAGGGCTAAATAAATACAAAGGCGGAGTGAGTAAAGTAAAGTTTGGCCGTGGAAGTGCACATTAGGTGAATCAATCCAGGACAAACACTTTAATGTTAACAAGTAACAGACTTATTCACTAATATAGAGCAGAGAAGGGCTAAATAAATACAAAGGCGGAGTGAGTAAAGTAAAGTTTGGTCGTGGAAGTGCACATTAGGTGAATCATTCCAGGACAAACACTTTAATGTTAACAAATAACAGACTTATACACTAATATAGAACCGGGAAGGGCTAAATAAATACAAAGGCGGAGTGAGAAAAGTAAAGTTTGGCAATGGAAGTGCACATTAGGTGAATCATTCCAGGACAAACACTTTAATGTTAACAAGTAACAGACTTATACACTAATATAGAACCGGGAAGGGCTAAATAAATACAAAGGCGGAGTGAGGAAAGTAAAGTTTGGCCGTGGAAGTGCACATTAGGTGAATCATTCCAGGACAAACACTTTAATGTTAACAAGTAACAGACTTATTCACTAATATAGAGCAGAGAAGGGCTAAATAAATACAAAGGCGGAGTGAGTAAAGTAAAGTTTAGCCGTGGAAGTGCACATTAGGTGAATCATTCCAGGACAAACACTTTAATGTTAACAAGTAACAGACTTATACACTAATATAGAACAGGGAAGGGCTAAATAAATACAAAGGCGGAGTGAGAAAAGTAAAGTTTGGCCGTGGAAGTGCACATTAGGTGAAACATTCCAGGACAAACACTTTAATGTTAACAAGTGGACTTATACACTAATATAGAACCGGGAAGGGCTTAATAAATACAAAGGCGGAGTGATAAAAGTAAAGTTTGGCCGTGGAAGTGCACATTAGGTGAATCATTCCAGGACAAAGACTTTAATGTTAACAAGTAACTGACTTATACACTAATATAGAACAGGGAAGGGCTAAATAAATACAAAGGCGGAGTGAGAAAAGTTAAGTTTGGCCGTGGAAGTGCACATTAGGTGAATCATTCCAGGACAAACACTTTAATGTTAACAAGTAACAGACATATACACTAATATAGAACAGGGAAGGGCTAAATAAATACAAAGGCTGAGTGAGTAAAGTAAAGTTTGGCCATGGAAGTGCACAATAGGTGATTCAATCTAGGGCAAGCGGTGGAAATCAATTGAAGCTTAATTTCAATCAGTCAAGAGCTAATTAATTAAGTAATCTAAATCTGCGGAACAGATCTATAAAACCTTTAGTATAACGTTTATTATAATGTTATACAATGAAATATATATAGCATTACATATAAACTCTATTTTTTCCCTTAATATGTCTTTCTTGTTTGGTTCTGGTTTGCAAATTTTTTTAAATATACTTTCAATGAAATCACAGCTTAAATTCTAAACTTTAAGACTTAAGTCAGAAAACAATAGGCATTATTAGGACGAAATTTAGAGAAGTAATATATTAGAAATAAACAACAACTTATAAAATTTCAAAGTAAGGTAGAGGGGAATAACCAGCTCAACCAATGCTGAGGAAAGGACGCCACTGTTACCACAGAAAATATCGGAGGATATCCGGCCAATTCTGTATCCAAATTTCGCCAACATCACAAGGACAATCTGCTCGAGTTACAAAGAATTAGAACA
The DNA here is from genome assembly GCA_036971475.1 of Prosapia bicincta. NCBI lineage: Eukaryota > Metazoa > Arthropoda > Insecta > Hemiptera > Cercopidae > Prosapia > Prosapia bicincta. The sequence goes on along the minus strand of JBAIZL010000002.1, from coordinate 375,863,735 downwards.
ATTTTAGCTTTTTCATATATATAAATAACTACAAATTAAAATGAAATTTTTTTGGTAAATTGGCATATTTTAATAAAAAAATGTTTTTGAATAGAGTTTCCTTATCTTCTAAAAATATAACATGAAGGCAAATGCGACGCTATGTTGAAATGCTTCATAGAACCAAAATGGCGGGCGTGGAATTAGTAAGGTGTAAATAAATGCAAAGAAATAGAATTAAAATTGTGAAAAATATCTCATCTTTAAATAAAGATAGTTTTAAAAGAGTACTAAAATGCATAATGAGTTAAAATGTTTGTAAAATGCTGCTAGTTGAGATGTGAAATAAATAAATGGGGTTTCACAGAATTCCAGGGTTCAGAATTAACACAAATATATTAAATTGAGTTACTCTGCCACAAGTAGAATGATGGGTATTTACTTTAATAATTGTTGTGTCTAAATTTTTATGCTTTAAAATAATATTTTGTTGACTTTTTTATTATGTGATAAAAAAAGTAATAAAATAGTAATATATTAAAGAGGTAATAGGGAAAGTATTAAATCAGTTGCAAATCCAAAATATCCAATGCCAGTTAGAAATAAACAAAATATAAAATGGTACAGAAATACTTGGCAGTCGAAATGAGATGTTTTAAAATAATTTTCAGATATTTTTAATAAGTTCGGAATTAAATAGATTCAGGGATAACTTAATCTGTTTTCAAAAAGTTTTTCATTGTTGGGGTTAAAGACAAGAAATTACAACAAAATGAGGACAAATTTAAAAATAATTTTGCTAGATATTTTGGTAATTATCTAGGACAACAAACATTTGTTTATTCAGTGGTTATTTAATTATGAGTGTGACCTTCTGAAAGGAACGAGTGTTGTACATTCTTAAGGCATCAACCATTTCAACTGAAATTGTTATTAGAAATTATTTTTAAAAACTACAGAATTAGGTTATGTATTAGCAATATATTAAGAAAGAAAGTAGGAGGTTTAATTTTAAATAATCTATAGTCTTTTAAAATGTAGATGTGTGTGATTTTGTGATTTAATTCTGATTTTTAGGTATGTTTTTTTTTATTTTTAAATATATCAAATTTTATAATTTAATTTTATGATTTAATTTTGAATTTAATTTTATGATTTAATTTTAAATTTCGAGTATGTATTTTTTAATTAGTTTTGATTTTTAAATATGTTTGTTTTACTGGGTAAATTTTGCGTTTCAGGGTATGAAGTTATGGGTTTAAATATATACTTTTCAATTAATAATATTTATTCAAATAAGTATTTTTTCTTACATGGTTGAATAAAAAATCATAGGGTTTTTTTAGGTGTTAATATCAAGTTTAATTGGGTAAAATGTTGAACTGATATAAATTATAAATTTAATAAAACATGTTTGAACTTGCTATTTGTATACTGTCCTAGTTATATATTTTTTTGAGAAAATCTAATAAAATTAGTAACTTGCAAATTGAGTATAAATATTATTTTATAAAGCTACTTTCTTGGACAATCATAAACCATGGTAATTAAGCTAAATACTTTCAACTAATTAATTCTCCGGGAAACAAAGGCTCAAAGGGTTAAATCTACAAAAGCAAGGTTTTTTAAATCTAGTGACTGTTTCTCTGACAGATTTTGTCAAGCATTATCACAGGTTCTTAGTGAGGTCAGAAATGCTATCTAGCTGTGGAGGACTAGCTGTGGTACCAACATTAAACTCACTACCTCAGGCACACGCACACACTATCGAACATACATGCACGCACCTACTTGCACACACACACTAATACGCGCGCGCGTACAACACACACACACACACACACGAACTCACACACAAACACGCACACACACACACACACACACGAACTCACACACAAACACGCACACACACACACACACACACACGAACTCACACACAAACACGCACTCACTCACTCACACACACACACACACACACACACACACACACGAACGAACGAACATACATGCACGCAATTACTTGCACATACACACTAACACGCGCGCGCGTACAACACACACACACACACACACACACACACACACACACACACACACACACAAACACGCACACACTGCGGCGGGCAATATTCTCTTGGAATACATGCCGCAAAAAGATAAAATTTAAAACATAAAGAGTCAAAATTTCTTTTAAGTAAAACAAACCGAGCCACAGTAAGAAGGGTTAGAAACTTAAATTTAAGGTCGTTTGCAAGGGGAAGATGGTCAAAATTGACCTAGAGTTACCATCGACATTTCCAGAGATAAAGCAAGACGAGAAAAATCAAAAATAAAGAATAATAAAATTTCATCAGAAGCACCCTTAAAGAGTTATACGGCTTGATCGAAAAAGTGGATTGAATCGATCTGTTTATCATTTTTGCGAGCCGTTAAGCTCTTGTACAAAAGAAGTGCGCGCGCCGATCAGGCGACATCGATTTAAGATCCTTATTGGTTGTCAACTCGTGGGAACGGACTGCAAGGTGGGGGAGTTTCCCTGTTTGAACGCAAGCCAAGCGTCCTTACGCCCAGCTAAACCAGGACTCTCGAAGGGTAAGGACGGTGTCGGGCGTAGCTCCGGTAAAACAATGAACAGTAGTTTTGTTACCGTTAATAGTTCAAAAACTATGAGTGGCTAGGGAAAGTTCGTTTCGTTGAGATGTCGTGACGCTGTAGTTTCGAATATGGGGCCCTTTCGCATTTCAAGATCGCGGCGAAAGAGGTTTCCCCATAAATTTCCATCAAATTATGTGCGAGCGTCATTAAATGTGTGTGTTGCAGCCTTACTAGAAAGACAAGGCGATGTGAACAGTGTAACCTAGCAAACAGTTTTAAAAGAGTGAGTCTAAATTTCTAACAAAATTAAACAAAATTTAACTAACTTGATAAACGTTTTAAAAAATTTTTCTATTTCTTTTCTGTGTTAAAAAATGCCCAAGAACTGTGTTAAAAGAAGGGCTTAAAGCTAAAATTTTATTAGTAACTGTTAAAATTTAAAAGAGGTGCGAAAGTCATCGAAGGAAGAAGATGGGAGATTTTCCAGCAAAGGGTGATGCGAGCTGATCTACCTGAAGCGTACCAGACACACAAAGGGATGGAGGATTTCAAAGATGGCGGCAACGCGTGGGAAGTCATCCAAGGATACCGGCGTGGGAACGATGCAACAGCCAAGCCGGACCTTCCCCATCCCCGCTCGAGAACAAAAGGAGAGACGGAGAAGAGAGGGAGAAAATAGGCAAGCCGTGCTTTGTGTGGATTCAGGTCAGATCTATTTTTTGTCTTCCCTTTGCAAATTAAAAATTTTAATTTGAAGAATTTTTTCTTAATTGGGAAAATGTTATAAAATTTAAATAAATTTTCAAACCATTAACAGTAAACTTTGAATTTTATAAGTAAATGCTGGTGGCTTTGTTTTAAAGAGTGGGGGGTTTCAAGATGGCGATGCCATAAAAGCAGAAATTATGTTGTATTTCATGAATGTAAGGGAAATAGAAATTTTAGGTTAGAATTTATGTAAAGGGAAAGGGTTTTAAATAAACAAATCAAATAAAGGGATTTAAATTATTTAAAGAGTTAAAATCTTATGAAGGTGTAAAGAATTTAAATAAAAGATGTGTTGAAATAAAGTTAAATATAATTTGCTAGAAGTAAATATCCAAGATGGCGGACAAAAGGCCATTGTTTACAACAGCTGATTGGAAGGCTATGCTTTAGTTTCAGCTACTCCTATAAACAGGAGTGTTATTTCATATAATTAAATTAAACTAAATTGTTATTTTATTTAGAAGGAGTCATTACGACATTTTTCCATATGAAACAAATTGACATAAATTGTTCTCATTTAAAATAAACAAGGGTTATATCAAATTGAAGCTTTTTTAATTTAAACTGTTGATTTATTTAGAAAATGGTGAATTTATATATGTGTATTAAATAAATTGAATCAAACCAAGGTTTGAGTAAAAATAAAGGGTTATGATTTTGATATGTGTAGATTTTAAATATTTTAAAAAGTGCAACAAAAGGGTTAAGTTAAACAAGAGATTTTAAATTTGTAAGTGGGTCTAGCTAACCAAAATAATATGTTAATATAAGTTTTCTTTTTTGAATTATAAGTATATATATTGTTTAATTCATGATTTATATGTATATAAAATAATATCTTGGTGGTAGGGTAACTTAGAAAGAAAATTGAAATTTTTGCAAATTAGTTTAAATATAAATTATATAAAATAAAGGCAAATGGGCTAGTGGCCATTTAGCAAAGGTTACTCAAGATTTATTAAATATCAATTTCCTTCAGAAATTGCATTGATAAATTTTAAATAAATTTTAATTAAACTTCAGTATGTATAATTTTCATGAAGAAAGGGTTAATTCAAATGATAACCAAAGGGTTACATATTTTACATTAAAAGGGTTTAACTATGATTAAATAAGTTGTAAACAAAACTCAGTATTTATAATTTTCATGAAGAAAGGGTTAATTCAAATGAGAACCAAAGGGTTTTTTATTTTATATAAAAAGGGTTAAATAAATTTTAAAATTTGTAAATTTCTTTGTAAATGATCAAGGATCAGTTTAAAATGGTGTAACTAGGTTTTAGTAAATATTAATAAATTTCAATATGTGGATTTTCATGCCGAAAGGGTTAATCAAATAGTAATAAAAGGGTTAAATATTTTCTAATCAAAGGGTTAAATGAATTTAAATAAATTTGTAGATTTTGTAAATGAGTGAAGATATTTTTAAAAAAGGTTTTAAATATGTTTCAGTAAACGGTTGAATTAAAATATGTATTTAAATGTTAAATTCCAATTGGGAAGGTGTTTGAATTTATTCAGCAATGTTTTAACAATTTTTATAAATTATGATTTGTTGTTCAGTAAATATTTAGATAATCTTGTAGGAGATATGGCTATATGTTTTATATATAATTTTTGTTTCAGTATGGGCTTGATAATTGGTTTTTATATATAATTTATGAAATTGTTTTTAGGTTGTTTGGTATAATTGAGTGAAATTTTACCTGCTAAAGTAAATAGAAATTGAATTTTAAAAAGGTCATTTAAAATTGATAAAGATATAGAAAAATCTTATCATTTGCATGGCTATGTAAAATATGGCCATAAATAAAGTAGTGTGTTTAGAAAGTTTAAATAAATGGAACAAAATGTGAAAAGTAGGAATCTTTCGGAGTGTGTTGAAAAGTAAGGCTTTGCTTGAATCCAAAAGGTTAAAGCGAATATTTGTAAATTGTAACAATTAAATTTTCAGTAAAAAGTTAGGTAAACAAAACCAAATATTGATGTTTAAAATTGCAAGGTTGAGAACCTGGGATAATGAAATAAAATTAGGACAAGCAGTAAAGGGTTGTTAAAAAGTTACTTAAGGGAAAAGAGAAATTTTAATTTGAAAATAAGAACAAGAATTTCAGGTAGTAAAGGGTTATATTTTCGACAAGTAAGATTGACCGTCAAGTAGAGCAAAGTTTTACGCTTTGGCATACTCCGATTAAAAGAAAAATAAAATCGTAAATTCTTAATTTAAATTTTAAATGTCAACTAAAATAAGCAGAGTATGGTTTCTTAACTGTGTAAGAACCAACACAAAGGATATTTTTAAGTCAAATAAATTGCAGACTGTGCATTGTAAAATTAAATTTTAAATTTTTTAAAATTAAAAAATAAATATTTTTTAACTAACTTGCAAACAAACTGAGTATTATTTTAAACAAGTTTCTTACACTCTCCTACAGCTGATATGGTCATTTCGCCGTTTAGATGTCTTTCAAAAGAACCCATCCCCCGGGATGACTTACCCGTTAAGGGTAGAATCCGCAGCAAGTTAGGTTTTTTCTTTTTTAAGTCCAGTGACTTGTTCTCTGGCAGATTTTGGCGAGCATTGCACAGCGTTCGTGGTTTTGGCTGCGAGCGGCTCGTTTCAAAATTCTTGCTCTGCAATGGGCGTTGGTGGGCGGACTTGCGCGCGCGTGCTGGTCAACGGTAGGGTTGATGACGGCGCCGCGCGTAGGTGGTGGCCCGGTCCGTTGCAGTTAGTAAGATGGCGCCCGAACGAGTGGGACCGACGGGTAAAGTTGCGGACTTTCCCGTATAAATATTTCGGTCTCTAATAAAATCATAAAAAGACATGGCGAAATTCGACCTAGGAAGTGTAAGAAATAAATAATAAAATGTTAAAGAAAAGAGTTAGATTGCAGTTTTAGGTTGAAACACTAGTAAATTAAATTAAAAATAAGATAAGAAGATGAAATTAAGAGTTAAATAGTTTAGTATGAGAAATAGTTTTAAAAGAGTTAAGAAAGTAAAGTAGGGGTAAATAGTTGTAAGTAGAAAGAAGCAAACACATAGACGAACGCGCGCATAGGAAACACACGCACGACATCCAACGACACTTTTATGTAAATTAAAGGATTTTATAGAAAAGTTTAGAATTAGGAATTAGAAAGAAGGAGAGGATATAAAAACAAAAAGGAGATAAACAGAACAGAAGCCATGGCAACACAAAAGCAGCAGGAAAGAAGAAATAGAAAAGCTAATGGCGATGCTAAAGAAAGAAAAAGAACAAGAAAAATTAGAAAGAAAACAGAAGGAAGAACAGGATGAGGCTAAAAGACAACAGGAGAAAGAACAGGATAGGTTAGAAAGACAGAAGGAGAAAGAACAGGATGAGGCTAAAAGACAGCAAAAGGAAGAACAGGAGGAGGCTAAAAGACAGCGGGAAAAAGAAAAGGAGAGATTAGAAAGACAGGAAGAAAAAGAAAAGAAGAGAGTAGAAAGGCAGAAGAAGGAAGAACAGGAAAGGTTAGAAAGGCAGAAGAAAGAAGAACAGGAGAAATTAGAAAGATATATAGAAAGAGAGCAGGCCGAAAAGAGATGGCAAAATGAGGAAGCGAGGAGGATAAGAGAAGCAGAAGAAAAAGAGGGCAGGAGAAAAAAGAAACAACAAGAGAAAGAACAGGAAAAGAAAGAGCGAGAAGAAAAAGAAAAAAGGGATAGAGAAGAACTGAAACAATTCCAAGAAAGGATGGCGGAAAAGTTTAAAAGTCATAAGGACGACATAGCCCAGCACATGGTGAGCATGGACGCAAGAGTGTCGACTTATGAGAGCAAAGTCGACCAATTACAAGTAAGGATCGAAAAGGAGGAAGAGGAGCAACTGGAGCAGGACAAGAAAATCGTGGACCTGCAAACCGGCCTGCAGAAAGTGGAAACCAGCGTTAAAAGAGTCGCGGACAAAGTAAGGAGTGCAGGAGCACAAGCGACAAGTGTTAGCTGGATAAAACCACGGGCCTGGGATTATCAGGAGCTTGCAGGAGCAAAAAGGATCGAGTATTATGGAAAAGATAACGAAGATCCGGTAGCGTTTATAAAGAGCATGGAGGAGCTCTTTGATGAAGTAGACCCCATGTTAGAAGAGGAGACCAAACTGAAGATGGTGGTCAGAAATTTAAAAGGAACAGCAGAAGCCTGGTAGAAGGCAGTCATGAATCCAGGAGACCAGTATGGACAGTTTAAGGCTAAGTTTTTAGCCAGATACTGGGGTTTTGCTGCGCAAGAGAAAATAAGGCGGCAGTTAGACACTGGGAAGTATTATGAAATGGGACCCTACAGCAAGTCCGAGTACTTCGTAGTAATGGTTAACAAAGCCAGAAATTTGGACCCGCCGATACCAGAGCGTTACCTTGTGAACAAGGTGATGACGCATTTCGGAAGGGAGGTCCGGAATGCTAGCCTTGGCGTTCATAGGGAGTCAGTGGCCAGTGCCATTGATTTCCTGAACGGCGTGGAGACGGACAACGGGAGCCGGGGTATAAATGGGAGAGAGGTGCCGCCTAGGTACCAGCAGAGGCCACCTCCAAATATGAGGCCTCCTCACCCAAGGAACAACACCAATGGGAACCCCAGGACGGAAAGAGAGACCAGACCACCTCCAAGACAGAACGTGGAACCAAGAAATAGGACAAGGAGTCCAAAAAACGAGGCGGGAGGGTCTCGTGCAAAGTAGAGGGAAACAGACAACATAGAGACAGACAATGGCGAGCAAAAGGAACCGAGACCCGGAACAAAGAAATGAAAAAAAATATTGGTAGTATAAAGAAGAGTAAAAGGATAGTAAAAGAAAAAGAGAGGCAAAAAGGAGTTACATCTGACGGAGGAGCGAGCAAAAACGTGCTGGAAGGAGAAGGCAAAAGGGAACAGGGTGGAAACAGGGCGATGGGTGGGGCAGAGCCCAAGGATGCTGTAGAACAGCTACCCAGTAACAGTAAGGGAGGAAGAAAGGAAGAAATTGAGAGAAAAAGTAGGCAGCAGGAAGCTGCAAAACAAGGAGGCCCAAAGAGTTCCAGTGACCTAGCCAAGATCCAAGAAGGAAACGGAAATGCAAGCAAACTCGAAGAAACTCAGAATCAGGAAAACAAAGAAGGAGGTGAAAAGCCAGAAAAGATAAGAGCCACAGCTCAACAGCCAGACATGGAACAAACAAGGAAGTTAGGAGGTCTCAATATGGAGATACGAGACGACCTGCTCGAGGAGGAAGGTTTGTTGCCCCGACAATCCCAGAATTCTGAGGAATGCCCTGCACTCATAGGCGCTATCTGGCAACAGGTAGTGCGTGTTGAGATTGACACCGGCGCGGACGTGTCCGTTATACAGGGCAACCTGTATAACGAGCTGAAGCGCCAAGGGAAAGAATTCTTGGAATTGCCGCTAAGCAATACGGGCATTATTATGGCGGTGAAGACACCCCAGATAAGAGTCTGTAAGCAGGCCTTTATTCCTCTGAGTTTGGGAGGTCATGTAATAGAGAATAGCTTCATGGTGGTGGAACGCTTACGGGCGGAAATTGTCATGGGTTGCGATCTGTTACATCGACTCAAAGCCCGTATCAACATGGAGAGACACTTCATGACTTTCGAGGTCGAAGGAGAGATTGCTAGTCTCGACTTCATAAGACCTAAACAAGACCATCCAAACACATCCATTGCTAACTTGGAAGCTCAGGAAGGAGAAGATGTAAGATCTAAACAAGACCATCCAGGAGAGCTCCAAGAGATTAGTAGGAGAGCAAAAATCGACAAGGTGGGATGGATTGGTACAAGCGAAGAAGAGGGGCTTGTACTGGCGCCAGCCGAACACCAGGCTGACGTCGTTACCCCTATCGAGAACCCGGAGTGGCCGAGTCTCGGGGGGGGGGATTGGGACATGGATCCCAATCTGAGGGAAATGTTGGAGCAGAAGTGGCAAAAGAGAAACCAGAAACAAAAGTAACACAGAGAGGTAGTGAACAGGAGAAAAAGGGAAAACCAGAAGGCCAGGAGGCAAAAGTAACAGAGCAATGTGAAAGCAAGAAGGGAGCAGCAACTTTAAGCAAAAGAAGAGGAGCCGATGGCAAAGCAAACAGGAATGTGCCGGAAGGGAGGAGCAAAGGAGGTCATACACGTGGAACTAGGGCGGAAAAAAGGGCAGAGCCCGAGAAAGCCGAAAGTAGGCACAAAAAGTATAAAGGACAAGAGGAAGAAATAGGAGGAAAGATACAGAGAGGACAAGGAGGCCCAGAATGTTCCTACGACCATGCGGATATCCCGGAAGGAAACAAGGATGCGAGCGAGCCAGAGGACAAGAAAAACAAGCGTAATAGGAAGGGAAAAGAAAGAGAAAAGAGAACTCAGGACAAGGCAAAAAGAAGTAGACCCAGATACAGGATGAGGAGGAGATTAGGAGTTGTAAATTGGAAGAGTAGAGTAAAGAGAAAGAAACACAAAAATTATAAAAATGGCCAAACACTGAAACCACGTCGAGTATACAATGTAAGAAACCTAAGTACAATACAGCAGCAGGATGAAAATAAATCGATTCTCACGAAGACTCAGGAGGAAAGGCTGGAAAAATTAATAGAGGAATACAAAGAGGTATTCAGCGAGACTCCAGGAAGGTACGAGATTAAAGATATAAAGTTATACGTAGACTAATAATAAAAATAGAAGCCTGATAGCTGACCTGACTGCAAAATAAAAAATGTATGTTGCCTTAGTGCAACAAATATCGATCCAAAGTTGTATACAGTAAGAGCACTGACCCAGGCAAAAAAGATAAGGAAGTAGCTTTACTACACAAGGTCACAGCTGTGTGGAGCGGCCGACTAATGCGTAGGCAAGTTACGCAAGATGCCAGCTGATAAAAGGGACAGCGCCCGAGAGTGAGAGGGGAATACCTGAACATCGTTCCTCACTTAAGATAAGGAGCGGAAGTAAATAACTACAGGTGTAGATTGTAAGAACTTGGTTAGATATTTTGGAGTGTATTTATAGGAAATGTAAAATGTTTATATGTATGTAAAGAAAAAATAAAATAAAGCCACTAACGAGAGTGTAAATGTAGGGCGATGTAAGAAATGGAAAATGTAAGATAAAAAATTTTAAATTTTTTTTTAACTTTTAAAAAATAAAGCAAAGAGAAAACAAGATCAGATATATTGTATAAAGCCTGAGAGTGAAATGTGAGAGTTGTGAGATTTATAAAAATGCATAAACTTATGGTTGTACTTATTAATATTGTAAAAGTGTTTTAAGTGTTTCAGTGAGAAGAGATAGAAGAGGACCAAGGACAAGTAGATAAATAAGTAAGGTAGTTAAGAGTTAGCTAGCACCCACAAATAAAATAGGAAAACAGATAAATCTCGAAAAATAATTTTTTTGTTAGTATGAGTAAATTTTTTTCTTTGGAGATACTTTCAAAAAATTTTTTTTGTCTCAATTTTAAAGGGGGATCTTGCGGCGGGCAATATTCTCTTGGAATACATGCCGCAAAAAGATAAAATTTAAAACATAAAGAGTCAAAATTTCTTTTAAGTAAAACAAACCGAGCCACAGTAAGAAGGGTTAGAAACTTAAATTTAAGGTCGTTTGCAAGGGGAAGATGGTCAAAATTGACCTAGAGTTACCATCGACATTTCCAGAGATAAAGCAAGACGAGAAAAATCAAAAATAAAGAATAATAAAATTTCATCAGAAGCACCCTTAAAGAGTTATACGGCTTGATCGAAAAAGTGGATTGAATCGATCTGTTTATCATTTTTGCGAGCCGTTAAGCTCTTGTACAAAAGAAGTGCGCGCGCCGATCAGGCGACATCGATTTAAGATCCTTATTGGTTGTCAACTCGTGGGAACGGACTGCAAGGTGGGGGAGTTTCCCTGTTTGAACGCAAGCCAAGCGTCCTTACGCCCAGCTAAACCAGGACTCTCGAAGGGTAAGGACGGTGTCGGGCGTAGCTCCGGTAAAACAATGAACAGTAGTTTTGTTACCGTTAATAGTTCAAAAACTATGAGTGGCTAGGGAAAGTTCGTTTCGTTGAGATGTCGTGACGCTGTAGTTTCGAATATGGGGCCCTTTCGCATTTCAAGATCGCGGCGAAAGAGGTTTCCCCATAAATTTCCATCAAATTATGTGCGAGCGTCATTAAATGTGTGTGTTGCAGCCTTACTAGAAAGACAAGGCGATGTGAACAGTGTAACCTAGCAAACAGTTTTAAAAGAGTGAGTCTAAATTTCTAACAAAATTAAACAAAATTTAACTAACTTGATAAACGTTTTAAAAAATTTTTCTATTTCTTTTCTGTGTTAAAAAATGCCCAAGAACTGTGTTAAAAGAAGGGCTTAAAGCTAAAATTTTATTAGTAACTGTTAAAATTTAAAAGAGGTGCGAAAGTCATCGAAGGAAGAAGATGGGAGGTTTTCCAGCAAAGGGTGATGCGAGCTGATCTACCTGAAGCGTACCAGACACACAAAGGGATGGAGGATATCAAAGATGGCGGCAACGCGTGGGAAGTCATCCAAGGATACCGGCGTGGGAACGATGCAACAGCCAAGCCGGACCTTCCCCACCCCCGCTCGAGAACAAAAGGAGAGACGGAGAAGAGAGGGAGAAAATAGGCAAGCCGTGCTTTGTGTGGATTCAGGTCAGATCTATTTTTTGTCTTCCCTTTGCAAATTAAAAATTTTAATTTGAAGAATTTTTTCTTAATTGGGAAAATGTTATAAAATTTAAATAAATTTTCAAACCATTAACAGTAAACTTTGAATTTTATAAGTAAATGCTGGTGGCTTTGTTTTAAAGAGTGGGGGGTTTCAAGATGGCGATGCCATAAAAGCAGAAATTATGTTGTATTTCATGAATGTAAGGGAAATAGAAATTTTAGGTTAGAATTTATGTAAAGGGAAAGGGTTTTAAATAAACAAATCAAATAAAGGGATTTAAATTATTTAAAGAGTTAAAATCTTATGAAGGTGTAAAGAATTTAAATAAAAGATGTGTTGAAATAAAGTTAAATATAATTTGCTAGAAGTAAATATCCAAGATGGCGGACAAAAGGCCATTGTTTACAACAGCTGATTGGAAGGCTATGCTTTAGTTTCAGGTACTCCTATAAACAGGAGTGTTATTTCATATAATTAAATTAAACTAAATTGTTATTTTATTTAGAAGGAGTCATTACGACATTTTTCCATATGAAACAAATTGACATAAATTGTTCTCATTTAAAATAAACAAGGGTTATATCAAATTGAAGCTTTTTTAATTTAAACTGTTGATTTATTTAGAAAATGGTGAATTTATATATGTGTATTAAATAAATTGAATCAAACCAAGGTTTGAGTAAAAATAAAGGGTTATGATTTTGATATGTGTAGATTTTAAATATTTTAAAAAGTGCAACAAAAGGGTTAAGTTAAACAAGAGATTTTAAATTTGTAAGTGGGTCTAGCTAACCAAAATAATATGTTAATATAAGTTTTCTTTTTTGAATTATAAGTATATATATTGTTTAATTCATGATTTATATGTATATAAAATAATATCTTGGTGGTAGGGTAACTTAGAAAGAAAATTGAAATTTTTGCAAATTAGTTTAAATATAAATTATATAAAATAAAGGCAAATGGGCTAGTGGCCATTTAGCAAAGGTTACTCAAGATTTATTAAATATCAATTTCCTTCAGAAATTGCATTGATAAATTTTAAATAAATTTTAATTAAACTTCAGTATGTATAATTTTCATGAAGAAAGGGTTAATTCAAATGATAACCAAAGGGTTACATATTTTACATTAAAAGAGTTTAACTATGATTAAATAAGTTGTAAACAAAACTCAGTATTTATAATTTTCATGAAGAAAGGGTTAATTCAAATGAGAACCAAAGGGTTTTTTATTTTATATAAAAAGGGTTAAATAAATTTTAAAATTTGTAAATTTCTTTGTAAATGATCAAGGATCAGTTTAAAATGGTGTAACTAGGTTTTAGTAAATATTAATAAATTTCATTATGTGGATTTTCATGCCGAAAGGGTTAATCAAATAGTAATCAAAGGGTTAAATATTTTCTAATCAAAGGGTTAAATGAATTTAAATAAATTTGTAGACTTTGTAAATGAGTGAAGATATTTTTAAAAAAGGTTTTAAATATGTTTCAGTAAACGGTTGAATTAAAATATGTATTTAAATGTTAAATTCCAATTGGGAAGGTGTTTGAATTTATTCAGCAATGTTTTAACAATTTTTATAAATTATGATTTGTTGTTCAGTAAATATTTTGATAATCTTGTAGGAGATATGGCTATATGTTTTATATATAATTTTTGTTTCAGTATGGGCTTGATAATTGGTTTTTATATATAATTTATGAAATTGTTTTTAGGTTGTTTGGTATAATTGAGTGAAATTTTACCTGCTAAAGTAAATAGAAATTGAATTTTAAAAAGGTCATTTAAAATTGATAAAGATATAGAAAAATCTTATCATTTGCATGGCTGTGTAAAATATGGCCATAAATAAAGTAGTGTGTTTAGAAAGTTTAAATAAATGGAACAAAATGTGAAAAGTAGGAATCTTTCGGAGTGTGTTGAAAAGTAAGGCTTTGCTTGAATCCAAAAGGTTAAAGCGAATATTTGTAAATTGTAACAATTAAATTTTCAGTAAAAAGTTAGGTAAACAAAACCAAATATTGATGTTTAAAATTGCAAGGTTGAGAACCTGGGATAATGAAATAAAATTAGGACAAGCAGTAAAGGGTTGTTAAAAAGTTACTTAAGGGAAAAGAGAAATTTTAATTTGAAAATAAGAACAAGAATTTCAGGTAGTAAAGGGTTATATTTTCGACAAGTAAGATTGACCGTCAAGTAGAGCAAAGTTTTACGCTTTGGCATACTCCGATTAAAAGAAAAATAAAATCGTAAATTCTTAATTTAAATTTTAAATGTCAACTAAAATAAGCAGAGTATGGTTTCTTAACTGTGTAAGAACCAACACAAAGGATATTTTTAAGTCAAATAAATTGCAGACTGTGCATTGTAAAATTAAATTTTAAATTTTTTAAAATTAAAAAATAAATATTTTTTAACTAACTTGCAAACAAACTGAGTATTATTTTAAACAAGTTTCTTACACTCTCCTACAGCTGATATGGTCATTTCGCCGTTTAGATGTCTTTCAAAAGAACCCATCCCCCGGGATGACTTACCCGTTAAGGGTAGAATCCGCAGCAAGTTAGGTTTTTTCTTTTTTAAGTCCAGTGACTTGTTCTCTGGCAGATTTTGGCGAGCATTGCACAGCGTTCGTGGTTTTGGCTGCGAGCGGCTCGTTTCAAAATTCTCGCTCTGCAATGGGCGTTGGTGGGCGGACTTGCGCGCGCGTGCTGGTCAACGGTAGGGTTGATGACGGCGCCGCGCGTAGGTGGTGGCCCAGTCCGTTGCAACACACACACGCGCGCACGCACGCGCGCACACAAATACTTACACACACACACACAAAACGTGAACGCACGTGCACACACAGCTATACACTATCAGAAAATCTGTTTTAAGTTACTGTAAAAGTTCACTTATTTCATATTGGTAAATCTTTAGGTTATCCAGTAAAGCATAGGATTTATACACACTTCGTGTTAAATTTCTTCTGTGATCATCTTTCATTTCGGATGTTTACTATCTCAGTTAATCTTAGGCTTAACCTCAGAGACAAGTTAAATATTATCCAACTGTACCCAACCTATCATAACCTTAATTGAGAAGCTTTTACTTAGATGGAAAATGATAAGGCAATACTCATTTGTTATTCTCAAGACCCACATTTGCCAATCCTCATTAGTAAAATTTCCACATCTTTATTTTGGAAAATTTTCCAACATCTTCAAAATTTAGTTGTAAAAGCCCAAAAACCCTTTCTGTTATTGTACAAAATACTTACATTTACCACTTCATGTTTTTCAATGAAAGGTTTACTAGTTAATCTTGAGGTTTACAACATACAGTGACATTTATACAACAAATATAGTAAATTTGGCTTACCATGTACACATATATAGTACTGTACAGACTGAGATATAACACGGCGTTTCTAGGCAATTTAGCGTCAGTCAAGGCGTTATGTAGGCAATTTAGTGTCAGTGGTGCCGTGATACTACGAAAATGTGACTAATAAGAACAACTGAACCAAGCAAAGATATAGAGCTACGACACGATATAACTGCAATTATATGCTAAGTACAAATGTAAATAAAGATGAATAAGTAACGCTGGTCTGAGTAAAAAGTTATGTTTCAACTCAGTTGTCAGGACAGATGTCTTGACGTGTTGAATTTTATTATGCCATTTCCCATTAAATATTAAATTTGTGGATTTGATTCAAAAACATTTAGCAAAATGATTTTGTCACACCAACAAACACAGTTATTTTAGACACTAATTTTGCACTTAAAACCATTTCAACATAATTAATAATATAAAGTATATTTAAATTTATGTAGGTTTTAAAACCTTTTACAATTTTAAAAACTCTCACAAAATTAGTAATAAATAAACATTTGTGTTTAGTACACAACATAACCTTTTCCAACCGTTCTGATTTTCAACTGTTCCAACTGATTTAAACAACTGCAACAATATTTAATTTCTCACAACTCTGGTTTTGTACGTTTCCTAACTGTAGGCAGCTCACAGATCTGATATTTTAAATTTATCTGTGTAGTCTTCCAGGGAAATTCAAAATTATTCCAATTTCATTCTTTTCTCCATCGCCTGAATATATTAGTTTAGCCACCAGATTGTATTAGCATTGGAAATTCCAGCGATAGTGGGTAGAGGGTAAAAGTGCTAATAGATAGCAATATTAAGGAACTTGACGGATTACAGGGACACAGAATTGTTTAGGGCCACAGGTTTGGAAGTAATATGCTGTAAATGGCGCGTTGTTGTGGTAGAGGAGGGGTAATGTCTATATTCTCAGCCCTAATATCTTAAGTTTAGCTTATGGGTTAGCTTATTTTTTCACACAAATGTTTTTACTAATAAATTATATAAATTTCTGTAGTAGTAAATGAAAATAGATATGTAAGAAGAAATATATTGTGTCACTTTTGCTGTTTCATCGTCACACTCTTTCCAGTGTTGCAGAGTGGCTATTCCTTCCCCATGGCTATTATGTTGTTTGCAGATTTTCTTATTTTAGTGAAAGGAGGCTTCTGCAGTTGAATATGAGACAGCCTGCAGAGCATTCAGCTAATATGCATATTTTCGTCTCCTTTGTTACAAAGCAACTCAAATAAGCAAAAAATATAACAGTCAATTACTTTTTAAAGACAGAGTTTCAAAATATTTTAAATCAGAAACCAAAATCACCAGTATTTATTGCGTGGAATATCGGAAAGTTATTCTTATAATGTATATATATATATATATATATATATATATATATATATATATTTTTTTTTTTTTTTTTTTTTTTTTTAAACACTGATACACTTTAGAATAAGTTTTCGTGCTTGAACATTTTGTTAACTGCTTTGGTGTTTACATATGAATATCCCATTTACAACACAGTTGTTTCCTGTTGATTTTCAACCAAGTCATGATGACCATAAAGAAAATTATGAGATACAATTTTCAATAGCTCAAGAAAAAAAATAGTAGCTCAAGAAAAGATGGAATCGAATAGATTTGCAGGTATTTATATACATTTTACTGAAAGAAGTGAAAGAAATTATCTGTAAAATTTCATTGAATAATTTCATATGGATCAAGTTATTGAAAACGTAGACACCTGGGTAGAAATTACTTTATTTTTAAATTTATTCATTTAACACTGCAATTAATATTTCCCTCACTGTGTTTAAGCCACACAGAACTGCTTTGACTATGACCTAAGTACGCCCCTCTACTAATCTGAAGGCCACATACTTTTAGGGTAGGACAATTTTAAGTTATAGGCTACTCGTATTCTTAGAGCGTATAGAAAACTTAATGGCCACAAGTCTTCTATACAAGCTAAACCTTATATAGTGCTTCAGTTATATAATGTAAAAATTATTTTTTCTTAAGCACGTTCAGTTTTTAAGACTTTCGTATGCTTTTTAACAAGCCTTCGCAGGCCTGGCCAAGTTGGTGTTTTATTACTGTGGAAATAATTACACGAGTGGCGAGATCCATAAAAAAATTTAAAGTGAATAAAGTATGAAAAGTACAATGTGCAATTATTCAAGCTTTTAATGTTCTATTCACAAAAAACTAATATCTTATTGCTGTAAAAGAATGGCAATTTAATTAAACAAATCCAATCATTTAAAGATTAGATTCAGTAGGCCTCGTTGCTTTTATTGCGGTAACAATAATGGATTTACAATGTCATACAAAACACAAGGTTAAATTGATGTATGTTGGAAGTAATGGTACTCATGTTTGCCCTGGGGCCCAAAATTTCTTTGTTGGAGCTTGTCTAGAAATACAAAAGCGTCCCACCAATTCTATTTTTTAAAATAAACCTTAAGTCAGGGGTTCTCAAACTGGGTGGCGTAGAGGGTTTTTAGGAGAGGATTTTATAAGTATACTGAAACTGCCTACAGACATAGGTGTGCGACTTAGGTGTACCAGCGAGTAGACTGGCGTGACGTGTGCGTACTGAAGTACGTCGTTGTTCTCTGACGAATGTTTATTTAGTCTTGCTAGACTCTTGTTACTTGAGTTAGGGTCTCAAGGATAACCTCTCTGGAGCATAGGCAGGAGTCTTGCTAGACTCTTGTTACTTGAGTTAGGGTCTCAAGGATAACCTCTCTGGAGCATAAGCAGGAGTCATGCTAGACTCTTGTTACTTGAGTTAGGGTCTCAAGGATAACCTCTCTGGAGCATAAGCAGGAGTCTTGCTAGACTCTTGTTACTTGAGTTAGGGTCTCAAGGATAACCTCTCTGGAGTATAGGCAGGAGTCTTGATTTATTATATAGTCCTTATCTCTATTTGATAGTGAAAAGTATATATGTATATATATATATATTTCGCGTGTGTGAACTTATGACTGTGCACGCGCGCGCGTGTTTGTGTGTGTGTGTGTGTGTGTGTGTGTGTATGTGTGTGTGTGTGTGTGTGTGTGTGTGTGTGTGTGTGTGTGTGTGTGTGTGTGTGTGTGTGTATTAGGTTTACATAAGTTATGAACTTTTAACATTTTTTTAAGGTATAACCTACAACCTACATTTCATAAGGCTTGAATCAAGTTTATCATGCAGGCTTGCAGTCATGGAATTCCATACACTGGGGGGATGGGGGATCAGCGGCCCCCTAGATTTAAAAAACATAATAAATACCAAGGGTTGTATGTAGACCAGTGGACGTTTTCGATAATGTTATTTTAAAAGTTGGTGCATTAAGAGACATGACTTAGGACTGAAACATTTATATAGAGAAAAATGTGTGTTTTCCTTGAATATTTACGGGTTATTTTACATTAGTAAAAAAATCGAGTATTTTGGTTAATGTGTTTATTTTCTTTATATATTAAGTACCTTGGCCCAGCATTTTATAGTGATAGGTTAAACAAGGTAAAACTTGAAGTTTTTAGTTAGCAATGCCTTCACAGAAAATAACGTTTAATATGGGGGGAGCCTATGATAGCAGCTTCATCAGTTGCATGGTGAGATATATTTATGTAACTAATATATTTATATTTAAGTTAAAAAAATATCTGAGGTTTTTATTGTCCTAATCAGCTTCAGTTTCATACTCAGATTGTAATTCTTGCCCAAATGTAAATGGGAAGGGCTACCTCATGTTAGTGTTATAAAGAGGAACGCAGAGCCTGGAATGTAGAGAAACCCGTTTTTAAACAATTATAACAATTGATCACATATATGTCCTTCAATAAACCGAACTTTCTTATTACATCTTTTTGCTTTGAGAGAAGATGTCATTTTAAGTTCTGAAAGCTTCTGTAGCTATTACTCTTTGCAACAATAACTCTTTCAAGCAATTTATTAATAAGCATCACGTAGACTTACATGTAATACGTCATATATAGCAAACTGTTATGCTATATGTTATATACGATTCACAGCAAGATTGGCACGTTCTTCCGTTCAACCCTTCTTCCGATTCATCAATATTGGCGTTTTCAAGAGTTTCTCACTACAACAGTTGGAAGATTCTAATAGTATTCAGCTGTAGCACTATAAACATAGCGAAAGAGAATACATTATGCCATTTTCAGTCTAGCGCACTGTGTAAACTTTGCTAAGAGTTGCGCCCTCTTAGCGGCCGTCCTTGTATTCTCGTGTCTCTTTTGTACTTCAAAATTAAAACTTGTTTTATTTATTCAAAGAAATATCAATAAGACTCTAGCTCCATTGATAGGGGCGTAATGAATCTATTTTACTATTTAAGGGCTGTTCAGTATTTGTTATAATGTACGATTCCATAAATACTGTAAGTGCAAAATCAGCAGTACTGCAACTGAATAGGTTCTAGTTGCCTTCTCGATCAGCTGTACCTAGTTTTGATTGTTGCCGCGTATCCGTGTTGACGTATTAATTTGAGGTTAGTTTTAGCTTACATGGTACTAACTACTGCAAAGAAAGCATTTATCGTAAAGCATTATTATCGCTCATTTGGAACTGGTTGTGCGGTTGGGCCGAGTTTGTCGCACACTGTACTACATTTCCAGGAACAATTTCACAAGACCCTACCTAGTGACGCTGAAACTATTATTGCTGATATTGTTGATATATTTCGAAGATCAGGCAGTTATTTGGCACAGAGGAATTGCTTTTCAGGTCACCCAAAAACTGAAAGTGAAAACCCCTGAAAAATGTTACAGTCGCCGAAATGAAACCTGATATGAGACCTCAGGAATGTTAAAACCTGCATTTTGGTTCACAATTGTTCAAGCAAGATGGCACAACCAGCCACAATGCCTTAGACAACATTTATTTCCTTCAAGAAACTTTTTGAAAACGCCTTATTTCCTTTAGAACAAATTTTTCGTTACCCAGTCCACTCCCCCGATCTTACGCCTACGTCTGGAGAACGATGAAGGAGAAGATTTTCCGGGATGACCCACCAACTACCCTCATCCAAATCTAGGAAAGAATCACCACTTGTATACCGAGCACAGAACAGCCCATCTTCACCAAAATGATCCAAAACCTTCAATAACGTTATGAGTATTCCCTCAAATGGAAAGGCGTTCATGTAGAGTTTGTTTATACTAGAGTCTAACCTATTTGACTGAATTTAACTGTATGTGTTTGTAAAACTATTTAAATGAAATGAAATAAAATCTTACAACTGTTTCAGTAACGTTAGTTTTGCTGCAAACGTTATAATATAATTGGTTTCTTTACAATAACAGCTTTGGGCAACTGTGATGTAATTTTCTATTTTAAATAAATAAAACCTCTTTACCATCAAAACGTTTTATCCTTATGTAGATTTTGCAAAGTAATCGTCTTCGATACTTGTAATGATTTCTTATAAAGATGATTGCTTTAAAATTGAAATCTACATAACGATCTATATGAGGATAATTTGTTTTGATGGTTAACACGTTTTATTTATTTAAAAAATAATGTATACATTTGATTTCTAAAAAAAATATTTCTTGTATGGTTCCATTTCTTTCTATATTTTATTCACTATAAAATAAACTTCCGTTTTATTGATATTTTTGTACTTAAATAAAATAAGTTTTTATTTTGATTTACACAAAAAGTGAAATTCTTATTATACGACTTCTTTTAGGAACATTAGTGTATATTTGAGTACATTTTTCTGCCTTTCCAAACATTACAATATTCGAGTACATTTCTTTGCCTTTACTAACAACAAAATAATTTCCTTTTTTGACGCGTTTCGGAATGACTCCCTTTTCAAAGGTTAAATAGCACTGTTCGCATAAATATTGAGTTCGTCTTTAAGACATATTGAGTTCACCCAAAACTAAAATAAAGACGAACTCAAGATTTGGGCGAACTGTACTATTTAAGTTTTAAAAATGTAGTCATTTCAAAACGCGTCAACAATGGAAAACATGTAACATCTCCTTTTTTTATTATTTTTTTTTTCTTTGACAATCTCCTCACTGCCATAAGTTGTTCTCCGTCAGTTGTAATGACCATCTTGTCAAATTGTTTATAAATTAAAGGAATACATATTTATTTAATTCTCTGTCTACCTACAATATGCCTGATAACAGTTAACATAAAAAAATTATTTTAGAAATATTACTACAAATTAATTGAATGGTATAATTGTTAAATGACATTTAATATTTGAGTCAAAACTTGAAAAATTCATAAATAGGTTTTAAAGAGGCAAGTAAAATAATAAACCAAAATATATATTGGCAATCATAAAACATAGCCAAGTTTACTCATTAAATTTTCTGTTTGCATAAGTTTACACTTAATAACGAGCCAATCATAAAGCTGTCGTGCGTAGCTTTCGGTTTATTCAGCTGCAAGTGAGTATTTCTAATGGAAAATACGTTTCCATTGTGACCTGAGGAAGATGGAGTGTATTATATCAATCCTACAGTTTAAATAAGAAGATATATACTTGGGATCAAGAGAAGTAAATTTGTGTGACAGAATAACAAAGCATATCCATCTAACTCTTTTGAAAACAATCTAAAAATTAAAAATAATATTTATTTAAAAACATTTATTATATTTCCAAGTCATATTTTGGGAAATATTTTATATTTACTTATAAAATAACAAGATTATTTTTGACGCATTTTTGGTATAACAGTCATCAATTACGTATAAATATTCTGCATGTACTATTTCCTCACTAAGCATTTATTATATTAGGAACTATTGAATGCGATATTACTGTAAGATACAAACACATAAAGTTACTGAGTTTTTTAAAGAATATTCATATTAGCCTTTCACTTCACACCCATATACAAGAGTAGTGAAAACATTTTGTGTCCTTATGTTCAATTATTTCATTTCATGAGAACACAAAACTGGCTTTCGTAATTAGGAAGAGGTAAAATGTTTATTTTTAACTTTTTGGCGTTAATAATTCAGGTGTCAAAACCTACTATGCAAAGGAACAAAAACTATATTTTCTTGTATAATGCATACAACCCTAAATATTTTCTTACACGCTACTTAATAGATCCTTTAAAATTTTTCTCGAAATTAGAAAAAAACGTTTAATTGAAATATCGGTTACGTGTAAAGATTTGTAAAAGCAGAAACATTTTCTCAGTGTGAATAATTTTAATTGATGTCATTAAATCAGAATTCAATAATTTTTAGTGTTCTATTTATTAGAATTCCATATTTAATGGTTATATTTTATTAGGGCGTGGTTAATGATAAGCCTAGCTCGTTACGCCCGGCGGTCTATTCTGACGCGTAGTACTAGAGCTATATATACGCGTGCAGCGGCAGGAGAAGGCCCCATTGATCTTCTAGACATCATGAGTTACTTGTCGTTCGTCTTACTTGCCGTGTTTGTTGGGAGTGTGGCTGTAAGTACTATTTGTATTCTGGTTTAGGTTAACAGCAGTTCATAATTTAAATTTAATAAAAATAAATAGAATAATTTAAAGTTTTAAATGAAAATAATTATGGGAATACCAGTTTTTTAATTGAAATCATTTATATTTATTATATTTTAAATATAAAGTTAAAAATATGTTAAAGATCAATATTAAACATACACACACACACACACACACACACACACACACACACACACACACACACACACACACACACACACACACACACACACACACACACACACACACACTCACTGCTAAAGGCACCTGATTTTGTAAAGTAAATTGAATAAATTAAAAATTTACCTCTATAATTTTACTAAATTTTGATTCCTTTGTTATTTATATAATTTACGTATTTCTTTTTAAGTATATTTTACCCATATTAATACCTTATTTTACCCTTTTATTTCTAATTTAAACATTATAATATAACGCGTATTGTAGATATAGCCCCTTTTTATACTAAATTAACGATGTAACAATTATTTAGCAAATGTTTTATACATCCCATTTCTTAAATAACTAAAGTGAAAATCAAATGAAATTATTTTATTCGCTTTTTATCAGAATAGTATTATTTCTGCCACTTCTAAAGAATTTTAAAATCTCAAGTTGCTTTCAAATTATTCTCCTCGTGGAAATGAGTCTTCCATAAGGGCGACTGTCTTTATTAGGGCAGTTTATATCTTATTCAAAAGTTTAATGAATAAAATCAAATAGTTCCTTTATTATAAGACCTGTCTTAGTTTCAAAATTTCATTTATTGAGATCATACGAAATGCCCATAATGAAACAAATAATTTTAATTTAGCAAACATTTCAAATTTGTTGTACTTTATCTATTTGTATTATTAATTATACTTTTACTTCCAATACAGTTCTTCTTTATAACCTAAACTTTATTTTTAATATATTTAAACCTTTTGTTAAAAAAATAGTAACATTGCTTAGGCCTACTATATCATATTGTGGTTTAACAAAAACTTACTCTAAATATGATACAACAAATATTTTATATAGAATATTTTATTATTCATTATGATGATGTTGGTACTGTTTACCAACGAAAAGATTTGAATAAAAATTAATAAATATTTCTTGAATTTGAATAGCCTCATTGGTTTTTGATTACTATACAAAGAAAAATGTATAGGTATATATATATATATATATATATAGTATTGTATAATATATATATATATATATATATATATATATATATATATATATATATATATATATATATATATATATATACACACACTTTCGTTCATGATGACCTAATTATCCAAAAATGCAAATTTACCTGATGATGTATTTCTGAAGTAGTGATGAGTTGGATGGCACGTAAAAATACGTTACTTTTGGGGCCGCTTTCACGTTTCGTCTATCTTTAGTCTTTTGGGTTTGGTCCTATGTTACCAATCTAGGATAACCTGCTGCCATCCAGGTTGTTCCTAAGTCCGGTGAAGCGATCTGTTTACCTGATACATGGCACGTAAATGGGGATATTAAATTTCGGATCATTTCAAGTTTCGTCCATCGTTAGTCCTTTGGGTTTGGTCCAATGTTTCCACTCCAGGATAACCTGTTGCTATCCAGGTTGCTCATAACTTTGGTGAAACGATCTGTTTACCGCTTATATGTCACGTAAGTAGACATTACATTTCGTCAACTTCTAGACGACCAATGGATCCTCCGTTGGAATCCAGCTTGTCCCTTACTTTGATGAAAGGATCTGATTACCGCGTACATGGTATGTAACTTTGCATTACATTTCGAACATTTATAGTTTTTGGGGTCGGGAATACATTGATGCTCTAGGATCTCCCATCAGCAATCAGATATTTCTGTGTTTGCTGAAGATATGTGCTTACCTCTTGCATAGCACATATCTTTGCATTACATATCATAAATCCGTAGTCCTTAAGGTTAGGTTCTTCGTTGCCGCAGCAGAATCCCCTGTCGGCATCCAAGTTTTTCCTAACATTGGTGAGGAGATCTGCTAACCCCACACATGGCATCTACCCAACATTACATTTGGTCCATTTCTAGTCCTTAGGGTTAGGTCCTACGTATTCGGTCTATTATCATATTATATATATATAGTATGGAAGAAAAACAAAATTATCTACATTTACAGGTACTTAAAATTTGTAAACGTCAACTTATATTTATATTCTTTTATATTTTATAAAAATACTCTAGGTATTTTCTGGCTCACCAATCTACTAATGTTTATTATATTGCTTCTCATTTTCCTGTGCAGTGATTTATAACTATTTTTACACGTTAATAATTTAATAAATGAATTATTAATAATATGAATTTACAGTTGCAAACAGTCACACCAGACCCTAAGGTTGAAACAACTAGGAATTCTGAATATGGAAAGCCCGAACATTCGTCTTTGGAGCCATTGGTAAATATCGTACTTGGTTTAATTGCTATTGACTCTGTCTGCGTGTGTGAGTGTGTGTGTATTGTGTGTGTGTGTGTTGTTTATGTATGTGTGTGAGTGTGTGTGTGTGTGTGTGTGTGTGTGTGTGTGTGCGTGTGTGTGTGTGAGTGTATGTGTGTGTGTGTGTGTGTGTGAGTGTGTGTGTGTGTGTGTGTGTGTGTGTGTGTGTGTGTGTGTGTGTGTGTGTGTGTGGGTGTGTGTGTGTGTGTGTGTGTGTATTTGTGTGAGTGTATGTGTGTGTGTGTGTGTGTGTGTGAGTGTGTGTGTGTGTGTGTGTGTGTGTGTGTGTGTGTGTGTGTGTGGGTGTGTGTGTGTGTATTTGTGTGAGTGTGTGTGTGTGTGTGTGTGTGTGTGTGTGTGTGTGTGTGTGTGTGTGTGTGTGTGTGTGTGTGTGTGTGTGTGTGTGTGTGTGTGTGTGAGTGTGTGTGTGTGTGTGTGGGTGTGTGTGTGTGTATTTGTGTGAGTGTATGTGTTGGGTGTTTTTGAATTTACTTTTATTTGGGCGTGTGTGTATTCTACTTCTAATATATCACAAAACCCCCTTTAAAACCGCGTGTTTCCTAATTAAACACTGGTATCGTTAATGCGTACATTTGTTTTGTTTCAGATGAGGAGAAACTTGTTGGAGAAAAAATTAAGGAGTATTATATTAAATTCAATATACAACATAAAGATATTCGTGTTGAGTTGCTTGGAAGGCACCTCTTCACTTACTAATAAGACAGTGAAAAATTTGCATAATATTTTAACAAAATCCAGTAATAATTTGAAACATCTGGTAGTTTTCAAGGCTTCACAAGTTATTAAATTGTCTGATATAAATTTTGTAAATGCTAAGCGACTTGCGAAACACTCTGCCATCAAAGTTACTGGTTTGTTTAACAAAATTAACAATAATATAGAAACATTTAGCGATGGGTCCTTCAAAGGTCTCCAGAGGTACTCCAATACTTCCTTAGAGAAAATTAATAGCTTTTTTAAAATTCTGACAAAAACGGTAAATGATTTGAGCAAGAAAATTAAGAATAAGGACTCAGTGAAGTTGAGTCTAAAGAGAATCGCTGTACTACACGACTCCACCATCAAGATATTTACAGACTTCAGAAATGCAAACAAGAAGGACGTAGAACGCCTAGTAACAAACTGCAGAGCAGAAACGCAGATTGTAGAATTGTACTGCGTTAGTCAGTTTGACGCAGTATCACAGTTTATTAGCAGCGGTGAAAAATTTTATAACTTTCTAAAGAAATTTAAAACTCAAGCCCCGAAGAGGTTTCAAAATTTAATTTTGAAGTTTCATTCAGAGGTTACGCATGCTAAGAAAGATATAAATAAAAGTGAAACAAAAGCGAGTAAAAAAATTAATAACATTTATGGGAAAGATTTATCACACGAGCCTGAGGGCCAAAATATTTATTTCAGTATGCAAAGCCGAAGAGTTTGTAAAGGCTATCCATAAGGTTTTCTATGTGAGTATCATCTTGTTTTATATTTTCAGAGAATGTAATTGTTTTTTTAATGTGATTTTTGTTGTTTTACAGAACTATAAGTGTGTCATTTTGTGTTCTTACTAGTCTTTAAGTACTAGATGAACTCACCATTTTTAATTTTAAAAGAATTTCCGAAAAAACCATATTTAGGCACAAATACGTAAACGTTAGAGTATCTTAAATTCGGTTTTTTTGTTTTTTAGTATGATTCAAACATTACCGATATTGTTTTACATTTTTTCTGATATTAAAACATTTTTCTTACCTGCCATTACCATAAAGCTAAAGCAACATAAGATGATGGCGTATAAGATTAAACCTTCTTCAAAGTGAACTTCTAACAAAAACTAATTAACACTTTACTTTCAGATTATACAATTGTTCAAAGTAATAAATTGTTATAATATAATGTTACAGGAAGAGGAGGCAGAGCAACGTAAAATTCACAGTGATACAGTGAAGGATATAGAAGCTTATATTCAAAAAGCCAAGAAGGAGAGGCCTTAACATCTATTGCTATTATTTGCCAAACCATGTACCCGTATTCAGTTACATAGTATACCTGGAACCTATATATCCATTATATTATAATATATAACTATCTGTGTATCCATTATACTAACTGTAATGTAGCCAAAGTATCCATTATAATTTAATAAATAGCTATTATATCGGAAATCTATATATGCAGTATTTTATAATAAATAACCAAATTTATCTGAAACCTATGTACCCATTATACTATAATAAATACATAGTAGGTATCTGAAAGTGTATTGAATGTCATATTGTTCTATTTCCATTTCTTTGTGAATATGAGGATCCTTAAGTTTTTTTCGATGATGTTTCTATAAAATAAACCTATAATTTTAGAATTGTTTTTGCCCTAAGTTTCTTACTTCGCAAATGTTAATTGCTTGCATTAACAAGTAAAAGTTCATATAGTTTTCCATGGTGTATTTCCAAGGTATCGCATCTAGGATTGCATCTTGTTGTTATGAGATATCGAATATGTTATTTAATTTTTTTTAAATGGTAAATAAACTAACATAGACACATTTTACTATAAGCAATCTTTTCGGACTCTAAAATCAAATTAATAACCACTCTGTGACCAATAGTGTTTTCTTCATCTCTATATTTTGCATCTAAAATTTCATCGGTTTTATAGCGAATTATTTCTGAAGTTTACCATTATGTATGAAATAATTATATAAATAGGCCTACGGGGAAATTATTTTAAAAGAACAAGTTATTAGGGTGCATAAGGGTTATATATGTAGACAGTTCTTTTAGACGGATAATATTGGCAAAGCTGTTAGAATGACCCAGTAGATTAGCGCAACTAGACGATTAATTCCTCAGTATGGAGGAAATTAAGATCTGTTTGTGGTACTTCCATTCCGTTTACAGTTATTGCGCTGATGCAACCGAATGGGAGATCGATCACAATCAATGCCGATATAGATAATGTACTTTGAACGTCACTTCTAACTTATCTTCTACTACAGCTTATAATAGATTATTCCAAACGTATAAACTGAAGGAAGAA
Organism: Prosapia bicincta; assembly: GCA_036971475.1. Taxonomy (NCBI): domain Eukaryota; kingdom Metazoa; phylum Arthropoda; class Insecta; order Hemiptera; family Cercopidae; genus Prosapia; species Prosapia bicincta. The sequence goes on along the minus strand of JBAIZL010000002.1, from coordinate 375,835,357 downwards.
GCAATGCCTTTTACTGTTGAATTGTCTGGAGATTCTTCTTTGAACATTCCGTCCTCTTTTGGGTAAAACGAATCAGTTCTCTCGTCAACGAATGTTTTTGCACAAGGTCCTGATTCCATTGTTTGCGCTATGATAAAACATCTATCATCATCGGCAAAATAAGTCATACGTCGGATATACAATCGTTTATTCGAGGACCAAGGTTTTCCCTACGCATGGTTACAAGCGACAGTAATTCCTCTTTTAAAACCAGGTAAAGACACAACCAATCCCAGTAGCTGTAGATCTATATAAATTACAAGTGCTTTGTGATAACTACTGGAGAAAATGGTTAATCGACGTCTTGTCTGTTACCTAGAAACCAACGAGCTTATTTGCAACGAACAGTGTGGTTTCAGGCAAGGCCGATAATCAGTTGACCAATTGCTATTGTTAGAATCTGCTATTGAAATGCCTTTATCTTGCGTCAAACACATCTTGCTATTTTCTTCGACTTCGAGAAGAGGAATTCCGAAAACTTTAAAATCATGGATATACAGGGCAAACTCTTAGCAATCATCGTTAATTTTGGGTCAAATAGGTCTTTTCCAGTTAATATTCAAATAGTTACAAACAGGAGAATTGTGTATCGCAGGTTAGTCATTACCATTATTTGCTATACTAATAACGCCATATTTGCCATTTCCATTAATAGTATAACTCGTAATGTACGGTTCACTATTCCCTATTTGTAGATGCTCTCTCTCTCTCTCTGTCTGCCTGTCTCTCTCTGTCTCTCTCTCTCTCTCTCTCTCTCTCTCTCTCTCTCTCTCTCTCTCTCTCTCTCTCTATATATATATATATATATATATATATATATATATATATATATAACTCATTTTATTACTAAAACTCGGAGGTATTTTAACGATGTAGAGCACTTAGCTCCAGCCTTTGTACTTCCCATCTTTACCACAGGACTAGCTTAGTGGATACCTACCTTTTTGCAGAAACCAAGTATCCACCTGATGCTAAACCTTCTGACATCTTCTGGTCTACATACCTGTCAGCCTAACCACTTTCTCCTTGCAGCTCCCAAAGCAGGACACTCACAGAGTACGTGGATTGGGCTTTCCTCTTGGTTCTCGTCGCATCTTTTGCACACAGGGGATCTAGATCTTTCAATTTTGTATTAAAGCCCCATCAGATTCCCATGGTTTGTGACCATCCTGGAACGCACACCCCTCGTATGTAGGCAATATTAGTGCACTTCTCTACATCTCCTGGAACGCACACCCCTAGTATGTAGGCAATATTAGTGCACTTCTCTACATCTCCTGGAACGCACACCCCTCGTATGTTGGCAATATTAGTGCACTTCTCTACATCTCCTGGAACGCACTCCCCTCGTATGTAGCCATTATTAGTGGACTACTCCACATCTCCTGGAACGCACACTCCTCGTATGTAGGAAATATTAGTGAACTTCTCTAGATCTCCTGGAACGCACACCCCTCGTATGTAGGCATTATTAGTGCACTTATCCACATCTCCTAAAACGCACGCCCCTCGTATGTAGCCATTATTAGTGCACTTCTCCACATCTCCTGGAACGCACGCCCAACGTATGTAGGCAATATTAGTGCACTTCTCCAGATCTCCTGGAACGTACACCCCTTGTATGTAGGCAATATTAGTGCACTTCTCCACATCTCCTGGAACGCACGCCACTCGTATGTAGGCAATATTATTGCACTTCTCCACATCTCCTGGAACGTACACCCCTCGTATGTAGGCAATATTTGTGCACTTCTCCACATCCCCTGTAACGCACACCCCTCGTATGAGGCAATATTCGTGCAGATCTCCACGATTTTCCACTTCTCCTGAGAATTTTCTATTTGTATTGTAATTGTATAGAAATCTAAAAAATTTTATAATATTCCAATTTGTTTATTAAAGTTGTTTTACTATTTGTTAGTCATTTTTCATTTTTGTTTTCCACATTTTATGAATTTTCTAGAACATCTTTTATCAAAATTACTTTTAAGTTCACATTTGCTTAATAAAAGTCGACCGTAATGAATTATTCATTTTTAATGTTTCCTTTTCGACTTCGTAATTAAATGATAAACCACCACCACTATTTTAGTAACAATGTTCGTAAAATTACTTTCAAATTCACATTTGCTTAATACTTTTTTTGATAAAAGTCGTTATATTGGATTAAACCATTTAGAATTATTGTTCTCCGTACAAATATAAGTTCATAACTTTGTCTTTTGCGTCATTACAAAGTTGCTTGAGGAGGTTTTAGGGCATTTGGGGGATTCATTACGAAAGACAAGCATGCACAAATATTCCCGTATTTAATTTCAAGTTTAAACCAGAGACGGCCAAGAGGCATATACTGGCCGACAAGCATTTTAATCTTGCCCTGTCAGGTATTCAGTGTTTAGGTCCTTAAAACAAAAAGAAACATACGATATAATATCAGACATTTGTAAACGAATATTTCGCTGTATTAAAATATGGTTTATGTTGGTTTTATGTTACAAGTTTTAACAATAGTACATAACAAATATGGTTTATAGGATTGGAAAGGAGGTGGTTAGGGTAAGCTGTAATGGCGGTGGTACCTCATATGGTTTTCCGCCAAAAAAAATATAAAATAACAATACAATAAGTAAACTATTTTACTCTATCCTATGGCCTTCGGTAAAAATAATACACTATTATAAACTTGTATTCCAGTTCCATATCCATTATCAATTATTAGTTGTTTTTAAACTTGGTAAATTAACATATAAAGTGACAATTTTAAACTAGTGCAGCCAAAACCGCCGAGGGGCGCGAATGTAACAATATTTTTTTAACGAGATCCACCCTAAGTAATACTTTCACAGATATGTTCTGAGATATTATAACAGAGCTACGTTTCTTGCAAAAAAAGGATTTTATAAAGTTGTATACTTATTATGAATTTATTTTTGTCTATTTTCATTATTTTAAAGCTTCAGGTCGTAATATTTTTAAGCTTTTAACAATTCTTATTTTTTCGACTTCTTTAGACTTTTTAAATAACCAGGTAAATTGATTTGTCAATATCCATTATGTACAGAAATAATTAACTAGTTTTAAAAATGGAAATTGGCTTCACTTAGCCATATGTAATTGAATATTTCAAGGCTCTAATAATTATAAATGACCTAAACATTCTATTATTCTGATATAATGTATCAAATCGAAGTACTTTTCACGGATGATATTTACAGAACAATTAGGTATTGTTTCAAATATCTTGAAATAAAAATATGATATATAAAAAGTACAATGGCTAATAAAGCTCTTTAAAACAATGACCAAATTCGTAATGAAGCGTTAACTTTAAAAATACAACAACAGCTCCTGCACAAGGCCAGCGTTTATCTCAAATTTTATAAATTGTACTAATTTTCTGCGTTCATCCTTAAACACTGCAGATTTTATTTGAACCAATAATGTACAATTTAGATTTATTTGTTTACACATACTCTAACCATAAACTGCAACTATTTGTCGATGCTTAAATGTGGTCTTTGCTAAACGTATACTGAGAGATGGATGTCAGCACACTATACCAGGATACCATCGACACTATACTACTTCTTGCCCACGCAATGCCAGAAATTCCCCTATATCCTTACTTATATATAATCCCCACAACCCTACCTTACTTCTCGTTTTTAAGAAACTGTGAAGGATGAACAACTCTTTACGTCTACTTCAGGCACGACATCTTGCCCACTCAATCCAGAACCTCCCCTATATCCTTACTCAAATATAACCCCAACCACTCAAACTTACTCCTTATATTTGAGAAACTGTGAAGGATGAACAACTCTTTACGTCTACTTCAGGCACGCCATCTTGCCCACTCAATGCCAGAAATTCCCCTAAATCCTTACTCATATATAATCCTAACCACTCTACCTTACTTCTTGTCTTTAAGAAACTGTGAAGGATGAACAACTCTTTACGTCTACTTCAGGCACGCCATCTTACCCACTCAATGCCAGAAATTCCCCTAAATCCTTATATATAATGCCAACCACCCTACCTTTTCGTCTTTAAGAAACTGTGAAGGATGAACAACTCTTTACGTCTACTTCAGGCACGCCATCTTCCCCACTCAATGCCAGAAATCCCCTATATCCTTCCTCATATATAATCATCGTCTAATAAGGGCTTCTAAAAGATGGATACTACCTTAGGTCATTAGGTCAGCGACCATGAACACTTGATACAACGGTGGCACGAATAATGAGTGCTGCGAAATATGAGTACAGGAAGAACAATAGCATTTGACGAAGGTTAGTGGTAACTTTAATAAATGAATAAAACGTGCAAACCAATCTCCCGATGTCACCCCAGAGCATAGACCTTTAAACTAGAGTTAGACGTGTTTAAAGCGGAACCGCAAGGGAACGAAAATATTATCCGCATTGGACTATTTTGCAATATACAAATAGCATTATTTAAAGTCATAAATACTGTAATAATTTTAGTTCCTGCAGTACAATAGGATTACATACCTTTTAATGAGAGAAGCTGTTGACTTTAGAAATAATATGATACACTATTTACTTCTAATAAACTAAATCACTACACTATGCATTTGGCAAATATAAATAAAGCAGACATTATCCAAGCATAAATAAATTAAAACCTAATATTTTTACACGAAAGTTTCTCTAGATAATATTATTCTTATTTTTCCCTAAAGTCTAACAAAGAAACTTCCCACTGTTACGTTACCTTATCCCGTTGCATACAGTCCTTTACAGAGTACAATAGTTCAAGAATCAGCAGTGAACTGCGTGACGTCACTTATGCTTTGTAGGGGGTCTTCATGAGTACGTATCTTTGTTTGGACCTACAATTCTCTGGGTTCTTCCTCTTCGTCCCCATCGTCAACGTACTCCTCCTCTTCGTTTTCGGCAGATCTAAAAATCTCGGTGGTGACTAAAAATCTGTAGGCGATTCAAAGGTATAATGTGTGGTTGGAGTCCTTGTCATCATAACACCAAAGAAGACATCGAACAACAAAAACTGTAGAAGGCTGGCCCTCAAGATCAACTACACACTTTTGAACCCTAAACCAAGAGTAAAAGACGTCGTGTATTGTTTGAAAGAAGAGGATGAAACTACGACTCATATGTACATGAGACTGAAGTTACACTTAGTGGGAAAGAAAAGAAAAACAAAATATATTGCTTTAAACTGTCTAGAAAACAGTACAAAAAGGCCTAGGAACTGGAGGCATTATGTCTTGTTTAAACTCTCTTTTCTACATTTCAAAGAATGGATTAGATCAGACCAAAGAAATCAGATGATAAGATCAAATGAAATGGTCGATTGGCAATGTAGATTAATTTTTTTTTTAATGAAAAATATTAAAAAAAATGACAAGGTAAAAGCTGATTGTATACCGACAAAGTGATATCGTTATCATTTAGTCAGTCCAAAGCCTGGAAAAGTGTGATAGAAATCAGGTTTAATAAATAAGGTTTTAAAGGATCACCAGTCCTTTAAAAAACTAAGCGACATCTTTGTTTAGCTCATAGGTAAACTCATTTATGTAGTGCAATTATTTTAAAAGATCCACGTACACCTAAATGTTATACTAATTTTTCGCCTGTCACAATGCTCTGACGTCATAGCTTACTTTCTTATCTGTCAAATCGTGATCCGTACTCATCTTTCTCAAGATTCTCTGTGTACTCATATTTAGTTGTACTAATTTTCCATACTTAATATTTCATATAACGACATTACCATTGCAGGTTAATGCTACCGTTTCTATCCTACCTAAAGATATGTTGGCTTGCTCTTACCTAAAACCAATGCTTTTCTAGCCTTTGCAGACCACAATATTCATAGGCCTACCGAACCTTCGCATTAGTGTTGCAAAAACAAATCAAAACTAATGCATAAAACATTTATTTAAATTTTTCTACAATTTCAGATTTGTAATGTCTGTAATGTAAGTAATTAATTACTCAGTATCTCTAAAAATAGCTTTGTACAGCCTCTTGAAATATAACATACAGTTGGTTTTGACGTTTGTTTCCTGAATTAAAATGATGGCAACTAAATAGTGAATACTATATCATATATATATATATATATATATATATATATATATTTATATATATATATATGCCACACCGGGTAGCCTTCAAATGACCAAATTTCGATACCTGCTAATTTACATAGAAAGTTGCATTATGAAATCATGTGGGGGGAATACAGGGAAATTTCTCTCTTCTGCTTTTTTTTTTTTTTTTTTTTTTATTAAAACTGGTCATTTCTGACCAACCATTAATTATACATTTGATAATTAGATTTTAGCTTTTATTACAAAGAATCCATTGATTTCTATTGTATCTTGTTTGATGTTGGAAGGCAACCGGCGTGAGGAAGAGTATTGTTGTCACTCTTGTCGTTCAACGAGTTCAAATGGTTTTGTCCTTTTGAGTCGTATTGTCAGGTGGTTGTTGTCGAGAAGTCTCAGTGCCTCAGGATTTTCGTGTTGAGTGAGCCGATTTACGTGTTTGATGGCGTTCTGTTTTATGACTTCCTCGACCATGGGCACACCAAGATCGCAATGCAAGTCACTGTTACGCACATACCAAGGAGCGTTGGCGATGTTTCTTAGTACTTTGTTCTGGAAGCGTTGTATCCCTTGTATGTGACATTTGCTGGCACAGCCCAAAGCTGTATACCATACGTCCAAACCGGTTTGAGGATTTGGTTATATACCAATAGCTTGTTGTATATTGATACCCTTGAACTCTGCTTTTTTGAGAAACATTTTTTTTACATAAACAGGTACAAGGGAAATTACGCAGTTTTTATAACGATTAACTTTTTCTTTTCTATAAGGTTATTTCAGTTGGTTTAGTGGTGTTACATCTCACATAATAACACATAAACAGTAGTAGTATAAACAAACAATAACGAATAATTATCAGTTTCAATCCTAAATAGTTAACAAAATCATTGCAAGAAACCTATTTAGCAGAAAACTTAGCTGTGTTGTACACGGTACAGATCATCGTAATATCAGGAGTTATAATTATATCAACCACTGTATCTAACAGTACAAGAATATATTCTATGAATAACTGCAAAAGTGTGAAACGAACGAAGAACTAACCCAGTAGGAAATATTTAATATTTATTACAAGTGTAAAGCGTTGCTTCAAATTTTTAGTAATTAGTGCTTATTTCTAGGCACTTTCGTTGAACTAAGTTGAGGAATGTGAATATATGTACAATAGATCATTTTCCCCTTGATCACTTTAAAGGACTCTATTATAAAATACCAGCTAGAGTAAATATAATATGGGTAAGCTTCTTTAAAGAAGTTATAAGATAACACTATATTTTGCAATGATCTTCCTGTCTAGCTTTGTTCTTACTAATTTAATTGTAAGAGATTGTCACATGCATAATGCAATCTTGGGTTTTTTGATTTAGTTAAATATTTATATTTTGCCAAGTGTGCTCCAAGGAAGTCATGACTGTTGTCAATTTGAGAGTTCCACACTTCTTCATTGTTTGATTCCCCTTTCTCTTGTTTATTAACAAGTATCCCTTTTTTCCATTTATCTCCCAAATGTGTCTGATGATATTTATTTTATATGACCTAGATTGTGCAAAATTGTTTTTGTTGGTTTAACCCCTCAATGATTGGCAAATCATTCCAAAATATTTTAATAACATATAGGTCTGGTATATAGCAAACTGTGTCTGGTGTATAGCACAAACCAAATTTTGTACCATGTAATTTTTGCAGTAAACTGACTAGACATGTTCTGGGTCCACTACCCAGAATATTCGCAATTGAAGTTATTTATTGTATCCATATTAACTTCACTAATTATATAATAAATACTTGTTTTCAAAAAACTAGTGAAAGTCTAATCTACTTACTCTACTGATGTGTTTCGAAAGTGTTGTTTCATTGACAAAACCTGAGTGCCGAAGTACACAACCTACCTTACACCACCATACTGTTAAATATCACTCCTGCAACCTTGAGTAAAAGCCATCAGTAGCAAGTAAGCTTTTTCAGTGAAATGACATTTTGGAAAAAGTGTTTTCACGTAGTTTTTGGTCTGAAGATACTAAGCTTCTTACTTCTTAATTACTCACTAAGTAAGAAACAAAACAAAACCTTTTCGTTTAAATAAATACGGTTGATTTGTGGTACCTGATTCGCAAATCAACCATATGTATTTAATTAATAGTCCCTGTGATGGTAAACAAGGTTAAAACAAAACATTTTCTTTTGAGACAAATTTTAAATATAGAGTTTATATAAAACGAAATAATACTGATTAACTTAAAGTTGAGTCTTTGTCGTAAAACAAAATATTTTCTTGCTAACGAACCTCCTGAATTATTCATACTATTTCAATGCATTAGCATTTACTTAAATTCCTATGAATATTTTCCAATAGAACAAACATTCATATGTTGAAATAAAAAAATTATTATTTTCAACTTTTGAAGATTTCGTTGTACATGACAATTGTCAAAATGTTTACGATTGAACTTGAGAAATTAACAACCTGTAGGACCTATAACTTAAGTCAGTTTTTGACAAACGTATTTAGATATAGTGGTTTTTATTGCAATAAGCGATCTTAATCAGTGTCTCAATGATGTCTCAGCAGATAGAATCTTTACGAAGACGGCTTTGTGCAATTAAATCTGTCATGTCTCAGTAAGTGTTTTCATAAATTTACTCTTATTATAAGTAGAGAAATTCGTTAAGTTGAAACAAATAATATTACCTTAATGCATTTTAACAAAAACAGTTTTTATAGAATATCACTTACCACCCAACTTGCATTTCCAAGATCTGTTATTTTAACATTGATGTTACAAGTTTGAAATACAGGATCAGGATTAAGCTCTGGTTATATTTGTGAACATTTAAAATGTCTGGATAACAATTAAAATTTTAGAAGAACCAATAAAATAACAGCTCGTGGTCATTGAGTCATATTTTCATTACTGTTGTGACAGCTACAATCCGTATTGGTAAAATTGTAATGACAATGATAAATAATTAATGGAAAAATAAGACAAAACAAAATAGTCAAACATAATAATATTTAAATAAGTTGTAGTACGTTGATATAAGCTGCAGAAGTGATAAATGAAACATTCACTTCTCACTTGTGATAAATGAAATAATTTTCTACTTTTATTTTCGACGAAATTATTAGTCTCTCGGTCTAATTTTATCTGTATTCAATAACCCTAGTTTTAGATTGTAAGGTAGAGATAGGTTTGAGTAATAGGAACATATACATTATGCATAGATACATTAATAGATAAATTGATTCAGTTGGCAATATGACACATCTCCTGTAATGCCTGTCCTGTATATAACAAACGGCCATTGCTACTATAGACACACTTACGGATTCAGTTGGCAATATGACTCGTCTCCTGTAATGCCTGTCCTGTATATAACAAACGGCCAGGGCTACTACAGCCACACTTACGGATTCAGTTGGCAATATGACACATCTCCTGTAATGCCTGTTATGTATATTACAAACGGCCATTGCTACTATAGACACACGTACGGATTCAGTTGGCAATATGACACATCTCCTGTAATGCCTGTCATGTATATAACAAACGGCCAGGACTACTACAGCCCCACTTACGGATTCAGTTGGCAATATGACACATCTCCTGTAATGCCTGTCCTGTATATAACAAACGGCCAGGGCTACTATAGACACACTTACGGATTCAGTTGGCAATATGACACATCTCCTGTAATGCCTGTCCTGTATATAACAAACGGCCAGGGCTACTATAGACACACTTACAGATTCAGTTGGCAATATGACACATCTCCTGTAATGCCTGTCTTGTATATAACAAACGGCCAGAGCTACTATAGTCACACTTACGGATTCAGTTGGCAATATGACACATCTCCTGTAATGCCTGTCCTGTATATAACAAACGGCCAGAGCTACTATAGACACACTTACGGATTCAGTTGGCAATATGACACATCTACTGTAATGCCTGTCCTGTATATAACAAACGCCCAGGGCTACTATAGACACACTTACGGATTCAGTTGGCAATATGACACATCTCCTGTAATGCCTGTCCTGTATATAACAACCGGCCAGGGCTACTATAGACACACTTACGGATTCAGTTGGCAATATGACACATCTCCTGTAATGCCTGTCCTGTATATAACAAACTGCCAGGGCTACTATAGTCACACTTACGAATTCAGTTGCCAACATGGCACATTTCCTGTAATGCCTGTCCTGTATATAATAAACGGCCAGGGCTACTATAAACACACTTACGGATTCAGTTGGCAATATGACACATCTCCTGTAATGCCTGTCCTGTATATAACAAACGGCCAGGGCTACTATAGACACACTTACGGATTCAGTTGGCAATATGACACATCTCCTGTAATGCCTGTCCTGTATACAACAAACGGCCAGGGCTACTATAGACACACTTACGGATTCAGTTGGCAATATGACACATCTTCTGTAATGCCTGTCCTGTATATAACAAACGTCCAGGGCTACTATAGACACACTTACGGATTCAGTTGGCAATATGACACATCTCCTGTAATGCCTGTCCTGTATATAACAAACGACCAGGGCTACTTTACACACAATTACGGATTCAGTTGGCAATATGACACATCTCCTGTAATGCCTGTCCTGTATATAACAAACGGCCAGGGCTACTATAGACACACTTACGGATTCAGTTGGCAATATGACACATCTCCTGTAATGCCTGTCCTGTATATAACAAACGGCCAGGGCTATTATAGTCACACTTACGGATTCAGTTGGCAATATGACACATCTCCTGTAATGCCTGTCCTGTATATAACAAACGGCCATTGCTACTATAGACACACCTACGGATTCAGTTGGCTATATGACACATCTCCTGTAATGCCTATCTTGTATATAACAAACGGCCAGAGCTACTATAGTCACACTTACGGATTCAGTTGGCAATATGACACATCTCCTGTAATGCCTGTCCTGTATATAGCAAACGGCCAGAGCTACTATAGACACACTTACGGATTCAGTTGGCAATATGACACATCTCCTGTAATGCCTGTCCTGTATATAACAAACGGCCAGGGCTACTATAGACACACTTACGGATTCAGTTGGCAATATGAAACATCTCCTGTAATGCCTGTCCTGTATACAACAAACGGCCAGGGCTACTATAGACACACTTACGGATTCAGTTGGCAATATGACACATCTTCTGTAATGCCTGTCCTGTATATAACAAACGTCCAGGGCTACTATAGACACACTTACGGATTCAGTTGGCAATATGACACATCTCCTGTAATGCCTGTCCTGTATATAACAAACGGCCAAGGCTATTATAGTCACACTTACGGATTCAGTTGGCAATATGACACATCTCCTGTAATGCCTGTCCTGTATATAACAAACGGCCAGGGCTACTATAGACACACTTACGGATTCAGTTGGCAATATGACACATCTCCTGTAATGCCTGTCCTGTATATAACAAACGGCCAGGGCTATTATAGTCATACTTACGAATTCAGTTGGCAATATGACACATCTCCTGTAATGCCTGTCCTGTATATAACAAATGGCCAGGGCTACTATAGTCACACTTACGGATTCAGTTGGCAATATGACACATCTCCTGTAAAGCCTGTCCTGTATATAACAAACGGCCATTGCTACTATAGACACACTTACGGATTCAGTTGGCAATATGACACATCTCCTGTAATGCCTGTCCTGTATATAACAAACGGCCAGGGCTACTATAGACACACTTACGGATTCAGTTGGCAATATGACACATCTCCTGTAATGCCTGTCCTGTATATTACAAACTGCCAGGGCTACTATGGTCACACTTACAGTTGGCAATATGACACATCTCCTGTAATGTCTGTCCTGTATATAACAAACGGCCATTGCTACTATAGCCACACTTACGGATTCAGTTGGCAATATGACACATCTCCTGTAATGCCTATCCTGTATATAACAAACTGCCAGGGCTACTATAGTCACACTTACGAATTCAGTTGCCAACATGGCACATCTCCTGTAATTCCTGTCCTGTATATAATAAACGGCCAGGGCTACTATAAACACACTTACGGATTCAGTTGGCAATATGACACATCTCCTGTAATGCCTGTCCTGTATATAACAAACGGCCAGGGCTACTATAGACACACTTACGGATTCAGTTGGCAATATGACACATCTCCTGTAATGCCTGTCCTGTATACAACAAACGGCCAGGGCTACTATAGACACACTTACGGATTCAGTTGGCAATATGACACATCTCCTGTAATGCCTGTCCTGTATATAACAAACGTCCAGGGCTACTATAGACACACTTACGGATTCAGTTGTTAATATGACACATCTCCTGTAATGCCTGTCCTGTATATAACAAACGGCCAGGGCTATTATAGTCACACTTACGGATTCAATTGGCAATATGACACATCTCCTGTAATGCCTATCCTGTATATAACAAACGGCCAGGGCTACTATAGACACACTTACGGATTCAGTTGGCAATATGACACATCTCCTGTAATGCCTGTCCTGTATATAACAAACGGCCATTGCTACTATAGACACACTTACGGATTCAGTTGGCAATATGACACATCTCCTGTAATGCCTGTCCTGTATATAACAAACGGCCATTGCTACTATAGACACACTTACGGATTCAGTTGGCAATATGACACATCTCCTGTAATGCCTGTCCTGTATATAACAAACGGCCAGGGCTACAATAGACACACTTACGGATTCAGTTGGCAATATGACAAATCTCCTGTAAAGCCTGTCCTGTATATAACAAACGGCCATTGCTACTATAGACACACTTACGGAATCAGTTGGCAATATGACACATCTCCTGTAATGCCTGTCCTGTATATAACAAACGGCCATTGCTACTATAGCCACACTTACGGATTCAGTTGGCAATATGACATATCTCCTGTAATGCCTGTCCTGTATATAACAAGCGGCCACGGCTACTATAGACACACTTACGGATTCAGTTGGCAATATGACACATCTTCTTGTAATGCCTGTCTTGTATATAACAAACGGCCAGGGCTACTATAGACACACTTACGGATTCAGTTGGCAATATGACACATCTCCTGTAATGCCTGTCCTGTATATAACAAACTGCCAGGGCTACTATAATCACACTTACGAATTCAGTTGCCAACATGACACATCTCCTGTAATGCCTGTCCTGTATATAACAAACGGCCAGGGCTACTATAGACACACTTACGGATTCAGTTGGCAATATGACACATCTCCTGTAATGCCTGTCCTGTATATAACAAACGGCCAGGGCTACTATAGACACACTTACGGATTCAGTTGGCAATATGACTCATCTCCTGTAATGCCTGTCCTGTATATAACAAACGGCCAGGGCTATTATAGTCACACTTACGGATTCAGTTGGCAATATGACACATCTCCTGTAATGCCTGTCCTGTATATAACAAACGGCCAGGGCTACTATAGTCACACTTACGGATTCAGTTGGCAATATGACACATCTCCTGTAATGCCTGACCTGTATATAACAAACGGCCATTGCTACTATAGACACACTTACGGATTCAGTTGGCAATATGACACATCTCCTGTAATGCCTGTCCTGTATATAACAAACGGCCAGGGCTACTATAGACACACTTACGGATTCAGTTGGCAATATGACACATCTCCTGTAATGCCTGTCCTGTATATAACAAACTGCCAGGGCTACTATGGTCACACTTACAGTTGGCAATGTGACACATCTCCTGTGATGCCTGTCCTGTATATAACAAACTTCCAGGGCTACTATAGACACACTTACGGATTCAGTTGGCAATATGACACATCTCCTGTAATGACTGTCCTGTATATAACAAACGGCCAGGGCTATTATAGTCACACTTACGGATTCAGTTGACAATATGACATATCTCCTCTAATGCCTGTCCTGTATATAACAAACGGCCAGGGCTACTATAGACACACTTACGGATTCAGTTGGCAATATGACACATCTCCTGTAATGCCTGTCCTGTATATAAGAAACTGCCAGGGCTACTATAGACACACTTACGGATTCAGTTGGCAATATGACACATCTCCTGTGATGCCTGTCCTGTATATAACAAACGGCCAGGGCTTCTATAGACACACTTACGGATTCAGGTGGCAATATGACACATCTCCTGTAATGCCTGTCATGTATATAACAAACGGCCAGGGCTTCTATAGACACACTTACGGATTCAGTTGGCAATATGACACATCTCCTGTAATGCCTGTCCTGTATATAACAAACGGCCAGTGCTACTATAGACAAACTTACGGATTCAGTTGGCAATATGACACATCTCCTGTAATGCCTGTCCTGTATATAACAAACGGCCAGGGCTGCTATAGACACACTTACGGATTCAGTTGGCAATATGACACATCTCCTGTAATGCCTGTCCTGTATATAACAAACTGCCAGGGCTACTATGGTCACACTTACAGTTGGCAATATGACACATCTCCTGTGATGCCTGTCCTGTATATAACAAATGCCAGGGCTACTATAGTCACACCTACGGATTCAGTTGGCAACATGACACATCTCCTGTAATGCCTGTCCTGTATATAACAAACGGCCAGGGCTACTATAGACACACTTACGTATTCAGTTGGCAATATGACACATCTCCTGTAATGCCTGTCCTGTATATAACAAACGGCCAGGGCTACTATAGACACACTTACGGATTCAGTTGGCAATATGACACATCTCCTGTAATGACTGTCCTGTATATAACAAACGGCCAGGGCTATTATAGTCACACTTACGGATTCAGTTGACAATATGACACATCTCCTATAATGCCCGTCCTGTATATAACAAACGGCCAGGGCTACTATAGACACACTTACGGATTCAGTTGGCAATATGACATATCTCCTGTAATGCCTGTCCTGTATATAACAAACGGCCATTGCTTCTATAGCCACACTTACGGATTCAGTTGGCAATATGACATATCTACTGTAATGCCTGTCTTGTATATAACAAACGGCCAGGGCTACTATAGACACACTTACGGATTCAGTTGGCAATATGACACATCTCCTGTAATGCCTGTCCTGTATATAACAAACGGCCAGGGCTACTATAGACACACTTACGGATTCAGTTGGCAATATGACACATCTCCTGTAATGCCTGTCCTGTATATAACAAACGGCCAGGGCTACTATAGACACACTTACGGATTCAGTTGGCAATATGACACATCTTCTGTAATGCCTGTCCTGTATATAACAAACGCGCGGGGCTACTATAGACAAACTTACGGATTCAGTTGGCAATATGACACATCTCCTGTAATGCCTGTCCTGTATATAACAAACGGCCAGGGCTATTATAGTCACACTTACGGATTTAGTTGGCAATATGACATATCTCCTGTAATGCCTGTCCTGTATATAACAAACGGTCATTGCTACTATAGCCACACTTACGGATTCAGTTGGCAATATGACATATCTCCTTTAATGCCTGTCCTGTATATAACAAACGCTCGGGGCTACTATAGACAAACTTACGGATTCAGTTGGCAATATGACACATCTCCGGTGATGCCTGTCCTGTATATAACAAACGGACCGGGCTTCTATAGACACACTTACGGACTCAGTTGGCAATATGACACATCTCCTATAATGCCTGTCCTGTATATAACAAACGGCCAGGGCTACTATAGACACACTTACAGATTCAGTTGGCATAATTACACATCTCCTGTGATGCCTGTCTTGTATATAACAAACGGCCAGGGCTTCTATAGACACACTTACGGATTCAGTTTGCAAATATGACACATCTCCTGTAATGCCTGTCCTGTATATAACAAACTGCCAGGGCTACTATGGTCACACTTACAGTTGGTAATATGACACATCTCCTGTGATGCCTGTCTTGTATATAACAAATGCCAGGGCTACTATAGTCACACCTACGGATTCAGTTGGCAACATGACACATCTCCTGTAATGCCTGTCCTGTATATAACAAACGGCCAGGGCTACTATAGACACACTTACGGATTCAGTTGGCAATATGACACATCTCCTGTAATGCCTGTCCTGTATATAACAATCGGCCAGGGCTACTATAAACACACTTACGGATTCAGTTCGCAATATGACACATCTCCTGTAATGACTGTCCTGTATATAACAAACGGCCAGGGCTATTATAGTCACACTTACGGATTCAGTTGACAATATGACACATCTCCTATAATGCCCGTCCTGTATATAACAAACGGCCAGGGCTACTATAGACACACTTACGGATTCAGTTGGCAATATGACACATCTCCTGTAATGCCTGTCCTGTATATAACAAACGGCCATTGCTACTATAGTCACACTTACGGATTCAGTTGGCAATATGACACATCTCATGTAATGCCTGTCCTGTATATAACAAACGCCCAGGGCTACTATAGACACACTTACGGATTCAGTTGGCAATATGACACATCTCATGTAATGCCTGTCCTGTATATAAAAAACGGCCAGGGCTACTATAGACACACTTACGGATTGAGTTGGCAATATGACACATCTCATGTAATGTCTGTCCTGTATATAACAAACGCCCGGGGCTACTATAGACACACTTACGGATTCAGTTGGCAATATGACACATCTCATGTAATTCCTGTCCTGTATATAACAAACGCCCAGGGCTACTATAGACACACTTACGGATTCAGTTGGCAATATGACACATCTCATGTAATGCCTGTCCTGTATATAAAAAACGGCCAGGGCTACTATAGACACACTTACGGATTGAGTTGGCAATATGACACATCCCATGTAATGTCTGTCCTGTATATAACAAACGCCCGGGGCTACTATAGACACACTTACGGATTCAGTTGGCAATATGACATATCTCCTGTAATGCCTGTCCTGTATATAACAAACGCCCAGGGCTACTATAGACACACTTACGGATTCAGTTGGCAATATGACACATCTCATGTAATGCCTGTCCTGTATATAAAAAACGGCCAGGGCTACTATAGACACACTTACGGATTGAGTTGGCAATATGACACATCTCATGTAATGTCTGTCCTGTATATAACAAACGCAGGGGGCTACTATAGACACACTTACGGATTCAGTTGGCAATATGACATATCTCCTGTAATGCCTGTCCTGTATATAACAAACGGCCAGGGCTATTATAGTCACACTTACGGATTCAGTTGACAATATGACATATCTCCTGTAATGCCTGTCCTGTATATAACAAACGGCCATTGCTACTATAGCCACACTTACGGATTCAGTTGGCAATATGACATATCTACTGTAATGCCTGTCCTGTATATAATAAACGGCCAGGGCTACTATAGACACACTTACGGATTCAGTTGGCAATATGACACATCTCCTGTAATGAATGTCCTGTATATAACAAACGGCCATTGCTACTATAGTCACACTTACGGATTCAGTTGGCAATATGACACATCTCATGTAATGCCTGTCTTGTATATAACAAACGGCCAGGGCTACTTTAGACACACTTACGGATTCAGTTGGCAATATGACACATCTCATGTAATGTCTGTCCTGTATATAACAAACGCCCAGGGCTACTATAGACACACTTACGGATTCAGTTGGCAATATGACATATCTCCTGTAATGCCTGTCCTGTATATAACAAACGGCCAGGGCTGCTATAGACACACTTACGGATTCAGTTGGCAATATGACACATCTCCTGTATTGCCTGTCCTGTATATAACAAACTGCCAGGGCTACTATGGTCACACTTACAGTTGGCAATATGACACATCTCCTGTGATACCTGTCCTGTATATAACAAATGCCAGGGCTACTATAGTCACACCTACGGATTCAGTTGGCAACATGACACATCTCCTGTAATGCCTGTCCTTTATATAACAAACGGCCAGGGCTACTATAGACACACTTACGGATTCAGTTGGCAATATGACACATCTCCTGTAATGTCTGTCCTGTATATAACAAACGGCCAGGGCTACTATAGACACACTTACGGATTCAGTTGGCAATATGACACATCTCCTGTAATGACTGTCCTGTATATAACAAACGGCCATGGCTACTATAGCCACACTTACGGATTCAGTTGGCAATATGACACATCTCCTGCAATGCCTGTCCTGTATATAACAAACGGCCAGGGCTATTATAGTCACACTTACGGATTCAGTTGGCAATATGACACATCTCCTGTAATGCCTGTCCTGTATATACCAAACGGCCAAGGCTACTATAGATACACTTACGGATTCAGTTGGCAATATGACACATCCCCTGTAATGCCTGTCCTGTATATAACAAACGACCAGGGCTATTATAGTCACACTTACGGATTCAGTTGGCAATATGACACATCTCCTGTAATGCCTGTCCTGTATATAACAAACGGCCAGGGCTACTATAGTCACACTTACGGATTTAGTTGGCAATATGACACATCTCCTGTAATGCCTGTCCTGTATATAACAAACGGCCATTGCTACTATAGACACACTTACGGATTCAGTTGGCAATATGACACATCTCCTGTAATGCCTGTCCTGCATATAACAAACGGCCAGGCCTACTATAGACACACTTACGGATTCAGTTGGCAATATGACACATCTCCTGTAATGCCTGTCCTGTATATAACAAACTGCCAGGGCTACTATGGTCACACTTACAGTTGGCAATATGACACATCTCCTGTGTTGCCTGTCCTGTATATAACAAACGGCCAGGGCTACTATAGACACACTTACGGATTCAGTTGGCAATATGACACATCTCCTGTAATGACTGTCCTGTATATAACAAACGGCCAGGGCTATTATAGTCACACTTACGGATTCAGTTGACAATATGACATATATCCTGCAATGCCTGTCCTGTATATAACAAACGGCCATTGCTACTATAGCCACACTTACGAATTCAGTTGGCAATATGACATACCTACTGTAATGGCTGTCCTGTATATAATAAACGGCCAGGGCTACTATAGACACACTTACGGATTCAGTTGGCAATATGACACATCTCCTGTAATGAATGTCCTGTATATAACAGACGGCCATTGCTACTATAGTCACACTTACGGATTCAGTTGGCAATATGACACATCTCCTGTAATGACTGTCCTGTATATAACAAACGGCCATTGCTACTATAGCCACACTTACGGATTCAGTTGGCAATATGACACATCTCCTGTAATGCCTGTCCTGTATATAACAAACGGCCAGGGCTATTATAGTCACACTTACGGATTCAGTTGGCAATATGACACATCTCCTGTAATGCCTGTCCTGTATATACCAAACGGCCAGGGCTACTATAGATACACTTACGGATTCAGTTGGCAATATGACACATCCCCTGTAATGCCTGTCCTGTATATAACAAACGACCAGGGCTATTATAGACACACTTACGGATTCAGTTGGCAATATGACACATCTCCTGTAATGCCTGTCCTGTATATAACAAACGGCCAGGGCTACTATAGTCACACTTACGGATTTAGTTGGCAATATGACACATCTCCTGTAATGCCTGTCCTGTATATAACAAACGGCCATTGCTACTATAGACACACTTACGGATTCAGTTGGCAATATGACACATCTCCTGTAATGCCTGTCCTGTAAATAAATAACGGCCAGGGCTACTATAGACACACTTACGGATTGAGTTGGCAATATGACACATCCCATGTAATGTCTGTCCTGTATATAACAAACACCCGGGGCTACTATAGACACACTTACGGATTCAGTTGGCAATATGACATATCTCCTGTAATGCCTGTCCTGTATATAACAAACGCCCAGGGCTACTATAGACACACTTACGGATTCAGATGGCTATATGACACATCTCATGTAATGCCTGTCCTGTATATAAAAAACGGCCAGGGCTACTATAGACACACTTACGGATTGAGTTGGCAATATGACACATCTCATGTAATGTCTGTCCTGTATATAACAAACGCCCGGGGCTACTATAGACACACTTACGGATTCAGTTGGCAATATGACACATCTCATGTAATGCCTGTCCTGTATATAACAAACGCCCAGGGCTACTATAGACACACTTACGGATTCAGTTGGCAATATGACACATCTCATGTAATGCCTGTCCTGTATATAAAAAACGGCCAGGGCTACTATAGACACACTTACGGATTGAGTTGGCAATATGACACATCCCATGTAATGTCTGTCCTGTATATAACAAACGCCCGGGGCTACTATAGACACACTTACGGATTCAGTTGGCAATATGACATATCTCCTGTAATGCCTGTCCTGTATATAACAAACGCCCAGGGCTACTATAGACACACTTACGGATTCAGTTGGCAATATGACACATCTCATGTAATGCCTGTCCTGTATATAAAAAACGGCCAGGGCTACTATAGACACACTTACGGATTGAGTTGGCAATATGACACATCTCATGTAATGTCTGTCCTGTATATAACAAACGCCCGGGGCTACTATAGACACACTTACGGATTCAGTTGGCAATATGACATATCTCCTGTAATGCCTGTCCTGTATATAACAAACGGCCAGGGCTATTATAGTCACACTTACGGATTCAGTTGACAATATGACATATCTCCTGTAATGCCTGTCCTGTATATAACAAACGGCCATTGCTACTATAGCCACACCCTCGGATTCAGTTGGCAATATGACATATCTACTGTAATGCCTGTCCTGTATATAATAAACGGCCAGGGCTACTATAGACACACTTACGGATTCAGTTGGCAATATGACACATCTCCTGTAATGAATGTCCTGTATATAACAAACGGCCATTGCTACTATAGTCACACTTACGGATTCAGTTGGCAATATGACACATCTCATGTAATGCCTGTCTTGTATATAACAAACGGCCAGGGCTACTTTAGACACACTTACGGATTCAGTTGGCAATATGACACATCTCATGTAATGTCTGTCCTGTATATAACAAACGCCCAGGGCTACTATAGACAAACATACGGATTCAGTTGGCAATATGACATATCTCCTGTAATGCCTGTCCTGTATATAACAAACGGCCAGGGCTGCTATAGACACACTTACGGATTCAGTCGGCAATATGACACATCTCCTGTATTGCCTGTCCTGTATATAACAAACTGCCAGGGCTACTATGGTCACACTTACAGTTGGCAATATGACACATCTCCTGTGATACCTGTCCTGTATATAACAAATGCCAGGGCTACTATAGTCACACCTACGGATTCAGTTGGCAACATGACACATCTCCTGTAATGCCTGTCCTGTATATAACAAACGGCCAGGGCTACTATAGACACACTTACGGATTCAGTTGGCAATATGACACATCTCCTGTAATGTCTGTCCTGTATATAACAAACGGCCAGGGCTACTATAGACACACTTACGGATTCAGTTGGCAATATGACACATCTCCTGTAATGACTGTCCTGTATATAACAAACGGCCATTGCTACTATAGCCACACTTACGGATTCAGTTGGCAATATGACACATCTCCTGTAATGCCTGTCCTGTATATAACAAACGGCCAGGGCTATTATAGTCACACTTACGGATTCAGTTGGCAATATGACACATCTCCTGTAATGCCTGTCCTGTATATACCAAACGGCCAGGGCTACTATAGATACACTTACGGATTCAGTTGGCAATATGACACATCCCCTGTAATGCCTGTCCTGTATATAACAAACGACCAGGGCTATTATAGTCACACTTACGGATTCAGTTGGCAATATGACACATCTCCTGTAATGCCTGTCCTGTATATAACAAACGGCCAGGGCTACTATAGTCACACTTACGGATTTAGTTGGCAATATGACACATCTCCTGTAATGCCTGTCCTGTATATAACAAACGGCCATTGCTACTATAGACACACTTACGGATTCAGTTGGCAATATGACACATCTCCTGTAATGCCTGTCCTGCATATAACAAACGGCCAGGCCTACTATAGACACACTTACGGATTCAGTTGGCAATATGACACATCTCCTGTAATGCCTGTCCTGTATATAACAAACTGCCAGGGCTACTATGGTCACACTTACAGTTGGCAATATGACACATCTCCTGTGATGCCTGTCCTGTATATAACAAACGGCCAGGGCTATTATAGTCACACTTACGGATTCAGTTGACAATATGACATATATCCTGCAATGCCTGTCCTGTATATAACAAACGGCCATTGCTACTATAGCCACACTTACGAATTCAGTTGGCAATATGACATACCTACTGTAATGGCTGTCCTGTATATAATAAACGGCCAGGGCTACTATAGACACACTTACGGATTCAGTTGGCAATATGACACATCTCCTGTAATGAATGTCCTGTATATAACAGACGGCCATTGCTACTATAGTCACACTTACGGATTCAGTTGGCAATATGACACATCTCATGTAATGCCTGTCCTGTATATAACAAACGGCCAGGGCTACTATAGACACACTTACGGATTCAGTTGGCAATATGACACATCTCATGTAATGTCTGTCCTGTATAAAACAAACGCCCAGGGCTACTATAGACACACTTACGGGTTCAGTTGGCAATATGACATATCTCCTGTAATGCCTGTCCTGTATATAACAAACGACCAGGGCTACTATAGACACACTTACGGATTCAGTTGGCAATATGACACATCTCCTGTAATGACTGTCCTGTATATAACAAACGGCCAGGGCTATTATAGTCACACTTACGGATTCAGTTGACAATATGACATATATCCTGCAATGCCTGTCCTGTATATAACAAACGGCCATTGCTACTATAGCCACACTTACGAATTCAGTTGGCAATATGACATACCTACTGTAATGGCTGTCCTGTATATAATAAACGGCCAGGGCTACTATAGACACACTTACGGATTCAGTTGGCAATATGACACATCTCCTGTAATGACTGTCCTGTATATAACAAACGGCCATTGCTACTATAGCCACACTTACGGATTCAGTTGGCAATATGACACATCTCCTGTAATGCCTGTCCTGTATATAACAAACGGCCAGGGCTATTATAGTCACACTTACGGATTCAGTTGGCAATATGACACATCTCCTGTAATGCCTGTCCTGTATATACCAAACGGCCAGGGCTACTATAGATACACTTACGGATTCAGTTGGCAATATGACACATCCCCTGTAATGCCTGTCCTGTATATAACAAACGACCAGGGCTATTATAGTCACACTTACGGATTCAGTTGGCAATATGACACATCTCCTGTAATGCCTGTCCTGTATATAACAAACGGCCAGGGCTACTATAGTCACACTTACGGATTTAGTTGGCAATATGACACATCTCCTGTAATGCCTGTCCTGTATATAACAAACGGCCATTGCTACTATAGACACACTTACGGATTCAGTTGGCAATATGACACATCTCCTGTAATGCCTGTCCTGCATATAACAAACGGCCAGGCCTACTATAGACACACTTACGGATTCAGTTGGCAATATGACACATCTCCTGTAATGCCTGTCCTGTATATAACAAACTGCCAGGGCTACTATGGTCACACTTACAGTTGGCAATATGACACATCTCCTGTGATGCCTGTCCTGTATATAACAAACGGCCAGGGCTATTATAGTCACACTTACGGATTCAGTTGACAATATGACATATATCCTGCAATGCCTGTCCTGTATATAACAAACGGCCATTGCTACTATAGCCACACTTACGAATTCAGTTGGCAATATGACATACCTACTGTAATGGCTGTCCTGTATATAATAAACGGCCAGGGCTACTATAGACACACTTACGGATTCAGTTGGCAATATGACACATCTCCTGTAATGAATGTCCTGTATATAACAGACGGCCATTGCTACTATAGTCACACTTACGGATTCAGTTGGCAATATGACACATCTCATGTAATGCCTGTCCTGTATATAACAAACGGCCAGGGCTACTATAGACACACTTACGGATTCAGTTGGCAATATGACACATCTCATGTAATGTCTGTCCTGTATAAAACAAACGCCCAGGGCTACTATAGACACACTTACGGGTTCAGTTGGCAATATGACATATCTCCTGTAATGCCTGTCCTGTATATAACAAACGACCAGGGCTACTATAGACACACTTACGGATTCAGTTGGCAATATGACACATCTCCTGTAATGACTGTCCTGTATATAACAAACGGCCAGGGCTATTATAGTCACACTTACGGATTCAGTTGACAATATGACATATATCCTGCAATGCCTGTCCTGTATATAACAAACGGCCATTGCTACTATAGCCACACTTACGAATTCAGTTGGCAATATGACATACCTACTGTAATGGCTGTCCTGTATATAATAAACGGCCAGGGCTACTATAGACACACTTACGGATTCAGTTGGCAATATGACACATCTCCTGTAATGAATGTCCTGTATATAACAGACGGCCATTGCTACTATAGTCACACTTACGGATTCAGTTGGCAATATGACACATCTCATGTAATGCCTGTCCTGTATATAACAAACGGCCAGGGCTACTATAGACACACTTACGGATTCAGTTGGCAATATGACACATCTCATGTAATGTCTGTCCTGTATAAAACAAACGCCCAGGGCTACTATAGACACACTTACGGATTCAGTTGGCAATATGACATATCTCCTGTAATGCCTGTCCTGTATATAACAAACGGCCAGGGCTACTATAGACACACTTACGGATTCAGTTTGCAATATGATATATCTCCTGTAGTGCCTGTCCTGTATATAACAAACGGCCATTGCTACTATAGCCACACTTACGGATTCAGTTGGCAATATGACATATCTCCTGTATAGCCTGTCCTGTATATAACAAACGGCCAGGGCTACTATAGACACACTTACGGATTCAGTTGGCAATATGACATATCTCCTGTAATGCCTGTCCTGTATATAACAAACGGCCATTGCTACTATAGCCACACATACGGATTCAGTTGGCAATATGACATATCTCCTGTAATGCCTGTCCTGTATATAACAAACGGCCAGGGCTACTATAGACACACTTACGGATTCAGTTGGCAATATGACACATCTCCTGTGATGCCTGTCCTGTATATAACAAACGGCCAATGCTTCTATAGACACACTTACGGATTCAGTTGGCAATATGACACATCTCCTGTAATGCCTGTCCTGTATATAACAAACGGCCAGGGCTACTATAGACACACTTAC
Organism: Prosapia bicincta; assembly: GCA_036971475.1. Taxonomy (NCBI): domain Eukaryota; kingdom Metazoa; phylum Arthropoda; class Insecta; order Hemiptera; family Cercopidae; genus Prosapia; species Prosapia bicincta. Next base: position 375,809,824 of record JBAIZL010000002.1, on the reverse strand, counting down.
GGATTCAGTTGGCAATATTACACATCTCCTGTGATGCCTGTCCTGTATATAACAAACGGCCAGGGCTACTATAGTCACACTTACGGATTTAGTTGGCAATATGACACATCTCCTGTAATGCCTGTCCTGTATATAACAAACGGCCATTGCTACTATAGACACACTTACGGATTCAGTTGGCAATATGACACATCTCCTGTAATGCCTGTCCTGCATATAACAAACGGCCAGGCCTACTATAGACACACTTACGGATTCAGTTGGCAATATGACACATCTCCTGTAATGCCTGTCCTGTATATAACAAACTGCCAGGGCTACTATGGTCACACTTACAGTTGGCAATATGACACATCTCCTGTGATGCCTGTCCTGTATATAACAAACGGCCAGGGCTACTATAGACACACTTACAGATTCAGTTGGCAATATGACACATCTCCTGTAATGACTGTCCTGTATATAACAAACGGCCAGGGCTATTATAGTCACACTTACGGATTCAGTTGACAATATGACATATATCCTGCAATGCCTGTCCTGTATATAACAAACGGCCATTGCTACTATAGCCACACTTACGAATTCAGTTGGCAATATGACATACCTACTGTAATGGCTGTCCTGTATATAATAAACGGCCAGGGCTACTATAGACACACTTACGGATTCAGTTGGCAATATGACACATCTCCTGTAATGAATGTCCTGTATATAACAGACGGCCATTGCTACTATAGTCACACTTACGGATTCAGTTGGCAATATGACACATCTCCTGTAATGACTGTCCTGTATATAACAAACGGCCATTGCTACTATAGCCACACTTACGGATTCAGTTGGCAATATGACACATCTCCTGTAATGCCTGTCCTGTATATAACAAACGGCCAGGGCTATTATAGTCACACTTACGGATTCAGTTGGCAATATGACACATCTCCTGTAATGCCTGTCCTGTATATACCAAACGGCCAGGGCTACTATAGATACACTTACGGATTCAGTTGGCAATATGACACATCCCCTGTAATGCCTGTCCTGTATATAACAAACGACCAGGGCTATTATAGTCACACTTACGGATTCAGTTGGCAATATGACACATCTCCTGTAATGCCTGTCCTGTATATAACAAACGGCCAGGGCTACTATAGTCACACTTACGGATTTAGTTGGCAATATGACACATCTCCTGTAATGCCTGTCCTGTATATAACAAACGGCCATTGCTACTATAGACACACTTACGAATTCAGTTGGCAATATGACACATCTCCTGTAATGCCTGTCCTGCATATAACAAACGGCCAGGCCTACTATAGACACACTTACGGATTCAGTTGGCAATATGACACATCTCATGTAATGCCTGTCCTGTATATAAAAAACGGCCAGGGCTACTATAGACACACTTACGGATTGAGTTGGCAATATGACACATCCCATGTAATGTCTGTCCTGTATATAACAAACACCCGGGGCTACTATAGACACACTTACGGATTCAGTTGGCAATATGACATATCTCCTGTAATGCCTGTCCTGTATATAACAAACGCCCAGGGCTACTATAGACACACTTACGGATTCAGATGGCAATATGACACATCTCATGTAATGCCTGTCCTGTATATAAAAAACGGCCAGGGCTACTATAGACACACTTACGGATTGAGTTGGCAATATGACACATCTCATGTAATGTCTGTCCTGTATATAACAAACGCCCGGGGCTACTATAGACACACTTACGGATTCAGTTGGCAATATGACACATCTCATGTAATGCCTGTCCTGTATATAACAAACGCCCAGGGCTACTATAGACACACTTACGGATTCAGTTGGCAATATGACACATCTCATGTAATGCCTGTCCTGTATATAAAAAACGGCCAGGGCTACTATAGACACACTTACGGATTGAGTTGGCAATATGACACATCCCATGTAATGTCTGTCCTGTATATAACAAACGCCCGGGGCTACTATAGACACACTTACGGATTCAGTTGGCAATATGACATATCTCCTGTAATGCCTGTACTGTATATAACAAACGCCCAGGGCTACTATAGACACACTTACGGATTCAGTTGGCAATATGACACATCTCATGTAATGCCTGTCCTGTATATAAAAAACGGCCAGGGCTACTATAGACACACTTACGGATTGAGTTGGCAATATGACACATCTCATGTAATGTCTGTCCTGTATATAACAAACGCCCGGGGCTACTATAGACACACTTACGGATTCAGTTGGCAATATGACATATCTCCTGTAATGCCTGTCCTGTATATAACAAACGGCCAGGGCTATTATAGTCACACTTACGGATTCAGTTGACAATATGACATATCTCCTGTAATGCCTGTCCTGTATATAACAAACGGCCATTGCTACTATAGCCACACCCTCGGATTCAGTTGGCAATATGACATATCTACTGTAATGCCTGTCCTGTATATAATAAACGGCCAGGGCTACTATAGACACACTTACGGATTCAGTTGGCAATATGACACATCTCCTGTAATGAATGTCCTGTATATAACAAACGGCCATTGCTACTATAGTCACACTTACGGATTCAGTTGGCAATATGACACATCTCATGTAATGTCTGTCCTGTATATAACAAACGCCCAGGGCTACTATAGACACACATACGGATTCAGTTGGCAATATGACATATCTCCTGTAATGCCTGTCCTGTATATAACAAACGGCCAGGGCTGCTATAGACACACTTACGGATTCAGTCGGCAATATGACACATCTCCTGTATTGCCTGTCCTGTATATAACAAACTGCCAGGGCTACTATGGTCACACTTACAGTTGGCAATATGACACATCTCCTGTGATACCTGTCCTGTATATAACAAATGCCAGGGCTACTATAGTCACACCTACGGATTCAGTTGGCAACATGACACATCTCCTGTAATGCCTGTCCTGTATATAACAAACGGCCAGGGCTACTATAGACACACTTACGGATTCAGTTGGCAATATGACACATCTCCTGTAATGTCTGTCCTGTATATAACAAACGGCCAGGGCTACTATAGACACACTTACGGATTCAGTTGGCAATATGACACATCTCCTGTAATGACTGTCCTGTATATAACAAACGGCCATTGCTACTATAGCCACACTTACGGATTCAGTTGGCAATATGACACATCTCCTGTAATGCCTGTCCTGTATATAACAAACGGCCAGGGCTATTATAGTCACACTTACGGATTCAGTTGGCAATATGACACATCTCCTGTAATGCCTGTCCTGTATATACCAAACGGCCAGGGCTACTATAGATACACTTACGGATTCAGTTGGCAATATGACACATCCCCTGTAATGCCTGTCCTGTATATAACAAACGACCAGGGCTATTATAGTCACACTTACGGATTCAGTTGGCAATATGACACATCTCCTGTAATGCCTGTCCTGTATATAACAAACGGCCAGGGCTACTATAGTCACACTTACGGATTTAGTTGGCAATATGACACATCTCCTGTAATGCCTGTCCTGTATATAACAAACGGCCATTGCTACTATAGACACACTTACGGATTCAGTTGGCAATATGACACATCTCCTGTAATGCCTGTCCTGCATATAACAAACGGCCAGGCCTACTATAGACACACTTACGGATTCAGTTGGCAATATGACACATCTCCTGTAATGCCTGTCCTGTATATAACAAACTGCCAGGGCTACTATGGTCACACTTACAGTTGGCAATATGACACATCTCCTGTGATGCCTGTCCTGTATATAACAAACGGCCAGGGCTATTATAGTCACACTTACGGATTCAGTTGACAATATGACATATATCCTGCAATGCCTGTCCTGTATATAACAAACGGCCATTGCTACTATAGCCACACTTACGAATTCAGATGGCAATATGACATACCTACTGTAATGGCTGTCCTGTATATAATAAACGGCCAGGGCTACTATAGACACACTTACGGATTCAGTTGGCAATATGACACATCTCCTGTAATGAATGTCCTGTATATAACAGACGGCCATTGCTACTATAGTCACACTTACGGATTCAGTTGGCAATATGACACATCTCATGTAATGCCTGTCCTGTATATAACAAACGGCCAGGGCTACTATAGACACACTTACGGATTCAGTTGGCAATATGACACATCTCATGTAATGTCTGTCCTGTATAAAACAAACGCCCAGGGCTACTATAGACACACTTACGGATTCAGTTGGCAATATGACATATCTCCTGTAATGCCTGTCCTGTATATAACAAACGGCCAGGGCTACTATAGACACACTTACGGATTCAGTTGGCAATATGATATATCTCCTGTAGTGCCTGTCCTGTATATAACAAACGGCCATTGCTACTATAGCCACACTTACGGATTCAGTTGGCAATATGACATATCTCCTGTATAGCCTGTCCTGTATATAACAAACGGCCAGGGCTACTATAGACACACTTACGGATTCAGTTGGCAATATGACATATCTCCTGTAATGCCTGTCCTGTATATAACAAACGGCCATTGCTACTATAGCCACACATACGGATTCAGTTGGCAATATGACATATCTCCTGTAATGCCTGTCCTGTATATAACAAACGGCCAGGGCTACTATAGACACACTTACGGATTCAGTTGGCAATATGACACATCTCCTGTGATGCCTGTCCTGTATATAACAAACGGCCAGGGCTTCTATAGACACACTTACGGATTCAGTTGGCAATATGACACATCTCCTGTAATGCCTGTCCTGTATATAACAAACGGCCAGGGCTACTATAGACACACTTACGGATTCAGTTGGCAATATTACACATCTCCTGTGATGCCTGTCCTGTATATAACAAACGGCCAGGGCTTGTATAGACACACTTACGGATTCAGTTGGCAATATGACACATCTCCTGTAATGACTCTCCTGTATATAACAAACGGCCAGTGCTACTATAGACACACTTACGGATTCAGTTGACAATATGACACATCTCCTGTAATGCCTGTCCTGTATATAACAAACGGCCAGGGCTGCTATAGACACACTTACGGATTCAGATGGCAATATGACACATCTCCTGTAATGCCTGTCCTGTATATAACAAACGGCCAGTGCTACTATAGACACACTAACGTATTCAGTTGGCAATATGACTCATCTCCTGTAATGCCTGTCCTATATATAACAAACTGCCAGGGCTACTATGGTCACACTTACAGTTGGCAATATGACACATCTCCTGCGATGCCTGTCCTGTATATAACAAATGCCAGGGCTACTATAGTCACACCTACGGATTCAGTTGGCAACATGACACATCTCCTGTAATGCCTGTCCTGTATATAACAAACGGCCAGGGCTACTATAGACACACTTACGGATTCAGTTGGCAATATGACACATCTCCTGTAATGCCTGTCCTGTATATAACAAACGGCCAGGGCTACTATAGACACACTTACGGATTCAGTTGGCAATATGACACATCTCCTGTAATGACTGTCCTGTATATAACAAACGGCCAGGGCTATTATAGCCACACTTACGGATTCAGTTGACAATATGACACATCTCCTATAATGCCCGTCCTGTATATAACAAACGGCCAGGGCTACTATAGACACACTTGAGGATTCAGTTGGCAATATGACACATCTCATGTAATGCCTGTCCTGTATATAACAAACGCCCAGGGCTACTATAGACACACTTACGGATTCAGTTGGCAATATGACACATCTCATGTAATGCCTGTCCTGTATATAAAAAACGGCCAGGGCTACTATAGACACACTTACGGATTGAGTTGGCAATATGACACATCCCATGTAATGTCTGTCCTGTATATAACAAACGCCCGGGGCTACTATAGACACACTTACGGATTCAGTTGGCAATATGACATATCTCCTGTAATGCCTGTCCTGTATATAACAAACGCCCAGGGCTACAATAGACACTCTTACGGATTCAGTTGGCAATATGACACATCTCATGTAATGCCTGTCCTGTATATAAAAAACGGCCAGGGCTACTATAGACACACTTACGGATTGAGTTGGCAATATGACACATCTCATGTAATGTCTGTCCTGTATATAACAAACGCCCGGGGCTACTATAGACACACTTACGGATTCAGTTGGCAATATGACATATCTCCCGTAATGCCTGTCCTGTATATAACAAACGGTCAGGGCTACTATAGACACACTTACGGATTCAGTTGGCAATATGACATATCTCCTGTAATGCCTGTCCTGTATATAACAAACGGCCATTGCTACTATAGCCACACTTACGGATTCAGTTGGCAATATGACATATCTCCTGTAATGCCTGTCCTGTGTATAACAAACGGCCAGGGCTATTATAGTCACAATTACGGATTCATTTGGCAATATGACACATCTCCTGTAATGCCTGTCCTGTATATAAAAAACGGCCAGGGCTACTATAGATACACTTACGGATTCAGTTGGCAATATGACACATCTCCTGTAATGCCTGTCCTGTATATAACAAACGGCCAGGGCTATTATAGTCACACTTACGGATTCAGTTGGCAATATGACACATCTCCTGTAATGCCTGTCCTGTATATAACAAACGGCCAGGGCTACTATAATCACACTTACGGATTCAGTTGGCAATATGACACATCTCCTGTAATGCCTGTCCTGTATATAACAAACGGCCAGGGTTACTATAGACACACTTACGGATTCAGTTGGCAATATGACACATCTCCTGTAATGCCTGTCCTGTATATAACAAACTGCCAGGGCTACTATGGTCACACTTACAGTTGGCAATATGACACATCTCCTGTGATGCCTGTCCTGTATATAACAAACGGCCAGGGCTGCTATAGACACACTTACAGATTCAGTTGGCAATATGACACATCTCCTGTAATGCCTGTCCTGTATATAACAAACGGCCAGGGCTATTATAGTCACACTTACGGATTCAGTTGACAATATGACATATCTCCTGTAATGCCTGTCCTGTATATAACAAACGGCCATTGCTACTATAGCCACACTTACGGATTCAGTTGGCAATATGACATATCTACTGTAATGCCTGTCCTGTATATAATAAACGGCCAGGGCTACTATAGACACACTTACGGATTCAGTTGGCAATATGACATATCTCATGTAATGTCTGTCCTGTATATAACAAACGCCCAGGGCTACTATAGACACACTTACGGATTCAGTTGGCAATATGACATATCTCCTGTAATGCCTGTCTTGTATATAACAAACGGCCAGGGCTACTATAGACACACTTACGGATTCAGTTGGCAATATGACACATCTCCTGTAATGCCTGTCCTGTATATAACAAACGGCCAGGGCTACTATAGACACACTTACGGATTCAGTTGGCAATATGACACATCTCCTGTAATGACTGTCCTGTATATAACAAACGGCCATTGCTACTATAGCCACACTTACGGATTCAGTTGGCAATATGACACATCTCCTGTAATGCCTGTCCTGTATATAACAAACGGCCAGGGCTATTATAGTCACACTTACGGATTCAGTTGGCAATATGACACATCTCCTGTAATGCCTGTCCTGTATATAAGAAACGGCCAGGGCTACTATAGATACACTTACGGATTCAGTTGGCAATATGACACATCCCCTGTAATGCCTGTCCTGTATATAACAAACGACCAGGGCTACTATAGTCACACTTACGGATTCAGTTGGCAATATGACACATCTCCTGTAATGCCTGTCCTGTATATAACAAACGGCCAGGGCTACTATAGTCACACTTACGGATTCAGTTGGCAATATGACACATCTCCTGTAATGCCTGTCCTGTATATAACAAACGGCCATTGCTACCATAGACACACTTACGGATTCAGTTGGCAATATGACACATCTCCTGTAATGCCTGTCCTGTATATAACAAACGGCCAGGGCTACTATAGACACACTTACGGATTCAGTTGGCAATATGACACATCTCCTGTAATGCCTGTCCTGTATATAACAAACTGCCAGGGCTACTATGGTCACACTTACAGTTGGCAATATGACACATCTCCTGTGATGCCTGTCCTGTATATAACAAACGGCCAGGGCTACTATAGACACACTTACGGATTCAGTTGTCAATATGACACATCTCCTGTAATGACTGTCCTGTATATAACAAACGGCCAGGGCTATTATAGTCACACTTACGGATTCAGTTGACAATATGACATATCTCCTGCAATGCCTGTCCTGTATATAACAAACGGCCATTGCTACTATAGCCACAATTACGAATTCAGTTGGCAATATGACATACCTACTGTAATGGCTGTCCTGTATATAATAAACGGCCAGGGCTACTATAGACACACTTACGGATTCAGTTGGCAATATGACACATCTCCTGTAATGAATGTCCTGTATATAACAGACGGCCATTGCTACTATAGTCACACTTACGGATTCAGTTGGCAATATGACACATCTCATGTAATGTATGTCCTGTATATAACAAACGGCCAGGGCTACTATAGACACACTTACGGATTCAGTTGGCAATATGACACATCTCATGTAATGTCTGTCCTGTATATAACAAACGCCCAGGGCTACTATAGACACACTTACGGATTCAGTTGGCAATATGACATATCTCCTGTAATGCCTGTCCTGTATATAACAAACGGCCAGGGCTACTATAGACACACTTACGGATTCAGTTGGCAATATGATATATCTCCTGTAGTGCCTGTCCTGTATATAACAAACGGCCATTGCTACTATAGCCACACTTACGGATTCAGTTGGCAATATGACATATCTCCTGTATAGCCTGTCCTGTATATAACAAACGGCCAGGGCTACTATAGACACACTTACGGATTCAGTTGGCAATATGACATATCTCCTGTAATGCCTGTCCTGTATATAACAAACGGCCATTGCTACTATAGCCACACATACGGATTCAGTTGGCAATATGACATATCTCCTGTAATGCCTGTCCTGTATATAACAAACTGCCAGGGCTACTATAGACACACTTACGGATTCAGTTGGCAATATGACACATCTCCTGTGATGCCTGTCCTGTATATAACAAACGGCCAGGGCTTCTATAAACACACTTACGGATTCAGTTGGCAATATGACACATCTCCTGTAATGCCTCTCCTGTATATAACAAACGGCCAGGGCTACTATAGACACACTTACGGATTCAGTTGGCAATATTACACATCTCCTGTGATGCCTGTCCTGTATATAACAAACGGCCAGGGCTTGTATAGACACACTTACGGATTCAGTTGGCAATATGACACATCTCCTGTAATGCCTCTCCTGTATATAACAAACGGCCAGTGCTACTATCGACATACTTACGGATTCAGTTGACAATATGACACATCTCCTGTAATGCCTGTCCTGTATATAACAAACGGCCAGGGCTGCTATAGACACACTTACGGATTCAGTTGGCAATATGACACATCTCCTGTAATGCCTGTCCTGTATATAACAAACGGCCAGTGCCACTATAGACACACTAACGTATTCAGTTGGCAATATGACTCATCTCCTGTAATGCCTGTCCTATATATAACAAACTGCCAGGGCTACTATGGTCACACTTACAGTTGGCAATATGACACATCTCCTGCGATGCCTGTCCTGTATATAACAAATGCCAGGGCTACTATAGTCACACCTACGGATTCAGTTGGCAACATGACACATCTCCTGTAATGCCTGTCCTGTATATAACAAACGGCCAGGGCTACTATAGACACACTTACGGATTCAGTTGGCAATATGACACATCTCCTGTAATGACTGTCCTGTATATAACAAACGGCCAGGGCTATTATAGTCACACTTACGGATTCAGTTGACAATATGACACATCTCCTATAATGCCCGTCCTGTATATAACAAACGGCCAGGGCTACTATAGACACACTTGAGGATTCAGTTGGCAATATGACATATCTCCTGTAATGCCTGTCCTGTATATAACAAACGGCCAGGGCTATTATAGTCACTCTTACGGATTCAGTTGGCAATGTGACACATCTCCTGTAATGCCTGTCCTGTATATAACAAACGGCCAGGGCTACTATAGTCACACTTACGGATTCAGTTGGCAATATGACACATCTCCTGTAATGCCTGTCCTGTATATAACAAACGGCCATTGCTACTATAGACACACTTACGGATTCAGTTGGCAATATGACACATCTCCTGTAATGCCTGTCCTGTATATACAAACGGCCAGGGCTACTATAGACACACTTACGGATTCAGTTGGCAATATGACACATCTCCTGTAATGCCTGTCCTGTATATAACAATCTGCCAGGGCTACTATGGTCACACTTACAGTTGGCAATATGACACATCTCCTGTGATACCTGTCCTGTATATAACAAACGGCCAGGGCTACTATAGACACACTTACGGATTCAGTTGGCAATATGACACATCTCCTGCAATGCCTGTCCTGTATATAACAAACGGCCATTGCTACTATAGCCACACTTACGGATTCAGTTGGCAATATGACATATCTACTGTAATGCCTGTCCTGTATATAATAAACGGCAAGGGCTACTATAGACACACTTACGGATTCAGTTGGCAATATGACACATTCCTGTAATGAATGTCCTGTATATAACAAACGGCCATTGCTACTATAGTCACACTTACGGATTCAGTTGGCAATATGACACATCTCATGTAATGCCTGTCCTGTATATAACAAACGGCCAGGGCTACTATAGACACACTTACGGATTCAGTTGGCAATATGACACATCTCATGTAATGTCTGTCCTGTATATAACAAACGCCCAGGGCTACTATAGACACACTTACGGATTCAGTTGGCAATATGACACATCTCATGTAATGTCTGTCCTGTATATAACAAACGCCCAGGGCTACTATAGACACACTTACGGATTCAGTTGGCAATATGATATATCTCCTGTAGTGCCTGTCCTGTATATAACAAACGGCCATTGCTACTATAGCCACACTTACGGATTCAGTTGGCAATATGACATATCTCCTGTATAGCCTGTCCTGTATATAACAAACGCCCAGGGCTACTATAGACACACTTACGGATTCAGTTGGCAATATGACATATCTCCTGTAATGCCTGTCCTGTATATAACAAACGGCCATTGCTACTATAGCCACACTTACGGATTCAGTTGGCAATATGACATATCTCCTGTATAGCCTGTCCTGTATATAACAAACGGCCAGGGCTACTATAGACACACTTACGGATTCAGTTGGCAATATGACATATCTCCTGTAATGCCTGTCCTGTATATAACAAACGGCCATTGCTACTATAGCCACACATACGGATTCAGTTGGCAATATGACATATCTCCTGTAATGCCTGTCCTGTATATAACAAACGGCCAGGGCTTCTATAGACACACTTACGGATTCAGTTGGCAATATGACACATCTCCTGTAATGCCTCTCCTGTATATAACAAACGGCCAGGGCTACTATAGACACACTTACGGATTCAGTTGGCAATATTACACATCTCCTGTGATGCCTGTCCTGTATATAACAAACGGCCAGGGCTTGTATAGACACACTTACGGATTCAGTTGGCAATATGACACATCTCCTGTAATGCCTCTCCTGTATATAACAAACGGCCAGTGCTACTATAGACACACTTACGGATTCAGTTGACAATATGACACATCTCCTGTAATGCCTGTCCTGTATATAACAAACGGCCAGGGCTGCTATAGACACACTTACGGATTCAGTTGGCAATATGACACATCTCCTGTAATGCCTGTCCTGTATATAAAAAACGGCCAGTGCCACTATAGACACACTAACGTATTCAGTTGGCAATATGACTCATCTCCTGTAATGCCTGTCCTATATATAACAAACTGCCAGGGCTACTATGGTCACACTTACAGTTGGCAATATGACACATCTCCTGCGATGCCTGTCCTGTATATAACAAATGCCAGGGCTACTATAGTCACACCTACGGATTCAGTTGGCAACATGACACATCTCCTGTAATGCCTGTCCTGTATATAACAAACGGCCAGGGCTACTATAGACACACTTACGGATTCAGTTGGCAATATGACACATCTCCTGTAATGACTGTCCTGTATATAACAAACGGCCAGGGCTATTATAGTCACACTTACGGATTCAGTTGACAATATGACACATCTCCTATAATGCCCGTCCTGTATATAACAAACGGCCAGGGCTACTATAGACACACTTGAGGATTCAGTTGGCAATATGACATATCTCCTGTAATGCCTGTCCTGTATATAACAAACGGCCAGGGCTATTATAGTCACTCTTACGGATTCAGTTGGCAATATGACACATCTCCTGTAATGCCTGTCCTGTATATAACAAACGGCCAGGGCTACTATAGTCACACTTACGGATTCAGTTGGCAATATGACACATCTCCTGTAATGCCTGTCCTGTATATAACAAACGGCCATTGCTACTATAGACACACTTACGGATTCAGTTGGCAATATGACACATCTCCTGTAATGCCTGTCCTGTATATAACAAACGGCCAGGGCTACTATAGACACACTTACGGATTCAGTTGGCAATATGACACATCTCCTGTAATGCCTGTCCTGTATATAACAATCTGCCAGGGCTACTATGGTCACACTTACAGTTGGCAATATGACACATCTCCTGTGATGCCTGTCCTGTATATAACAAACGGCCAGGGCTACTATAGACACACTTACGGATTCAGTTGGCAATATGACACATCTCCTGTAATGACTGTCCTGTATATAACAAACGGCCAGGGCTATTATAGTCACACTTACGGAATCAGTTGACAATATGACATATCTCCTGCAATGCCTGTCCTGTATATAACAAACGGCTATTGCTACTATAGCCACACTTACGGATTCAGTTGGCAATATGACATATCTACTGTAATGCCTGTCCTGTATATAATAAACGGCCAGGGCTACTATAGACACACTTACGGATTCAGTTGGCAATATGACACATTCCTGTAACGAATGTCCTGTATATAACAAACGGCCATTGCTACTATAGTCACACTTACGGATTCAGTTGGCAATATGACACATCTCATGTAATGCCCGTCCTGTATATAGCAAACGGCCAGGGCTACTATAGACACACTTACGGATTCAGTTGGCAATATGACACATCTCATGTAATGTCTGTCCTGTATATAACAAACGCCCAGGGCTACTATAGACACACTTACGGATTCAGTTGGCAATATGACATATCTCCTGTAATGCCTGTCCTGTATATAACAAACGGCCAGGGCTACTATAGACACACTTACGGATTCAGTTGGCAATATGAGACATCTCCTGTAATGCCTGTCCTGTATATAACAAACGGCCAGTGCTACTATAGACACACTTACGGATTCAGTTGGCAATATTACACATCTCCTGTGATGCCTGTCCTGTATATAACAAACGGCCAGGGCTTGTATAGTCACACTTACGGATTCAGTTGGCAATATGACACATCTCCTGTAATGCCTCTCCTGTATATAACAAACGGCCAGGGCTACTATAGACACACTTACGGATTCAGTTGGCAATATGACACATCTCCTGTATGCCTGTCCTGTATATAACAATCTGCCAGGGCTACTATGGTCACACTTACAGTTGGCAATATGACACATCTCCTGTGATACCTGTCCTGTATATAACAAACGGCCAGGGCTACTATAGACACACTTACGGATTCAGTTGGCAATATGACACATCTCCTGCAATGCCTGTCCTGTATATAACAAACGGCCATTGCTACTATAGCCACACTTACGGATTCAGTTGGCAATATGACATATCTACTGTAATGCCTGTCCTGTATATAATAAACGGCAAGGGCTACTATAGACACACTTACGGATTCAGTTGGCAATATGACACATTCCTGTAATGAATGTCCTGTATATAACAAACGGCCATTGCTACTATAGTCACACTTACGGATTCAGTTGGCAATATGACACATCTCATGTAATGCCTGTCCTGTATATAACAAACGGCCAGGGCTACTATAGACACACTTACGGATTCAGTTGGCAATATGACACATCTCATGTAATGTCTGTCCTGTATATAACAAACGCCCAGGGCTACTATAGACACACTTACGGATTCAGTTGGCAATATGACACATCTCATGTAATGTCTGTCCTGTATATAACAAACGCCCAGGGCTACTATAGACACACTTACGGATTCAGTTGGCAATATGATATATCTCCTGTAGTGCCTGTCCTGTATATAACAAACGGCCATTGCTACTATAGCCACACTTACGGATTCAGTTGGCAATATGACATATCTCCTGTATAGCCTGTCCTGTATATAACAAACGCCCAGGGCTACTATAGACACACTTACGGATTCAGTTGGCAATATGACATATCTCCTGTAATGCCTGTCCTGTATATAACAAACGGCCATTGCTACTATAGCCACACTTACGGATTCAGTTGGCAATATGACATATCTCCTGTATAGCCTGTCCTGTATATAACAAACGGCCAGGGCTACTATAGACACACTTACGGATTCAGTTGGCAATATGACATATCTCCTGTAATGCCTGTCCTGTATATAACAAACGGCCATTGCTACTATAGCCACACATACGGATTCAGTTGGCAATATGACATATCTCCTGTAATGCCTGTCCTGTATATAACAAACGGCCAGGGCTTCTATAGACACACTTACGGATTCAGTTGGCAATATGACACATCTCCTGTAATGCCTCTCCTGTATATAACAAACGGCCAGGGCTACTATAGACACACTTACGGATTCAGTTGGCAATATTACACATCTCCTGTGATGCCTGTCCTGTATATAACAAACGGCCAGGGCTTGTATAGACACACTTACGGATTCAGTTGGCAATATGACACATCTCCTGTAATGCCTCTCCTGTATATAACAAACGGCCAGTGCTACTATAGACACACTTACGGATTCAGTTGACAATATGACACATCTCCTGTAATGCCTGTCCTGTATATAACAAACGGCCAGGGCTGCTATAGACACACTTACGGATTCAGTTGGCAATATGACACATCTCCTGTAATGCCTGTCCTGTATATAAAAAACGGCCAGTGCCACTATAGACACACTAACGTATTCAGTTGGCAATATGACTCATCTCCTGTAATGCCTGTCCTATATATAACAAACTGCCAGGGCTACTATGGTCACATTTACAGTTGGCAATATGACACATCTCCTGCGATGCCTGTCCTGTATATAACAAATGCCAGGGCTACTATAGTCACACCTACGGATTCAGTTGGCAACATGACACATCTCCTGTAATGCCTGTCCTGTATATAACAAACGGCCAGGGCTACTATAGACACACTTACGGATTCAGTTGGCAATATGACACATCTCCTGTAATGACTGTCCTGTATATAACAAACGGCCAGGGCTATTATAGTCACACTTACGGATTCAGTTGACAATATGACACATCTCCTATAATGCCCGTCCTGTATATAACAAACGGCCAGGGCTACTATAGACACACTTGAGGATTCAGTTGGCAATATGACATTACTCCTGTAATGCCTGTCCTGTATATAACAAACGGCCAGGGCTATTATAGTCACTCTTACGGATTCAGTTGGCAATATGACACATCTCCTGTAATGCCTGTCCTGTATATAACAAACGGCCAGGGCTACTATAGTCACACTTACGGATTCAGTTGGCAATATGACACATCTCCTGTAATGCCTGTCCTGTATATAACAAACGGCCATTGCTACTATAGACACACTTACGGATTCAGTTGGCAATATGACACATCTCCTGTAATGCCTGTCCTGTATATAACAAACGGCCAGGGCTACTATAGACACACTTACGGATTCAGTTGGCAATATGACACATCTCCTGTAATGCCTGTCCTGTATATAACAATCTGCCAGGGCTACTATGGTCACACTTACAGTTGGCAATATGACACATCTCCTGTGATGCCTGTCCTGTATATAACAAACGGCCAGGGCTACTATAGACACACTTACGGATTCAGTTGGCAATATGACACATCTCCTGTAATGACTGTCCTGTATATAACAAACGGCCAGGGCTATTATAGTCACACTTACGGAATCAGTTGACAATATGACATATCTCCTGCAATGCCTGTCCTGTATATAACAAACGGCTATTGCTACTATAGCCACACTTACGGATTCAGTTGGCAATATGACATATCTACTGTAATGCCTGTCCTGTATATAATAAACGGCCAGGGCTACTATAGACACACTTACGGATTCAGTTGGCAATATGACACATTCCTGTAACGAATGTCCTGTATATAACAAACGGCCATTGCTACTATAGTCACACTTACGGATTCAGTTGGCAATATGACACATCTCATGTAATGCCCGTCCTGTATATAGCAAACGGCCAGGGCTACTATAGACACACTTACGGATTCAGTTGGCAATATGACACATCTCATGTAATGTCTGTCCTGTATATAACAAACGCCCAGGGCTACTATAGACACACTTACGGATTCAGTTGGCAATATGACATATCTCCTGTAATGCCTGTCCTGTATATAACAAACGGCCAGGGCTACTATAGACACACTTACGGATTCAGTTGGCAATATGAGACATCTCCTGTAATGCCTGTCCTGTATATAACAAACGGCCAGTGCTACTATAGACACACTTACGGATTCAGTTGGCAATATTACACATCTCCTGTGATGCCTGTCCTGTATATAACAAACGGCCAGGGCTTGTATAGTCACACTTACGGATTCAGTTGGCAATATGACACATCTCCTGTAATGCCTCTCCTGTATATAACAAACGGCCAGTGCTACTATAGACACACTTTCGGATTCAGTTGGCAATATGACACATCTCCTGTAATGCCTGTCCTGTATATAACAAACGGCCAGGGCTGCTATAGACACACTTACGGATTCAGTTGGCAATATGACAGATCTCCTGTAATGCCTGTCCTGTATATAACCAACGGCCAGTGCTACTATAGACACACTTACGTATTCAGTTGGCAATATGACTCATCTCCTGTAATGCCTGTCCTGTATATAACAAACTGCCAGGGCTACTATGGTCACACTTACAGTTGGCAATATGACACATCTCCTGTGATGCCTGTCCTGTATATAACAAATGCCAGGGCTACTATAGTCACACCTACGGATTCAGTTGGCAACATGACACAGCTCCTGTAATGCCTGTCCTGTATATAACAAACGGCCAGGGCTACTATAGACACACTTACGGATTCAGTTGGCAATATGACACATCTCCTGTAATGCCTGTCCTGTATATAACAAATGGCCAGGGCTACTATAGACACACTTACGGATTCAGTTGGCAATATGACACATCTCCTGTAATGACTGTCCTGTATATAACAAACGGCCAGATCTATTATAGTCACACTTAAGGATTCAGTTGACAATATGACACATCTCCTATAATGCCCGTCCTGTATATAACAAACGGCCAGGGCTACTATAGACACACTTACGGATTCAGTTGGCAATATGACATATCTCCTGTAATGCCTGTCCTGTATATAACAAACGGCCAGGGCTACTATAGACATACTTACGGATTCAGTTGGCAATATGACACATCTCCTGTAATGAATGTCCTGTATATAACAAACGGCCATTGCTACTATAGTCACACTTACGGATTCAGTTGGCAATATGACACATCTCATGTAATGCCTGTCTTGTATATAACAAACGGCCAGGGCTACTATAGACACACTTACGGATTCAGTTGGCAATATGACACATCTCATGTAATGTCTGTCCTGTATATAACAAACGCCCAGGGCTACTATAGACACACTTACGGATTCAGTTGGCAATATGACATATCTCCTGTAAAGCCTGTCCTGTATTTAACAAACGGCCAGGGCTGCTATAGACACACTTACGGATTCAGTTGGCAATATGACACATCTCCTGTAATGCCTGTCCTGTATATAACAAACGGCCATTGCTACTATAGACACACTTACGGATTCAGTTGGCAATATGACACATCTCCTGTAATGCCTGTCCTGTATTTAACAAACGGCCAGGGCTGCTATAGACACACTTACGGATTCAGTTGGCAATATGACACATCTCCTGTAATGCCTGTCCTGTATATAACAAACGGCCATTGCTACTATAGACACACTTACGGATTCAGTTGGCAATATGACACATCTCCTGTAATGCCTGTCCTGTATATAACAAACGGCCAGGGCTACTATAGACACACTTACGGATTCAGTTGGCAATATGACACATCTCCTGTAATGCCTGTCCTGTATATAACAAACTGCCAGGGCTACTATGGTCACACTTACAGTTGGCAATATGACACATCTCCTGTGATGCCTGTCCTGTATATAACAAACGGCCAGGGCTACTATAGACACACTTACGGATTCAGTTGGCAATATGACACATCTCCTGTAATGACTGTCCTGTATATAACAAACGGCCAGGGCTATTATAGTCACACTTACGGATTCAGTTGACAATATGACATATCTCCTGCAATGCCTGTCCTGTATATAACAAACGGCCATTGCTACTATAGCCACACTTACGGATTCAGTTGGCAATATGACACATCTCATGTAATGCCTGTTCTGTATATAACAAACGGCCAGGGCTACTATAGACACACTTACGGATTCAGTTGGCAATATGACACATCTCATGTAATGTCTGTCCTGTATATAACAAACGCCCAGGGCTACTATAGACACACTTACGGATTCAGTTGGCAATATGATATATCTCCTGTATAGCCTGTCCTGTACATAACAAATGGCCAGGGCTACTATAGACACACTTACGGATTCAGTTGGCAATATGACATATCTCCTGTAATGCCTGTCCTGTATATAACAAACAGCCAGGGCTACTATAGACACACTTACGGATTCAGTTGGCAATATGATATATCTCCTGTAGTGCCTGTCCTGTATATAACAAACGGCCATTGCTACTATAGCCACACTTACGGATTCAGTTGGCAATATGACATATCTCCTGTATAGCCTGTCCTGTATATAACAAACGGCCAGGGCTACTATAGACACACTTACGGATTCAGTTGGCAATATGACATATCTCCTGTAATGCCTGTCCTGTATATAACAAACGGCCATTGCTACTATAGCCACACATACGGATTCAGTTAGCAATATGACATATCTCCTGTAATGCCTGTCCTGTATATAACAAACGGCCAGGGCTACTATAGACACACTTACGGGTTCAGTTGGCAATATGACACATCTCCTGTGATGCCTGTCCTGTATATAACAAACGGCCAGGGCTTCTATAGACACACTTACGGATTCAGTTGGCAATATGACACATCTCCTGTAATGCCTGTCCTGTATATAACAAACGGCCAGGGCTACTATAGAAACACTTACGGATTCAGTTGGCAATATTACACATCTCCTGTGATGCCTGTCCTGTATATAACAAACGGCCAGGGCTTGTATAGACACACTTACGGATTCAGTTGGCAATATGACACATCTCCTGTAATGCCTCTCCTGTATATAACAAACGGCCAGTGCTACTATAGACACACTTACGGATTCAATTGACAATATGACACATCTCCTGTAATGCCTGTCCTGTATATAACAAACGGCCAGGGCTGCTATAGACACACTTACGGATTCAGTTGGCAATATAACACATCTACTGTAATGCCTGTCCTGTATATAACAAACGGCCAGTGCTACTATAGACACACTAACGTATTCAGTTGGCAATATGACTCATCTCCTGTAATGCCTGTCCTATATATAACAAACTGCCAGGGCTACTATGGTCACACTTACAGTTGGCAATATGACACATCTCCTGTGATGCCTGTCCTGTATATAACAAATGCCAGGGCTACTATAGTCACACCTACGGATTCAGTTGGCAACATGACACATCTCCTGTAATGACTGTCCTGTATATAACAAACGGCCAGATCTATTATAGTCACACTTACGGATTCAGTTGACAATATGACACATCTCCTATAATGCCCGTCCTGTATATAACAAACGGCCAGGGCTACTATAGACACACTTACGGATTCAGTTGGCAATATGACACATCTCCTGTAATGCCTGTCCTGTATATAACAAACTGCCAGGGCTACTATGGTCACACTTACAGTTGGCAATATGACACATCTCCTGTGATGCCTGTCCTGTATATAACAAACGGCCAGGGCTACTATAGACACACTTACGGATTCAGTTGGCAATATGACACATCTCCTGTAATGACTGTCCTGTATATAACAAACGGCCAGGGCTACTATGGTCACACTTACAGTTGGCAATATGACACATCTCCTGTGATGCCTGTCCTGTATATAACAAATGCCAGGGCTACTATAGTCACACCTACGGATTCAGTTGGCAACATGACACAGCTCCTGTAATGCCTGTCCTGTATATAACAAACGGCCAGGGCTACTATAGACACACTTACGGATTCAGTTGGCAATATGACACATCTCCTGTAATGCCTGTCCTGTATATAACAAATGGCCAGGGCTACTATAGACACACTTACGGATTCAGTTGGCAATATGACACATCTCCTGTAATGACTGTCCTGTATATAACAAACGGCCAGATCTATTATAGTCACACTTAAGGATTCAGTTGACAATATGACACATCTCCTATAATGCCCGTCCTGTATATAACAAACGGCCAGGGCTACTATAGACACACTTACGGATTCAGTTGGCAATATGACATATCTCCTGTAATGCCTGTCCTGTATATAACAAACGGCCAGGGCTACTATAGACATACTTACGGATTCAGTTGGCAATATGACACATCTCCTGTAATGAATGTCCTGTATATAACAAACGGCCATTGCTACTATAGTCACACTTACGGATTCAGTTGGCAATATGACACATCTCATGTAATGCCTGTCTTGTATATAACAAACGGCCAGGGCTACTATAGACACACTTACGGATTCAGTTGGCAATATGACACATCTCATGTAATGTCTGTCCTGTATATAACAAACGCCCAGGGCTACTATAGACACACTTACGGATTCAGTTGGCAATATGACATATCTCCTGTAAAGCCTGTCCTGTATTTAACAAACGGCCAGGGCTGCTATAGACACACTTACGGATTCAGTTGGCAATATGACACATCTCCTGTAATGCCTGTCCTGTATATAACAAACGGCCATTGCTACTATAGACACACTTACGGATTCAGTTGGCAATATGACACATCTCCTGTAATGCCTGTCCTGTATTTAACAAACGGCCAGGGCTGCTATAGACACACTTACGGATTCAGTTGGCAATATGACACATCTCCTGTAATGCCTGTCCTGTATATAACAAACGGCCATTGCTACTATAGACACACTTACGGATTCAGTTGGCAATATGACACATCTCCTGTAATGCCTGTCCTGTATATAACAAACGGCCAGGGCTACTATAGACACACTTACGGATTCAGTTGGCAATATGACACATCTCCTGTAATGCCTGTCCTGTATATAACAAACTGCCAGGGCTACTATGGTCACACTTACAGTTGGCAATATGACACATCTCCTGTGATGCCTGTCCTGTATATAACAAACGGCCAGGGCTACTATAGACACACTTACGGATTCAGTTGGCAATATGACACATCTCCTGTAATGACTGTCCTGTATATAACAAACGGCCAGGGCTATTATAGTCACACTTACGGATTCAGTTGACAATATGACATATCTCCTGCAATGCCTGTCCTGTATATAACAAACGGCCATTGCTACTATAGCCACACTTACGGATTCAGTTGGCAATATGACACATCTCATGTAATGCCTGTTCTGTATATAACAAACGGCCAGGGCTACTATAGACACACTTACGGATTCAGTTGGCAATATGACACATCTCATGTAATGTCTGTCCTGTATATAACAAACGCCCAGGGCTACTATAGACACACTTACGGATTCAGTTGGCAATATGATATATCTCCTGTATAGCCTGTCCTGTACATAACAAATGGCCAGGGCTACTATAGACACACTTACGGATTCAGTTGGCAATATGACATATCTCCTGTAATGCCTGTCCTGTATATAACAAACGGCCAGGGCTACTATAGACACACTTACGGATTCAGTTGGCAATATGATATATCTCCTGTAGTGCCTGTCCTGTATATAACAAACGGCCATTGCTACTATAGCCACACTTACGGATTCAGTTGGCAATATGACATATCTCCTGTATAGCCTGTCCTGTATATAACAAACGGCCAGGGCTACTATAGACACACTTACGGATTCAGTTGGCAATATGACATATCTCCTGTAATGCCTGTCCTGTATATAACAAACGGCCATTGCTACTATAGCCACACATACGGATTCAGTTAGCAATATGACATATCTCCTGTAATGCCTGTCCTGTATATAACAAACGGCCAGGGCTACTATAGACACACTTACGGGTTCAGTTGGCAATATGACACATCTCCTGTGATGCCTGTCCTGTATATAACAAACGGCCAGGGCTTCTATAGACACACTTACGGATTCAGTTGGCAATATGACACATCTCCTGTAATGCCTGTCCTGTATATAACAAACGGCCAGGGCTACTATAGAAACACTTACGGATTCAGTTGGCAATATTACACATCTCCTGTGATGCCTGTCCTGTATATAACAAACGGCCAGGGCTTGTATAGACACACTTACGGATTCAGTTGGCAATATGACACATCTCCTGTAATGCCTCTCCTGTATATAACAAACGGCCAGTGCTACTATAGACACACTTACGGATTCAATTGACAATATGACACATCTCCTGTAATGCCTGTCCTGTATATAACAAACGGCCAGGGCTGCTATAGACACACTTACGGATTCAGTTGGCAATATAACACATCTACTGTAATGCCTGTCCTGTATATAACAAACGGCCAGTGCTACTATAGACACACTAACGTATTCAGTTGGCAATATGACTCATCTCCTGTAATGCCTGTCCTATATATAACAAACTGCCAGGGCTACTATGGTCACACTTACAGTTGGCAATATGACACATCTCCTGTGATGCCTGTCCTGTATATAACAAATGCCAGGGCTACTATAGTCACACCTACGGATTCAGTTGGCAACATGACACATCTCCTGTAATGACTGTCCTGTATATAACAAACGGCCAGATCTATTATAGTCACACTTACGGATTCAGTTGACAATATGACACATCTCCTATAATGCCCGTCCTGTATATAACAAACGGCCAGGGCTACTATAGACACACTTACGGATTCAGTTGGCAATATGACACATCTCCTGTAATGCCTGTCCTGTATATAACAAACTGCCAGGGCTACTATGGTCACACTTACAGTTGGCAATATGACACATCTCCTGTGATGCCTGTCCTGTATATAACAAACGGCCAGGGCTACTATAGACACACTTACGGATTCAGTTGGCAATATGACACATCTCCTGTAATGACTGTCCTGTATATAACAAACGGCCAGGGCTATTATAGTCACAATTACGGATTCAGTTGACAATATGACATATCTCCTGCAATGCCTGTCCTGTATAGAACAAACGGCCATTGCTACTATAGCCACACTTACGGATTCAGTTGGCAATATGACATATCTACTGTAATGCCTGTCCTGTATATAATAAACGGCCAGGGCTACTATAGACACACTTACGGATTCAGTTGGCAATATGACACATCTCCTGTAATGCCTTTCCTGTATATAACAAACGGCCAGTGCTACTATAGATACACTAACGTATTCAGTTGGCAATATGACTCATCTCCTGTAATGCCTGTCCTATATATAACAAACTGCCAGGGCTACTATGGTCACACTTACAGTTGGCAATATGACACATCTCCTGCGATGCCTGTCCTGTATATAACAAATGCCAGGGCTACTATAGTCACACCTACGGATTCAGTTGGCAACATGACACATCTCCTGTAATGCCTGTCCTGTATATAACAAACGGCCAGGGCTACTATAGACACACTTACGGATTCAGTTGGCAATATGACAAATCTCCTGTAATGCCTGTCCTGTATATAACAAACGGACAGGGCTACTATAGACACACTTACGGATTCAGTTGGCAATATGACACATCTCCTGTAATGACTGTCCTGTATATAACAAACGGCAAGGGCTATTATAGTCACACTTACGGATTCAGTTGACAATATGACACATCTCCTATAATGCCCGTCCTGTATATAACAAACGGCCAGGGCTACTATAGACACACTTGAGGATTCAGTTGGCAATATGACATATCTCCTGTAATGCCTGTCCTGTATATAACAAACGGCCAGGGCTATTATAGTCACACTTACGGATTCAGTTGGCAATATGACACATCTCCTGTAATGCCTGTCCTGTATATAACAAACGGCCAGGGCTACTATAGTCACACTTACGGATTCAGTTGGCAATATGACACATCTCATGTAATGCCTGTCCTGTATATAACAAACGGCCATTGCTACTATAGACACACTGACGAATTCAGTTGGCAATATGACACATCTCCTGTAATGCCTGTCCTGTATATAACAAACGGCCAGGGCTACTATAGACACACTTACGGATTCAGTTGGCAATATGACACATCTCCTGTAATGCCTGTCCTGTATATAACAAACTGCCAGGGCTACTATGGTCACACTTACAGTTGGCAATATGACACATCTCCTGTGATGCCTGTCCTGTATATAACAAACGGCCAGGGCTACTATAGACACACTTACGGATTCAGTTGGCAATATGACACATCTCCTGTAATGACTGTCCTGTATATAACAAACGGCCAGGGCTATTATAGTCACACTTACGGATTCAGTTGACAATATGACATATCTCCTGCAATGCCTGTCCTGTATAGAACAAACGGCCATTGCTACTATAGCCACACTTACGGATTCAGTTGGCAATATGACATATCTACTGTAATGCCTGTCCTGTATATAATAAACGGCCAGGGCTACTATAGACACACTTACGGATTCAGTTGGCAATATGACACATCTCCTGTAATGAATGTCCTGTATATAACAAACGGCCATTGCTACTATAGTCACACTTACGGATTCAGTTGGCAATATGACACATCTCATGTAATGCCTGTCCTGTATATAACAAACGGCCAGTGCTACTATAGACACACTTACGGATTCAGTTGACAATATGACACATCTCCTGTAATGCCTGTCCTGTATATAACAAACGGCCAGGGCTGCTATAGACACACTTACGGATTCAGTTGGCAATATGACACATCTCCTGTAATGCCTGTCCTGTATATAACAAACGGCCAGTGCTACTATAGACACACTTACGGATTCAGTTGGCAATATGATATATCTCCTGTAGTGCCTGTCCTGTATATAACAAACGGCCAGGGCTTCTATAGACACACTTACGGATTCAGTTGGCAATATGAGACATCTCCTGTAATGCCTGTCCTGTATATAACAAACGGCCAGGGCTACTATAGACACACTTACGGATTCAGTTGGCAATATTACACATCTCCTGTGATGCCTGTCCTGTATATAACAAACGGCCAGGGCTTGTATAGACACACTTACGGATTCAGTTGGCAATATGACACATCTCATGTAATGCCTGTCCTGTATATAACAAACGGATAGGGCTACTATAGACACACTTACGGATTCAGTTGGCAATATGACACATCTCATGTAATGTCTGTCCTGTATATAACAAACGCCCAGGGCTACTATAGACACACTTACGGATTCAGTTGGCAATATGACATATCTCCTGTAATGCCTGTCCTGTATATAACAAACGGCCAGGGCTACTATAGACACACTTACGGATTCAGTTGGCAATATGATATATCTCCTGTAGTGCCTGTCCTGTATATAACAAACGGCCAGGGCTTCTATAGACACACTTACGGATTCAGTTGGCAATATGAGACATCTCCTGTAATGCCTGTCCTGTATATAACAAACGGCCAGGGCTACTATAGACACACTTACGGATTCGGTTGGCAATATTACACATCTCCTGTGATGCCTGTCCTGTATATAACAAACGGCCAGGGCTTGTATAGACACACTTACGGATTCAGTTGGCAATATGACACATCTTCTGTAATGCCTGTCCTGTATATAACAAACGCCCGGGGCTACTATAGACAAACTTACGGATTCAGTTGGCAATATGACACATCTCCTGTAATGCCTGTCCTGTATATAACAAACGGCCAGGGCTATTATAGTCACACTTACGGATTCAGTTGGCAATATGACATATCTCCTGTAATGCCTGTCCTGTATATAACAAACGGCGATTGCTACTATAGCCACACTTACGGATTCAGTTGGCAATATGACATATCTCCTGTAATGCCTGTCCTGTATATAACAAACGGCCAGGGCTACTATAGCCACACTTACGGATTCAGTTGGCAATATGACATATCCACTGTAATGCCTGTCCTGTATATAACAAACGGCCAGGGCTACTATAGACACACTTACGGATTCAGTTGGCAATATGACACATCTCCTGTAATGCCTGTCCTGTATATAACAAACGGCCAGGGCTACTATAGACACACTTACGGATTCAGTTGGCAACATGACACATCTCCTGTAATGCCTGTCCTGTATATAACAAATGCCAGGGCTACTATAGTCACACCTACGGATTCAGTTGGCAACATGACACGTCTCCTGTAATGCCTGTCCTGTATATAACAAACGGCCAGGGCTACTATAGACACACTTACGGATTCAGTTGGCAATATGACACATCTCCTGTAATGCCCGTCCTGTATATAACAAACGGCCAGGGCTACTATAGTCACACTTGAGGATTCAGTTGGCAATATGACATATCTCCTGTAATGCCTGTCCTGTATATAACAAACGGCCAGGGCTATTATAGTCACACTTACGGATTCAGTTGGCAATATGACATATCTCCTGCAATGCCTGTCCTGTATAGAACAAACGGCCATTGCTACTATAGCCACACTTACGGATTCAGTTGGCAATATGACATATCTACTGTAATGCCTGTCCTGTATATAATAAACGGCCAGGGCTACTATAGACACACTTACGGATTCAGTTGGCAATATGACACATCTCCTGTAATGAATGTCCTGTATATAACAAACGGCCATTGCTACTATAGTCACACTTACGGATTCAGTTGGCAATATGACACATCTCATGTAATGCCTGTCCTGTATATAACAAAAGGATAGGGCTACTATAGACACACTTACGGATTCAGTTGGCAATATGACACATCTCATGTAATGTCTGTCCTGTATATAACAAACGCCCAGGGCTACTATAGACACACTTACGGATTCAGTTGGCAATATGACATATCTCCTGTAATGCCTGTCCTGTATATAATAAACGGCCAGGGCTACTATAGACACACTTACGGATTCAGTTGGCAATATGATATATCTCCTGTAGTGCCTGTCCTGTATATAACAAACGGCCAGGGCTTCTATAGACACACTTACGGATTCAGTTGGCAATATGAGCCATCTCCTGTAATGCCTGTCCTGTATATAACAAACGGCCAGGGCTACTATAGACACACTTACGGATTCAGTTGGCAATATTACACATCTCCTGTGATGCCTGTCCTGTATATAACAAACGGCCAGGGCTTGTATAGACACACTTACGGATTCAGTTGGCAATATGACACATCTCCTGTAATGCTTCTCCTGTATATAACAAACGGCCAGTGCTACTATAGACACACTTTCGGATTCAGTTGGCAATATGACACATCTCCTGTAATGCCTGTCCTGTATATAACAAACGGCCAGGGCTGCTATAGACACACTTACGGATTCAGTTGGCAATATGACACATCTCCTGTAATGCCTGTCCTGTATATAACAAACGGCCAGTGCTACTATAGACACACTTACGTATTCAGTTGGCAATATGACTCATCTCCTGTAATGCCGGTCCTGTATATAACAAACTGCCAGGGCTACTATGGTCACACTTACAGTTGGCAATATGACACATCTCCTGTGATGCCTGTCCTGTATATAACAAATGCCAGGGCTACTATAGTCACACCTACGGATTCAGTTGGCAACATGACACATCTCCTGTAATGCCTGTCCTGTATATAACAAACGGCCAGGGCTACTATAGACACACTTACGGATTCAGTTGGCAATATGACACATCTCCTGTAATGCCTGTCCTGTATATAACAAACGGCCAGGGCTACTATAGACACACTTACGGATTCAGTTGGCAATATGACGCATCTCCTGTAATGCCTGTCCTGTATATAACAAACGGCCAGGGCTACTATAGACACACTTACGGATTCAGTTGGCAATATGACACATCTTCTGTAATGCCTGTCCTGTATATATCAAACGCCCGGGGCTACTATAGACAAACTTACGGATTCAGTTGGCAATATGACACATCTCCTGTAATGCCTGTCCTGTATATAACAAACGGCCAGGGCTATTATAGTCGCACTTACGGATTCAGTTGGCAATATGACATATCTCCTGTAATGCCTGTCCTGTATATAACAAACGGCCATTGCTACTATAGCCACACTTACGAATTCAGTTGGCAATATGACATATCTCCTGTAATGCCTGTCCTGTATATAACAAACGGCCAGGGCTACTAAAAACACACTTACGGATTCAGTTGGCAATATGACACATCTCCTGTAATGCCTGTCCTGTATATAACAAACGGCCAGGGCTACTATAGACACACTTACGGATTCAGTTGGCAATATGACACATCTCCTGTGATGCCTGTCCTGTATATAACAAACGGACCGGGCTTCTATAGACACACTTACGGATTCAGTTGGCAATATGACACATCTCCTGTGATGCCTGTCCTGTATATAACAAATGCCAGGGCTACTATAGTCACACCTACGGATTCAGTTGGCAACATGACACATCTCCTGTAATGCCTGTCCTGTATATAACAAACGGCCAGGGCTACTATAGACACACTTACGGATTCAGTTGGCAATATGACACATCTCCTGTAATGGCTGTCCTGTATATAACAAACGGCCAGGGCTACTATAAACACACTTACGGATTCAGTTGGCAATATGACACATCTCCTGTAATGACTGTCCTGTATATAACAAACGGCCAGGACTATTATAGTCACACTTACGGATTCAGTTGACAATATGACACATCTCCTATTATGCCCGTCCTGTATATAACAAACGGCCAGGGCTACTATAGACACACTTACGGATTCAGTTGGCAATATGACATATCTCCTGTAATGCCTGTCCTGTATATAACAAACGGCCATTTCTACTATAGCCACACTTACGGATTCAGTTGGCAATATGACATATCTACTGTAATTCCTGTCCTGTATATAACAAACGGCCAGGGCTACTATAGACACACTTACGGATTCAGTTGGCAATATGACACATCTCCTGTAATGCCTGTCCTGTATATAACAAACGGCCATTGCTACTATAGTCACACTTACGGATTCAGTTGGCAATATGACACATCTCATGTAATGCCTGTCCTGTATATAACAAACGCCCAGGGCTACTATAGACACACTTACGGCTTCAGTTGGCAATATGACACATCTCATGTAATGCCTGTCCTGTATATAAAAAACGGCCAGGGCTACTATAGACACACTTACGGATTGAGTTGGCAATATGACACATCTCATGTAATGTCTGTCCTGTATATAACAAACGGCCAGGGCTACTATAGCCACACTAACGGATTCAGTTGGCAATATGACATATCTGCTGTAATGCCTCTCCTGTATATAACAAACGGCCATTGCCACTATAGTAACACTTACGGATTCAGTTGGCAATATGACACATCTCATGTAATGCCTGTCCTGTATATAACAAACGCCCAGGGCTACTATAGACACACTTACGGATTCAGTTGGCAATATGACACATCTCATGTAATGCCTGTCCTGTATATAAAAAACGGCCAGGGCTACTATAGACACACTTACGGATTGAGTTGGCAATATGACACATCTCATGTAATGTCTGTCCTGTATATAACAAACGCCCGGGGCTACTATAGACACACTTACGGATTCAGTTGGCAATATGACATATCTCCTGTAATGCCTGTCCTGTATACAACAAACGGCCAGGGCTACTATAGACACACTTACGGATTCAGTTGGCAATATGACATATCTCCTGTAATGCCTGTCCTGTATATAACAAACGGCCATTGCTACTATAGCCACACTTACGGATTCAGTTGGCAATATGACATATCTCCTGTAATGCCTGTCCTGTATATAACAAAGGGCCAGGGCTACTATAGACACACTTACGGATTCAGTTGGCAATATATATCATCTTCTGTAATGCCTGACCTGTATATAACAAACGTCCAGGGCTACTATAGACACCCTTACGGAATCAGTTGGCAATATGACACATCTCCTGTAATGCCTGTCCTGTATATAACAAACGGCCAGGGCTATTATAGTCACACTTACGGATTCAGTTGGCAATATGACACATCTCCTGTAATGCCTGTCCTGTATATAACAAACGGCCAGGGCTACTATAGATACACTTACGGATTCAGTTGGCAATATGACACATCTCCTGTAATGCCTGGCCTGTATATAACAAACGGCCAGGGCTATTATAGTCACACTTACGGATTCAGTTGGCAATATGACACATCTCCTGTAATGCCTGTCCTGTATATAACAAACGGCCAGGGCTAATATAGTCACACTTACGGATTCAGTTGGCAATATGACACATCTCCTGTAATGCCTGTCCTGTATATAACAAACGGCCATTGCTACTATAGACACACTTACGGATTCAGTTGGCAATATGACACATCTCCTGTAATGCCTGTCCTGTATATAACAAACGGCCAGGGCTACTATAGTCACACTTGAGGATTCAGTTGGCAATATGACATATCTCCTGTAATGCCTGTCCTGTATATAACAAACGGCCAGGGCTATTATAGTCACACTTACGGATTCAGTTGGCAATATGACATATCTCCTGCAATGCCTGTCCTGTATAGAACAAACGGCCATTGCTACTATAGCCACACTTACGGATTCAGTTGGCAATATGACATATCTACTGTAATGCCTGTCCTGTATATAATAAACGGCCAGGGCTACTATAGACACACTTACGGATTCAGTTGGCAATATGACACATCTCCTGTAATGAATGTCCTGTATATAACAAACGGCCATTGCTACTATAGTCACACTTACGGATTCAGTTGGCAATATGACACATCTCATGTAATGCCTGTCCTGTATATAACAAAAGGATAGGGCTACTATAGACACACTTACGGATTCAGTTGGCAATATGACACATCTCATGTAATGTCTGTCCTGTATATAACAAACGCCCAGGGCTACTATAGACACACTTACGGATTCAGTTGGCAATATGACATATCTCCTGTAATGCCTGTCCTGTATATAATAAACGGCCAGGGCTACTATAGACACACTTACGGATTCAGTTGGCAATATGATATATCTCCTGTAGTGCCTGTCCTGTATATAACAAACGGCCAGGGCTTCTATAGACACACTTACGGATTCAGTTGGCAATATGAGACATCTCCTGTAATGCCTGTCCTGTATATAACAAACGGCCAGGGCTACTATAGACACACTTACGGATTCAGTTGGCAATATTACACATCTCCTGTGATGCCTGTCCTGTATATAACAAACGGCCAGGGCTTGTATAGACACACTTACGGATTCAGTTGGCAATATGACACATCTCCTGTAATGCTTCTCCTGTATATAACAAACGGCCAGTGCTACTATAGACACACTTTCGGATTCAGTTGGCAATATGACACATCTCCTGTAATGCCTGTCCTGTATATAACAAACGGCCAGGGCTGCTATAGACACACTTACGGATTCAGTTGGCAATATGACACATCTCCTGTAATGCCTGTCCTGTATATAACAAACGGCCAGTGCTACTATAGACACACTTACGTATTCAGTTGGCAATATGACTCATCTCCTGTAATGCCGGTCCTGTATATAACAAACTGCCAGGGCTACTATGGTCACACTTACAGTTGGCAATATGACACATCTCCTGTGATGCCTGTCCTGTATATAACAAATGCCAGGGCTACTATAGTCACACCTACGGATTCAGTTGGCAACATGACACATCTCCTGTAATGCCTGTCCTGTATATAACAAACGGCCAGGGCTACTATAGACACACTTACGGATT
Source organism: Prosapia bicincta (assembly GCA_036971475.1). Lineage (NCBI taxonomy): Eukaryota > Metazoa > Arthropoda > Insecta > Hemiptera > Cercopidae > Prosapia > Prosapia bicincta. The sequence goes on along the minus strand of JBAIZL010000002.1, from coordinate 375,777,229 downwards.
CAGTTGGCAATATGACACATCTCCTGTAATGCCTGTCCTGTATATAACAAACGGCCAGGGCTACTATAGACACACTTACGGATTCAGTTGGCAATATGACGCATCTCCTGTAATGCCTGTCCTGTATATAACAAACGGCCAGGGCTACTATAGACACACTTACGGATTCAGTTGGCAATATGACACATCTTCTGTAATGCCTGTCCTGTATATATCAAACGCCCGGGGCTACTATAGACAAACTTACGGATTCAGTTGGCAATATGACACATCTCCTGTAATGCCTGTCCTGTATATAACAAACGGCCAGGGCTATTATAGTCGCACTTACGGATTCAGTTGGCAATATGACATATCTCCTGTAATGCCTGTCCTGTATATAACAAACGGCCATTGCTACTATAGCCACACTTACGAATTCAGTTGGCAATATGACATATCTCCTGTAATGCCTGTCCTGTATATAACAAACGGCCAGGGCTACTAAAAACACACTTACGGAGTCAGTTGGCAATATGACACATCTCCTGTAATGCCTGTCCTGTATATAACAAACGGCCAGGGCTACTATAGACACACTTACGGATTCAGTTGGCAATATGACACATCTCCTGTGATGCCTGTCCTGTATATAACCAACGGACCGGGCTTCTATAGACACACTTACGGATTCAGTTGGCAATATGACACATCTCCTGTGATGCCTGTCCTGTATATAACAAATGCCAGGGCTACTATAGTCACACCTACGGATTCAGTTGGCAACATGACACATCTCCTGTAATGCCTGTCCTGTATATAACAAACGGCCAGGGCTACTATAGACACACTTACGGATTCAGTTGGCAATATGACACATCTCCTGTAATGGCTGTCCTGTATATAACAAACGGCCAGGGCTACTATAAACACACTTACGGATTCAGTTGGCAATATGACACATCTCCTGTAATGACTGTCCTGTATATAACAAACGGCCAGGACTATTATAGTCACACTTACGGATTCAGTTGACAATATGACACATCTCCTATTATGCCCGTCCTGTATATAACAAACGGCCAGGGCTACTATAGACACACTTACGGATTCAGTTGGCAATATGACATATCTCCTGTAATGCCTGTCCTGTATATAATAAACGGCCATTTCTACTATAGCCACACTTACGGATTCAGTTGGCAATATGACATATCTACTGTAATTCCTGTCCTGTATATAACAAACGGCCAGGGCTACTATAGACACACTTACGGATTCAGTTGGCAATATGACACATCTCCTGTAATGCCTGTCCTGTATATAACAAACGGCCATTGCTACTATAGTCACACTTACGGATTCAGTTGGCAATATGACACATCTCATGTAATGCCTGTCCTGTATATAACAAACGCCCAGGGCTACTATAGACACACTTACGGCTTCAGTTGGCAATATGACACATCTCATGTAATGCCTGTCCTGTATATAAAAAACGGCCAGGGCTACTATAGACACACTTACGGATTGAGTTGGCAATATGACACATCTCATGTAATGTCTGTCCTGTATATAACAAACGGCCAGGGCTACTATAGCCACACTAACGGATTCAGTTGGCAATATGACATATCTGCTGTAATGCCTCTCCTGTATATAACAAACGGCCATTGCCACTATAGTAACACTTACGGATTCAGTTGGCAATATGACACATCTCATGTAATGCCTGTCCTGTATATAACAAACGCCCAGGGCTACTATAGACACACTTACGGATTCAGTTGGCAATATGGCACATCTCATGTAATGCCTGTCCTGTATATAAAAAACGGCCAGGGCTACTATAGACACACTTACTGATTGAGTTGGCAATATGACACATCTCATGTAATGTCTGTCCTGTATATAACACACGCCCGGGGCTACTATAGACACACTTACGGATTCAGTTGGCAATATGACATATCTCCTGTAATGCCTGTCCTGTATACAACAAACGGCCAGGGCTACTATAGACACACTTACGGATTCAGTTGGCAATATGACATATCTCCTGTAATGCCTGTCCTGTATATAACAAACGGCCATTGCTACTATAGCCACACTTACGGATTCAGTTGGCAATATGACATATCTCCTGTAATGCCTGTCCTGTATATAACAAAGGGCCAGGGCTACTATAGACACACTTACGGATTCAGTTGGCAATATATATCATCTTCTGTAATGCCTGACCTGTATATAACAAACGTCCAGGGCTACTATAGACACACTTACGGAATCAGTTGGCAATATGACACATCTCCTGTAATGCCTGTCCTGTATATAACAAACGGCCAGGGCTATTATAGTCACACTTACGGATTCAGTTGGCAATATGACACATCTTCTGTAATGCCTGTCCTGTATATAACAAACGGCCAGGGCTACTATAGATACACTTACGGATTCAGTTGGCAATATGACACATCTCCTGTAATGCCTGTCCTGTATATAACAAACGGCCAGGGCTATTATAGTCACACTTACGGATTCAGTTGGCAATATGACACATCTCCTGTAATGCCTGTCCTGTATATAACAAACGGCCAGGGCTAATATAGTCACACTTACGGATTCAGTTGGCAATATGACACATCTCCTGTAATGCCTGTCCTGTATATAACAAACGGCCATTGCTACTATAGACACACTTACGGATTCAGTTGGCAATATGACAAATCTCCTGTAATGCCTGTCCTGTATATAACAAACTGCCAGGGCTACTATGGTCAACTTACAGTTGGCAATATGACCCATCTCCTGTGATGCCTGTCCTGTATATAACAAACGGCCAGGGCTACTATAGACACACATACGGATTCAGTTGGCAATATGACACATCTCCTGTAATGACTGTCCTGTATATAACAAACGGCCAGGGATATTATAGTCACACTTACGGATTCAGTTGACAATATGTCATATCTCCTGCAATGCCTGTCCTGTATATAACAAACGGCCAGGGCTACTATAGACACACTTACGGATTCAGTTGGCAATATGATATATCTCCTATAGTGCCTGTCCTGTATATATCAAACGGCCATTTCTACTATAGCCACACTTACGGATTCAGTTGGCAATATGACATATCTCCTGTATAGCCTGTCCTGTATATAACAAACGGCCAGGGCTACTATAGACACACTTACGGATTCAGTTGGCAATATGACATATCTCCTGTAATGCCTGTCCTGTATATAACAAACGGCCATTGCTACTATAGCCACACATACGGATTCAGTTGGCAATATGACATATCTCCTGTAATGCCTGTCCTGTATATAACAAACGGCCAGGGCTACTATAGACACACCTACGGATTCAGTTGGCAATATGACACATCTCCTGTAATGCCTGTCCTGTATATAACAAACGGCCAGGGCTACTATAGACACACTTACGGATTCAGTTGGCAATATTACACATCTCCTGTGATGCCTGTCCTGTATATAACAAACGGCCAGGGCTTGTATAGACACACTTACGGATTCAGTTGGCAATATGACACATCTCCTGTAATGCCTCTCCTGTATATAACAAACGGCCAGTGCTACTATAGACACACTTACGGATTCAGTTGGCAATATGACACATCTCCTGTAATGGCTGTCCTGTATATAACAAACGGCCAGGGCTACTATAAACACACTTACGGATTCAGTTGGCAATATGACACATCTCCTGTAATGACTGTCCTGTATATAACAAACGGCCACAACTATAATAGTCACACTTACGGATTCAGTTGACAATATGACACATCTCCTATAATGCCCGTCCTGTATATAACAAACGGCCAGGGCTACTATAGACACACTTACGGATTCAGTTGGCAATATGACATATCTCCTGTAATGCCTGTCCTGTATATAACAAACAGCCATTTCTACTATAGCCACACTTACGGATTCAGTTGGCAATATGACATATCTACTGTAATTCCTGTCCTGTATATAACAAACGGCCAGGGCTACTATAGACACACTTACGGATTCAGTTGGCAATATGACACATCTCCTGTAATGCCTGTCCTGTATATAACAACGGCCATTGCTACTATAGTCACACTTACGGATTCAGTTGGCAATATGACACATCTCATGTAATGCCTGTCCTGTATATAACAAACGCCCAGGGCTACTATAGACACACTTACGGATTCAGTTGGCAATATGACACATCTCATGTAATGCCTGTCCTGTATATAAAAAACGGCCAGGGCTACTATAGACACACTTACGGATTGAGTTGGCAATATGACACATCTCATGTAATGTCTGTCCTGTATATAACAAACGCCCGGGGCTACTATAGACACACTTACGGATTCAGTTGGCAATATGACATATCTCCTGTAATGCCCGTCCTGTATATAACAAACGGCCAGGGCTACTATAGCCACACTAACGGATTCAGTTGGCAATATGACATATCTGCTGTAATGCCTCTCCTGTATATAACAAACGGCCATTGCCACTATAGTAACACTTACGGATTCAGTTGGCAATATGACACATCTCATGTAATGCCTGTCCTGTATATAACAAACGCCCAGGGCTACTATAGACACACTTACGGATTCAGTTGGCAATATGACACATCTCATGTAATGCCTGTCCTGTATATAAAAAACGGCCAGGGCTACTATAGACACACTTACGGATTGAGTTGGCAATATGACACATCTCATGTAATGTCTGTCCTGTATATAACAAACGCCCGGGGCTACTATAGACACACTTACGGATTCAGTTGGCAATATGACATATCTCCTGTAATGCCTGTCCTGTATACAACAAACGGCCAGGGCTACTATAGACACACTTACGGATTCAGTTGGCAATATGACATATCTCCTGTAATGCCTGTCCTGTATATAACAAACGGCCATTGCTACTATAGCCACACTTACGGATTCAGTTGGCAATATGACATATCTCCTGTAATGCCTGTCCTGTATATAACAAAGGGCCAGGGCTACTATAGACACACTTACGGATTCAGTTGGCAATATATATCATCTTCTGTAATGCCTGACCTGTATATAACAAACGTCCAGGGCTACTATAGACACACTTACGGAATCAGTTGGCAATATGACACATCTCCTGTAATGCCTGTCCTGTATATAACAAACGGCCATTGCTACTATATCCACACTTACGGATTCAGTTGGCAATATGACACATCTCATGTAATGCCTGTCCTGTATATAACAAAAGGATAGGGCTACTATAGACACACTTACGGATTCAGTTGGCAATATGACACATCTCATGTAATGTCTGTCCTGTATATAACAAACGCCCAGGGCTACTATAGACACACTTACGGATTCAGTTGGCAATATGACATATCTCCTGTAATGCCTGTCCTGTATATAATAAACGGCCAGGGCTACTATAGACACACTTACGGATTCAGTTGGCAATATGATATATCTCCTGTAGTGCCTGTCCTGTATATAACAAACGGCCAGGGCTTCTATAGACACACTTACGGATTCAGTTGGCAATATGAGACATCTCCTGTAATGCCTGTCCTGTATATAACAAACGGCCCGGGCTACTATAGACACACTTACGGATTCAGTTGGCAATATTACACATCTCCTGTGATGCCTGTCCTGTATATAACAAACGGCCAGGGCTTGTATAGACACACTTACGGATTCAGTTGGCAATATGACACATCTCCTGTAATGCTTCTCCTGTATATAACAAACAGCCAGTGCTACTATAGACACACTTTCGGATTCAGTTGGCAATATGACACATCTCCTGTAATGCCTGTCCTGTATATAACAAACGGCCAGGGCTGCTATAGACACACTTACGGATTCAGTTGGCAATATGACACATCTCCTGTAATGCCTGTCCTGTATATAACAAACGGCCAGTGCTACTATAGACACACTTACGTATTCAGTTGGCAATATGACTCATCTCCTGTAATGCCGGTCCTGTATATAACAAACTGCCAGGGTTACTATGGTCACACTTACAGTTGGCAATATGACACATCTCCTGTGATGCCTGTCCTGTATATAACAAATGCCAGGGCTACTATAGTCACACCTACGGATTCAGTTGGCAACATGACACATCTCCTGTAATGCCTGTCCTGTATATAACAAACGGCCAGGGCTACTATAGACACACTTACGGATTCAGTTGGCAATATGACACATCTCCTGTAATGCCTGTCCTGTATATAACAAACGGCCAGGGCTACTATAGACACACTTACGGATTCAGTTGGCAATATGACGCATCTCCTGTAATGCCTGTCCTGTATATAACAAACGGCCAGGGCTACTATAGACACACTTACGGATTCAGTTGGCAATATGACACATCTTCTGTAATGCCTGTCCTGTATATATCAAACGCCCGGGGCTACTATAAACACACTTACGGATTCAGTTGGCAATATGACACATCTCCTGTAATGCCTGTCCTGTATATAACAAACGGCCAGGGCTATTATAGTCACACTTACGGATTCAGTTGGCAATATGACATATCTCCTGTAATGCCTGTCCTGTATATAACAAACGGTCATTGCTACTATAGCCACACTTACGAATTCAGTTGGCAATATGACATATCTCCTGTAATGCCTGTCCTGTATATAACAAACGGCCAGGGCTACTAAAAACACACTTACGGATTCAGTTGGCAATATGACACATCTCCTGTAATGCCTGTCCTGTATATAACAAACGGCCAGGGCTACTATAGACACACTTACGGATTCAGTTGGCAATATGACACATCTCCTGTGATGCCTGTCCTGTATATAACAAACGGACCGGGCTTCTATAGACACACTTACGGATTCAGTTGGCAATATGACACATCTCCTGTGATGCCTGTCCTGTATATAACAAATGCCAGGGCTACTATAGTCACACCTACGGATTCAGTTGGCAACATGACACATCTCCTGTAATGCCTGTCCTGTATATAACAAAGGGCCAGGGCTACTATAGACACACTTACGGATTCAGTTGGCAATATGACACATCTCCTGTAATGGCTGTCCTGTATATAACAAACGGCCAGGGCTACTATAAACACACTTACGGATTCAGTTGGCAATATGACACATCTCCTGTAATGCCTGTCCTGTATGTAAAAAACGGCCAGGGCTACTATAGACACACTTACGGATTGAGTTGGCAATATGACACATCTCATGTAATGTCTGTCCTTTATATAACAAACGGCCAGGGCTACTATAGCCACACTAACGGATTCAGTTGGCAATATGACATATCTGCTGTAATGCCTCTCCTGTATATAACAAACGGCCATTGCCACTATAGTAACACTTACGGATTCAGTTGGCAATATGACACATCTCATGTAATGCCTGTCCTGTATATAACAAACGCCCAGGGCTACTATAGACACACTTACGGATTCAGTTGGCAATATGACACATCTCATGTAATGCCTGTCCTGTATATAAAAAACGGCCAGGGCTACTATAGACACACTTACGGATTGAGTTGGCAATATGACACATCTCATGTAATGTCTGTCCTGTATATAACAAACGCCCGGGGCTACTATAGACACACTTACGGATTCAGTTGGCAATATGACATATCTCCTGTAATGCCTGTCCTGTATACAACAAACGGCCAGGGCTACTATAGACACACTTACGGATTCAGTTGGCAATATGACATATCTCCTGTAATGCCTGTCCTGTATATAACAAACGGCCATTGCTACTATAGCCACACTTACGGATTCAGTTGGCAATATGACATATCTCCTGTAATGCCTGTCCTGTATATAACAAAGGGCCAGGGCTACTATAGACACACTTACGGATTCAGTTGGCAATATATATCATCTTCTGTAATGCCTGACCTGTATATAACAAACGTCCAGGGCTACTATAGACACACTTACGGAATCAGTTGGCAATATGACACATCTCCTGTAATGCCTGTCCTGTATATAACAAACGGCCAGGGCTATTATAGTCACACTTACGGATTCAGTTGGCAATATGACACATCTCCTGTAATGCCTGTCCTGTATATAACAAACGGCCAGGGCTACTATAGATACACTTACGGATTCAGTTGGCAATATGACACATCTCCTGTAATGCCTGTCCTGTATATAACAAACGGCCAGGGCTATTATAGTCACACTTACGGATTCAGTTGGCAATATGACACATCTCCTGTAATGCCTGTCCTGTATATAACAAACGGCCAGGGCTAATATAGTCACACTTACGGATTCAGTTGGCAATATGACACATCTCCTGTAATGCCTGTCCTGTATATAACAAACGGCCATTGCTACTATAGACACACTTACGGATTCAGTTGGCAATATGACACATCTCCTGTAATGCCTGTCCTGTATATAACAAACGGCCAGGGCTACTATAGACACACTTACGGAATCAGTTGGCAATATGACACATCTCCTGTAATGCCTGTCCTGTATATAACAAACTGCCAGGGCTACTATGGTCAACTTACAATTGGCAATATGACCCATCTCCTGTGATGCCTGTCCTGTATATAACAAACGGCCAGGGCTACTATAGACACACATACGGATTCAGTTGGCAATATGACACATCTCCTGTAATGACTGTCCTGTATATAACAAACGGCCAGGGATATTATAGTCACACTTACGGATTCAGTTGACAATATGTCATATCTCCTGCAATGCCTGTCCTGTATATAACAAACGGCCAGGGCTACTATAGACACACTTACGGATTCAGTTGGCAATATGATATATCTCCTATAGTGCCTGTCCTGTATATAACAAACGGCCATTTCTACTATAGCCACACTTACGGATTCAGTTGGCAATATGACATATCTCCTGTATAGCCTCTCCTGTATATAACAAACGGCCAGGGCTACTATAGACACACTTACGGATTCAGTTGGCAATATGACATATCTCCTGTAATGCCTGTCCTGTATATAACAAACGGCCATTGCTACTATAGCCACACATACGGATTCAGTTGGCAATATGACATATCTCCTGTAATGCCTGTCCTGTATATAACAAACGGCCAGGGCTACTATAGACACACCTACGGATTCAGTTGGCAATATGACACATCTCCTGTAATGCCTGTCCTGTATATAACAAACGGCCAGGGCTACTATAGACACACTTACGGATTCAGTTGGCAATATTACACATCTCCTGTGATGCCTGTCCTGTATATAACAAACGGCCAGGGCTTGTATAGACACACTTACGGATTCAGTTGGCAATATGACACATCTCCTGTAATGCCTCTCCTGTATATAACAAACGGCCAGTGCTACGATAGACACACTTACGGATTCAGTTGGCAATATGACACATCTCCTGTAATGGCTGTCCTGTATATAACAAACGTCCAGGGCTACTATAAACACACTTACGGATTCAGTTGGCAATATGACACATCTCCTGTAATGACTGTCCTGTATATAACAAACGGCCAGAACTATTATAGTCACACTTACGGATTCAGTTGACAATATGACACATCTCCTATAATGCCCGTCCTGTATATAACAAACGGCCAGGGCTACTATAGACACACTTACGGATTCAGTTGGCAATATGACATATCTCCTGTAATGCCTGTCCTGTATATAACAAACGGCCATTTCTACTATAGCCACACTTACGGATTCAGTTGGCAATATGACATATCTACTGTAATTCCTGTCCTGTATATAACAAACGGCCAGGGCTACTATAGACACACTTACGGATTCAGTTGGCAATATGACACATCTCCTGTAATGCCTGTCCTGTATATAACAAACGGCCATTGCTACTATAGTCACACTTACGGATTCAGTTGGCAATATGACACATCTCATGTAATGCCTGTCCTGTATATAACAAACGCCCAGGGCTACTATAGACACACTTACGGATTCAGTTGGCAATATGACACATCTCATGTAATGCCTGTCCTGTATATAAAAAACGGCCAGGGCTACTATAGACACACTTACGGATTGAGTTGGCAATATGACACATCTCATGTAATGTCTGTCCTGTATATAACAAACGCCCGGGGCTACTATAGACACACTTACGGATTCAGTTGGCAATATGACATATCTCCTGTAATGCCTGTCCTGTATATAACAAACGGCCAGGGCTACTATAGCCACACTAACGGATTCAGTTGGCAATATGACATATCTGCTGTAATGCCTCTCCTGTATATAACAAACGGCCATTGCCACTATAGTAACACTTACGGATTCAGTTGGCAATATGACACATCTCATGTAATGCCTGTCCTGTATATAACAAACGCCCAGGGCTACTATAGACACACTTACGGATTCAGTTGGCAATATGACACATCTCATGTAATGCCTGTCCTGTATATAAAAAACGGCCAGGGCTACTATAGACACACTTACGGATTGAGTTGGCAATATGACACATCTCATGTAATGTCTGTCCTGTATATAACAAACGCCCGGGGCTACTATAGACACACTTACGGATTCAGTTGGCAATATGACATATCTCCTGTAATGCCTGTCCTGTATACAACAAACGACCAGGGCTACTATAGACACACTTACGGATTCAGTTGGCAATATGACATATCTCCTGTAATGCCTGTCCTGTATATAACAAACGGCCATTGCTACTATAGCCACACTTACGGATTCAGTTGGCAATATGACATATCTCCTGTAATGCCTGTCCTGTATATAACAAAGGGCCAGGGCTACTATAGACACACTTACGGATTCAGTTGGCAATATATATCATCTTCTGTAATGCCTGACCTGTATATAACAAATGTCCAGGGCTACTATAGACACACTTACGGATTCAGTTGGCAATATGTCACATCTCCTGTAATGCCTGTCCTGTATATAACAAACGGCCAGGGCTATTATAGTCACACTTACGGATTCAGTTGGCAATATGACACATCTCCTGTAATGCCTGTCCTGTATATAACAAACGGCCAGGGCTACTATAGATACACTTACGGATTCAGTTGGCAATATGACACATCTCCTGTAATGCCTGTCCTGTATATAACAAACGGCCAGGGCTATTATAGTCACACTTACGGATTCAGTTGGCAATATGACACATCTCCTGTAATGCCTGTCCTGTATATAACAAACGGCCAGGGCTACTATAGTCACACTTACGGATTCAGTTGGCAATATGACACATCTCCTGTAATGCCTGTCCTGTATATAACAAACGGCCATTGCTACTATAGACACACTGACGAATTCAGTTGGCAATATGACACATCTCCTGTAATGCCTGTCCTGTATATAACAAACGGCCAGGGCTACTATAGACACACTTACGGATTCAGTTGGCAATATGACACATCTCCTGTAATGCCTGTCCTGTATATAACAAACTGCCAGGGCTACTATGGTCACACTTACAGTTGGCAATATGACACATCTCCTGTGATGCCTGTCCTGTATATAACAAACGGCCAGGGCTACTATAGACACACTTACGGATTCAGTTGGCAATATGACACATCTCCTGTAATGACTGTCCTGTATATAACAAACGGCCAGGGCTATTATAGTCACACTTACGGATTCAGTTGACAATATGACATATCTCCTGCAATGCCTGTCCTGTATAGAACAAACGGCCATTGCTACTATAGCCACACTTACGGATTCAGTTGGCAATATGACATATCTACTGTAATGCCTGTCCTGTATATAATAAACGGCCAGGGCTACTATAGACACACTTACGGATTCAGTTGGCAATATGACACATCTCCTGTAATGAATGTCCTGTATATAACAAACGGCCATTGCTACTATAGTCACACTTACGGATTCATTTGGCAATATGACACATCTCATGTAATGCCTGTCCTGTATATAACAAACGGCCAGTGCTACTATAGGCACACTTACGGATTCAGTTGACAATATGACACATCTCCTGTAATGCCTGTCCTGTATATAACAAACGGCCAGGGCTGCTATAGACACACTTACGGATTCAGTTGGCAATATGACACATCTCCTGTAATGCCTGTCCTGTATATAACAAACGGCCAGTGCTACTATAGACACACTTACGGATTCAGTTGGCAATATGATATATCTCCTGTAGTGCCTGTCCTGTATATAACAAACGGCCAGGGCTTCTATAGACACACTTACGGATTCAGTTGGCAATATGAGACATCTCCTGTAATGCCTGTCCTGTATATAACAAACGGCCATTTCTACTATAGCCACACTTACGGATTCAGTTGGCAATATGACATATCTACTGTAATTCCTGTCCTGTATATAACAAACGGCCAGGGCTACTATAGACACACTTACGGATTCAGTTGGCAATATGACACATCTCCTGTAATGCCTGTCCTGTATATAACAAACGGCCATTGCTACTATAGTCACACTTACGGATTCAGTTGGCAATATGACACATCTCATGTAATGCCTGTCCTGTATATAACAAACGCCCAGGGCTACTATAGACACACTTACGGATTCAGTTGGCAATATGACACATCTCATGTAATGCCTGTCCTGTATATAAAAAACGGCCAGGGCTACTATAGACACACTTACGGATTGAGTTGGCAATATGACACATCTCATGTAATGTCTGTCCTGTATATAACAAACCGTCGGGGCTACTATAGACACACTTACGGATTCAGTTGGCAATATGACATATCTCCTGTAATGCCTGTCCTGTATATAACAAACGGCCAGGGCTACTATAGCCACACTAACGGATTCAGTTGGCAATATGACATATCTGCTGTAATTCCTCTCCTGTATATAACAAACGGCCATTGCCACTATAGTAACACTTACGGATTCAGTTGGCAATATGACACATCTCATGTAATGCCTGTCCTGTATATAACAAACGCCCAGGGCTACTATAGACACACTTACGGATTCAGTTGGCAATATGACACATCTCATGTAATGCCTGTCCTGTATATAAAAAACGGCCAGGGCTACTATAGACACACTTACGGATTGAGTTGGCAATATGACACATCTCATGTAATGTCTGTCCTGTATATAACAAACGCCCGGGGCTACTATAGACACACTTACGGATTCAGTTGGCAATATGACATATCTCCTGTAATGCCTGTCCTGTATACAACAAACGGCCAGGGCTACTATAGACACACTTACGGATTCAGTTGGCAATATGACATATCTCCTGTAATGCCTGTCCTGTATATAACAAACGGCCATTGCTACTATAGCCACACTTACGGATTCAGTTGGCAATATGACATATCTCCTGTAATGCCTGTCCTGTATATAACAAAGGGCCAGGGCTACTATAGACACACTTACGGATTCAGTTGGCAATATATATCATCTTCTGTAATGCCTGACCTGTATATAACAAACGTCCAGGGCTACTATAGACACACTTACGGAATCAGTTGGCAATATGACACATCTCCTGTAATGCCTGTCCTGTATATAACAAACGGCCAGGGCTATTATAGTCACACTTACGGATTCAGTTGGCAATATGACACATCTCCTGTAATGCCTGTCCTGTATATAACAAACGGCCAGGGCTACTATAGATACACTTACGGATTCAGTTGGCAATATGACACATCTCCTGTAATGCCTGTCCTGTATATAACAAACGGCCAGGGCTATTATAGTCACACTTACGGATTCAGTTGGCAATATGACACATCTCCTGTAATGCCTGTCCTGTATATAACAAACGGCCAGGGCTACTATAGTCACACTTACGGATTCAGTTGGCAATATGACACATCTCCTGTAATGCCTGTCCTGTATATAACAAACGGCCATTGCTACTATAGACACACTGACGAATTCAGTTGGCAATATGACACATCTCCTGTAATGCCTGTCCTGTATATAACAAACGGCCAGGGCTACTATAGACACACTTACGGATTCAGTTGGCAATATGACACATCTCCTGTAATGCCTGTCCTGTATATAACAAACTGCCAGGGCTACTATGGTCACACTTACAGTTGGCAATATGACACATCTCCTGTGATGCCTGTCCTGTATATAACAAACGGCCAGGGCTACTATAGACACACTTACGGATTCAGTTGGCAATATGACACATCTCCTGTAATGACTGTCCTGTATATAACAAAGGCCAGGGCTATTATAGTCACACTTACGGATTCAGTTGACAATATGACATATCTCCTGCAATGCCTGTCCTGTATAGAACAAACGGCCATTGCTACTATAGCCACACTTACGGATTCAGTTGGCAATATGACATATCTACTGTAATGCCTGTCCTGTATATAATAAACGGCCAGAGCTACTATAGACACACTTACGGATTCAGTTGGCAATATGACACATCTCCTGTAATGAATGTCCTGTATATAACAAACGGCCATTGCTACTATAGTCACACTTACGGATTCAGTTGGCAATATGACACATCTCATGTAATGCCTGTCCTGTATATAACAAACGGCCAGTGCTACTATAGACACACTTACGGATTCAGTTGACAATATGACACATCTCCTGTAATGCCTGTCCTGTATATAACAAACGGCCAGGGCTGCTATAGACACACTTTCGGATTCAGTTGGCAATATGACACATCTCCTGTAATGCCTGTCCTGTATATAACAAACGGCCAGTGCTACTATAGACACACTTACGGATTCAGTTGGCAATATGATATATCTCCTGTAGTGCCTGTCCTGTATATAACAAACGGCCAGGGCTTCTATAGACACACTTACGGATTCAGTTGGCAATATGAGACATCTCCTGTAATGCCTGTCCTGTATATAACAAACGGCCAGGGCTACTATAGACACACTTACGGATTCAGTTGGCAATATTACACATCTCCTGTGATGCCTGTCCTGTATATAACAAACGGCCAGGGCTTGTATAGACACACTTACGGATTCAGTTGGCAATATGACACATCTCATGTAATGCCTGTCCTGTATATAACAAACGGATAGGGCTACTATAGACACACTTACGGATTCAGTTGGCAATATGACACATCTCATGTAATGCCTGTCCTGTATATAAAAAACGGCCAGGGCTACTATAGACACACTTACGGATTGAGTTGGCAATATGACACATCTCATGTAATGTCTGTCCTGTATATAACAAACCGTCGGGGCTACTATAGACACACTTACGGATTCAGTTGGCAATATGACATATCTCCTGTAATGCCTGTCCTGTATATAACAAACGGCCAGGGCTACTATAGCCACACTAACGGATTCAGTTGGCAATATGACATATCTGCTGTAATGCCTCTCCTGTATATAACAAACGGCCATTGCCACTATAGTAACACTTACGGATTCAGTTGGCAATATGACGCATCTCATGTAATGCCTGTCCTGTATATAACAAACGCCCAGGGCTCCTATAGACACACTTACGGATTCAGTTGGCAATATGACACATCTCATGTAATGCCTGTCCTGTATATAAAAAACGGCCAGGGCTACTATAGACACACTTACGGATTGAATTGGCAATATGACACATCTCATGTAATGTCTGTCCTGTATATAACAAACGCCCGGGGCTACTATAGACACACTTACGGATTCAGTTGGCAATATGACATATCTCCTGTAATGCCTGTCCTGTATACAACAAACGGCCAGGGCTACTATAGACACACTTACGGATTCAGTTGGCAATATGACATATCTCCTGTAATGCCTGTCCTGTATATAACAAACGGCCATTGCTACTATAGCCACACTTACGGATTCAGTTGGCAATATGACATATCTCCTGTAATGCCTGTCCTGTATATAACAAAGGGCCAGGGCTACTATAGACACACTTACGGATTCAGTTGGCAATATATATCATCTTCTGTAATGCCTGACCTGTATATAACAAACGTCCAGGGCTACTATAGACACACTTACGGAATCAGTTGGCAATATGACACATCTCCTGTAATGCCTGTCCTGTATATAACAAACGGCCAGGGCTATTATAGTCACACTTACGGATTCAGTTGGCAATATGACACATCTCCTGTAATGCCTGTCCTGTATATAACAAACGGCCAGGGCTACTATAGATACACTTACGGATTCAGTTGGCAATATGACACATCTCCTGTAATGCCTGTCCTGTATATAACAAACGGCCAGGGCTATTATAGTCACACTTACGGATTCAGTTGGCAATATGACACATCTCCTGTAATGCCTGTCCTGTATATAACAAACGGCCAGGGCTACTATAGTCACACTTACGGATTCAGTTGGCAATATGACACATCTCCTGTAATGCCTGTCCTGTATATAACAAACGGCCATTGCTACTATAGACACACTGACGAATTCAGTTGGCAATATGACACATCTCCTGTAATGCCTGTCCTGTATATAACAAACGGCCAGGGCTACTATAGACACACTTACGGATTCAGTGGGCAATATGACACATCTCCTGTAATGCCTGTCCTGTATATAACAAACTGCCAGGGCTACTATGGTCACACTTACAGTTGGCAATATGACACATCTCCTGTGATGCCTGTCCTGTATATAACAAACGGCCAGGGCTACTATAGACACACTTACGGATTCAGTTGGCAATATGACACATCTCCTGTAATGACTGTCCTGTATATAACAAACGGCCAGGGCTATTATAGTCACACTTACGGATTCAGTTGACAATATGACATATCTCCTGCAATTACTGTCCTGTATAGAACAAACGGCCATTGCTACTATAGCCACACTTACGGATTCAGTTGGCAATATGACATATCTACTGTAATGCCTGTCCTGTATATAATAAACGGCCAAGGCTACTATAGACACACTTACGGATTCAGTTGGCAATATGACACATCTCCTGTAATGAATGTCCTGTATATAACAAACGGCCATTGCTACTATAGTCACACTTACGGATTCAGTTGGCAATATGACACATCTCATGTAATGCCTGTCCTGTATATAACAAACGGCCAGTGCTACTATAGACACACTTACGGATTCAGTTGACAATATGACACATCTCCTGTAATGCCTGTCCTGTATATAACAAACGGCCAGGGCTGCTATAGACACACTTACGGATTCAGTTGGCAATATGACACATCTCCTGTAATGCCTGTCCTGTATATAACAAACGGCCAGTGCTACTATAGACACACTTACGGATTCAGTTGGCAATATGATATATCTCCTGTAGTGCCTGTCCTGTATATAACAAACGGCCAGGGCTTCTATAGACACACTTACGGATTCAGTTGGCAATATGAGACATCTCCTGTAATGCCTGTCCTGTATATAACAAACGGCCAGGGCTACTATAGACACACTTACGGATTCAGTTGGCAATATTACACATCTCCTGTGATGCCTGTCCTGTATATAACAAACGGCCAGGGCTTGTATAGACACACTTACGGATTCAGTTGGCAATATGACACATTTCATGTAATGCCTGTCCTGTATATAACAAACGTATAGGGCTACTATAGACACACTTACGGATTCAGTTGGCAATATGACACATCTCATGTAATGTCTGTCCTGTATATAACAAACGCCCAGGGCTACTATAGACACACTTACGGATTCAGTTGGCAATATGACATATCTCCTGTAATGCCTGTCCTGTATATAACAAACGGCCAGGGCTACTATAGACACACTTACGGATTCAGTTGGCAATATGATATATCTCCTGTAGTGCCTGTCCTGTATATAACAAACGGCCAGGGCTTCTATAGACACACTTACGGATTCAGTTGGCAATATGAGACATCTCCTGTAATGCCTGTCCTGTATATAACAAACGGCCAGGGCTACTATAGACACACTTACGGATTCAGTTGGCAATATTACACATCTCCTGTGATGCCTGTCCTGTATATAACAAACGGCCAGGGCTTGTATAGACACACTTACGGATTCAGTTGGCAATATGACACATCTCCTGTAATGCTTCTCCTGTATATAACAAACGGCCAGTGCTACTATAGACACACTTTCGGATTCAGTTGGCAATATGACACATCTCCTGTAATGCCTGTCCTGTATATAACAAACGGCCAGGGCTGCTATAGACACACTTACGGATTCAGTTGGCAATATGACACATCTCCTGTAATGCCTGTCCTGTATATAACAAACGGCCAGTGCTACTATTAACACACTTACGTATTCAGTTGGCAATATGACTCATCTCTTGTAATGCCGGTCCTGTATATAACAAACTGCCAGGGCTACTATGGTCACACTTACAGTTGGCAATATGACACATCTCCTGTGATGCCTGTCCTGTATATAACAAACGGCCAGGGCTATTATAGTCACACTTACGGATTCAGTTGACAATATGACACATCTCCTGTAATGCCCGTCCTGTATATAACAAACGGCCAGGGCTACTATAGACACACTTACGGATTCAGTTGGCAATATGACATATCTCCTGTAATGCCTGTCCTGTATATAACCAACGGCCATTGCTACTATAGCCACACTTACGGATTCAGTTGGCAATATGACATATCCACTGTAATGCCTGTCCTGTATATAACAAACGGCCAGGGCTACTATAGACACACTTACGGATTCAGTTGGCAATATGACGCATCTCCTGTAATGCCTGTCCTGTATATAACAAACGGCCAGGGCTACTATAGACACACTTACGGATTCAGTTGGCAATATGACACATCTCCTGTAATGCCTGTCCTGTATATAACAAACGGCCAGGGCTACTATAGACACACTTACGGATTCAGTTGGCAATATGACACATCTTCTGTAATGCCTGTCCTGTATATAACAAACGCCCGGGGCTACTATAGACAAACTTACGGATTCAGTTGGCAATATGACATATCTCCTGTAATGCCTGTCCTGTATATAACAAACGGCGATTGCTACTATAGCCACACTTACGGATTCAGTTGGCAATATGACATATCTCCTGTAATGCCTGTCCTGTATATAACAAACGGCCAGGGCTACTATAGCCACACTTACGGATTCAGTTGGCAATATGACATATCCACTGTAATGCCTGTCCTGTATATAACAAACGGCCAGGGCTACTATAGACACACTTACGGATTCAGTTGGCAATATGACACATCTCCTGTAATGCCTGTCCTGTATATAACAAACGGCCAGGGCTACTATAGACACACTTACGGATTCAGTTGGCAATATGACACATCTCCTGTAATGCCTGTCCTGTATATAACAAACGGCCAGTGCTACTATAGACACACTAACGTATTCAGTTGGCAATATGACTCATCTCCTGTAATGCCTGTCCTATATATAACAAACTGCCAGGGCTACTATGGTCACACTTACAGTTGACAATATGACACATCTCCTGCAATGCCTGTCCTGTATATAACAAATGCCAGGGCTACTATAGTCACACCTACGGATTCAGTTGGCAACATGACACATCTCCTGTGATGCCTGTCCTGTATATAACAAACGGCCAGGGCTACTATAGACACACTTACGGATTCAGTTGGCAATATGACACATCTCCTGTAATGCCTGTCCTGTATATAACAAACGGACAGGGCTACTATAGACACACTTACGGATTCAGTTGGCAATATGACACATCTCCTGTAATGACTGTCCTGTATATAACAAACGGCCAGGGCTATTATAGTCACACTTAAGGATTCAGTTGACAATATGACACATCTCCTATAATGCCCGTCCTGTATATAACAAACGGCCAGGGCTACTATAGTCACACTTGAGGATTCAGTTGGCAATATGACATATCTCCTGTAATGCCTGTCCTGTATATAACAAACGGCCAGGGCTATTATAGTCACACTTACGGATTCAGTTGGCAATATGACACATCTCCTGTAATGCCTGTCCTGTATATAACAAACTGCCAGGGCTACTATGGTCACACTTACAGTTGGCAATATGACACATCTCCTGTGATGCCTGTCCTGTATATAACAAACGGCCAGGGCTACTATAGACACACTTACGGATTCAGTTGGCAATATGACACATCTCCTGTAATGACTGTCCTGTATATAACAAACGGCCAGGGCTATTATAGTCACACTTACGGATTCAGTTGACAATATGACTCATCTCCTGTAATGCCGGTCCTGTATATAACAAACTGCCAGGGCTACTATGGTCACACTTACAGTTGGCAATATGACACATCTCCTGTGATGCCTGTCCTGTATATAACAAACGGCCAGGGCTATTATAGTCACACTTACGGATTCAGTTGACAATATGACACATCTCCTGTAATGCCCGTCCTGTATATAACAAACGGCCATTGCTACTATAGCCACACTTACGGATTCAGTTGGCAATATGACATATCTACTGTAATGCCTGTCCTGTATATAATAAACGGCCAGGGCTACTATAGACGCACTTACGGATTCAGTTGGCAATATGACACATCTCCTGTAATGAATGTCCTGTATATAACAAACGGCCATTGCTACTATAGTCACACTTACGGATTCAGTTGGCAATATGACACATCTCATGTAATGCCTGTCCTGTATATAACAAACGGATAGGGCTACTATAGACACACTTACGGATTCAGTTGGCAATATGACACATCTCATGTAATGTCTGTCCTGTATATAACAAACGCCCAGGGCTACTATAGACACACTTACGGATTCAGTTGGCAATATGACATATCTCCTGTAATGCCTGTCCTGTATATAACAAACGGCCAGGGCTACTATAGACACACTTACGGATTCAGTTGGCAATATTACACATCTCCTGTGATGCCTGTCCTGTATATAACAAACGGCCAGGGCTTGTATAGACACACTTACGGATTCAGTTGGCAATATGACACATCTCCTGTAATGCTTCTCCTGTATATAACAAACGGCCAGTGCTACTATAGACACACTTTCGGATTCAGTTGGCAATATGACACATCTCCTGTAATGCCTGTCCTGTATATAACAAACGGCCAGGGCTGCTATAGACACACTTACGGATTCAGTTGGCAATATGACACATCTCCTGTAATGCCTGTCCTGTATATAACAAACGGCCAGTGCTACTATTAACACACTTACGTATTCAGTTGGCAATATGACTCATCTCTTGTAATGCCGGTCCTGTATATAACAAACTGCCAGGGCTACTATGGTCACACTTACAGTTGGCAATATGACACATCTCCTGTGATGCCTGTCCTGTATATAACAAACGGCCAGGGCTATTATAGTCACACTTACGGATTCAGTTGACAATATGACACATCTCCTGTAATGCCCGTCCTGTATATAACAAACGGCCAGGGCTACTATAGACACACTTACGGATTCAGTTGGCAATATGACATATCTCCTGTAATGCCTGTCCTGTATATAACCAACGGCCATTGCTACTATAGCCACACTTACGGATTCAGTTGGCAATATGACATATCCACTGTAATGCCTGTCCTGTATATAACAAACGGCCAGGGCTACTATAGACACACTTACGGATTCAGTTGGCAATATGACGCATCTCCTGTAATGCCTGTCCTGTATATAACAAACGGCCAGGGCTACTATAGACACACTTACGGATTCAGTTGGCAATATGACACATCTCCTGTAATGCCTGTCCTGTATATAACAAACGGCCAGGGCTACTATAGACACACTTACGGATTCAGTTGGCAATATGACACATCTTCTGTAATGCCTGTCCTGTATATAACAAACGCCCGGGGCTACTATAGACAAACTTACGGATTCAGTTGGCAATATGACATATCTCCTGTAATGCCTGTCCTGTATATAACAAACGGCGATTGCTACTATAGCCACACTTACGGATTCAGTTGGCAATATGACATATCTCCTGTAATGCCTGTCCTGTATATAACAAACGGCCAGGGCTACTATAGCCACACTTACGGATTCAGTTGGCAATATGACATATCCACTGTAATGCCTGTCCTGTATATAACAAACGGCCAGGGCTACTATAGACACACTTACGGATTCAGTTGGCAATATGACACATCTCCTGTAATGCCTGTCCTGTATATAACAAACGGCCAGGGCTACTATAGACACACTTACGGATTCAGTTGGCAATATGACACATCTCCTGTAATGCCTGTCCTGTATATAACAAACGGCCAGTGCTACTATAGACACACTAACGTATTCAGTTGGCAATATGACTCATCTCCTGTAATGCCTGTCCTATATATAACAAACTGCCAGGGCTACTATGGTCACACTTACAGTTGACAATATGACACATCTCCTGCAATGCCTGTCCTGTATATAACAAATGCCAGGGCTACTATAGTCACACCTACGGATTCAGTTGGCAACATGACACATCTCCTGTGATGCCTGTCCTGTATATAACAAACGGCCAGGGCTACTATAGACACACTTACGGATTCAGTTGGCAATATGACACATCTCCTGTAATGCCTGTCCTGTATATAACAAACGGACAGGGCTACTATAGACACACTTACGGATTCAGTTGGCAATATGACACATCTCCTGTAATGACTGTCCTGTATATAACAAACGGCCAGGGCTATTATAGTCACACTTAAGGATTCAGTTGACAATATGACACATCTCCTATAATGCCCGTCCTGTATATAACAAACGGCCAGGGCTACTATAGTCACACTTGAGGATTCAGTTGGCAATATGACATATCTCCTGTAATGCCTGTCCTGTATATAACAAACGGCCAGGGCTATTATAGTCACACTTACGGATTCAGTTGGCAATATGACACATCTCCTGTAATGCCTGTCCTGTATATAACAAACTGCCAGGGCTACTATGGTCACACTTACAGTTGGCAATATGACACATCTCCTGTGATGCCTGTCCTGTATATAACAAACGGCCAGGGCTACTATAGACACACTTACGGATTCAGTTGGCAATATGACACATCTCCTGTAATGACTGTCCTGTATATAACAAACGGCCAGGGCTATTATAGTCACACTTACGGATTCAGTTGACAATATGACTCATCTCCTGTAATGCCGGTCCTGTATATAACAAACTGCCAGGGCTACTATGGTCACACTTACAGTTGGCAATATGACACATCTCCTGTGATGCCTGTCCTGTATATAACAAACGGCCAGGGCTATTATAGTCACACTTACGGATTCAGTTGACAATATGACACATCTCCTGTAATGCCCGTCCTGTATATAACAAACGGCCATTGCTACTATAGCCACACTTACGGATTCAGTTGGCAATATGACATATCTACTGTAATGCCTGTCCTGTATATAATAAACGGCCAGGGCTACTATAGACGCACTTACGGATTCAGTTGGCAATATGACACATCTCCTGTAATGAATGTCCTGTATATAACAAACGGCCATTGCTACTATAGTCACACTTACGGATTCAGTTGGCAATATGACACATCTCATGTAATGCCTGTCCTGTATATAACAAACGGATAGGGCTACTATAGACACACTTACGGATTCAGTTGGCAATATGACACATCTCATGTAATGTCTGTCCTGTATATAACAAACGCCCAGGGCTACTATAGACACACTTACGGATTCAGTTGGCAATATATATCATCTTCTGTAATGCCTGACCTGTATATAACAAACGTCCAGGGCTACTATAGACACACTTACGGAATCAGTTGGCAATATGACACATCTCCTGTAATGCCTGTCCTGTATATAACAAACGGCCAGGGCTATTATAGTCACACTTACGGATTCAGTTGGCAATATGACACATCTCCTGTAATGCCTGTCCTGTATATAACAAACGGCCAGGGCTACTATAGATACACTTACGGATTCAGTTGGCAATATGACACATCTCCTGTAATGCCTGTCCTGTATATAACAAACGGCCAGGGCTATTATAGTCACACTTACGGATTCAGTTGGCAATATGACACATCTCCTGTAATGCCTGTCCTGTATATAACAAACGGCCAGGGCTACTATAGTCACACTTACGGATTCAGTTGGCAATATGACACATCTCCTGTAATGCCTGTCCTGTATATAACAAACGGCCATTGCTACTATAGACACACTGACGAATTCAGTTGGCAATATGACACATCTCCTGTAATGCCTGTCCTGTATATAACAAACGGCCAGGGCTACTATAGACACACTTACGGATTCAGTGGGCAATATGACACATCTCCTGTAATGCCTGTCCTGTATATAACAAACTGCCAGGGCTACTATGGTCACACTTACAGTTGGCAATATGACACATCTCCTGTGATGCCTGTCCTGTATATAACAAACGGCCAGGGCTACTATAGACACACTTACGGATTCAGTTGGCAATATGACACATCTCCTGTAATGACTGTCCTGTATATAACAAACGGCCAGGGCTATTATAGTCACACTTACGGATTCAGTTGACAATATGACATATCTCCTGCAATTACTGTCCTGTATAGAACAAACGGCCATTGCTACTATAGCCACACTTACGGATTCAGTTGGCAATATGACATATCTACTGTAATGCCTGTCCTGTATATAATAAACGGCCAAGGCTACTATAGACACACTTACGGATTCAGTTGGCAATATGACACATCTCCTGTAATGAATGTCCTGTATATAACAAACGGCCATTGCTACTATAGTCACACTTACGGATTCAGTTGGCAATATGACACATCTCATGTAATGCCTGTCCTGTATATAACAAACGGCCAGTGCTACTATAGACACACTTACGGATTCAGTTGACAATATGACACATCTCCTGTAATGCCTGTCCTGTATATAACAAACGGCCAGGGCTGCTATAGACACACTTACGGATTCAGTTGGCAATATGACACATCTCCTGTAATGCCTGTCCTGTATATAACAAACGGCCAGTGCTACTATAGACACACTTACGGATTCAGTTGGCAATATGATATATCTCCTGTAGTGCCTGTCCTGTATATAACAAACGGCCAGGGCTTCTATAGACACACTTACGGATTCAGTTGGCAATATGAGACATCTCCTGTAATGCCTGTCCTGTATATAACAAACGGCCAGGGCTACTATAGACACACTTACGGATTCAGTTGGCAATATTACACATCTCCTGTGATGCCTGTCCTGTATATAACAAACGGCCAGGGCTTGTATAGACACACTTACGGATTCAGTTGGCAATATGACACATTTCATGTAATGCCTGTCCTGTATATAACAAACGGCCAGGGCTTGTATAGACACACTTACGGATTCAGTTGGCAATATGACACATTTCATGTAATGCCTGTCCTGTATATAACAAACGTATAGGGCTACTATAGACACACTTACGGATTCAGTTGGCAATATGACACATCTCATGTAATGTCTGTCCTGTATATAACAAACGCCCAGGGCTACTATAGACACACTTACGGATTCAGTTGGCAATATGACATATCTCCTGTAATGCCTGTCCTGTATATAACAAACGGCCAGGGCTACTATAGACACACTTACGGATTCAGTTGGCAATATGATATATCTCCTGTAGTGCCTGTCCTGTATATAACAAACGGCCAGGGCTTCTATAGACACACTTACGGATTCAGTTGGCAATATGAGACATCTCCTGTAATGCCTGTCCTGTATATAACAAACGGCCAGGGCTACTATAGACACACTTACGGATTCAGTTGGCAATATTACACATCTCCTGTGATGCCTGTCCTGTATATAACAAACGGCCAGGGCTTGTATAGACACACTTACGGATTCAGTTGGCAATATGACACATCTCCTGTAATGCTTCTCCTGTATATAACAAACGGCCAGTGCTACTATAGACACACTTTCGGATTCAGTTGGCAATATGACACATCTCCTGTAATGCCTGTCCTGTATATAACAAACGGCCAGGGCTGCTATAGACACACTTACGGATTCAGTTGGCAATATGACACATCTCCTGTAATGCCTGTCCTGTATATAACAAACGGCCAGTGCTACTATTAACACACTTACGTATTCAGTTGGCAATATGACTCATCTCTTGTAATGCCGGTCCTGTATATAACAAACTGCCAGGGCTACTATGGTCACACTTACAGTTGGCAATATGACACATCTCCTGTGATGCCTGTCCTGTATATAACAAACGGCCAGGGCTATTATAGTCACACTTACGGATTCAGTTGACAATATGACACATCTCCTGTAATGCCCGTCCTGTATATAACAAACGGCCAGGGCTACTATAGACACACTTACGGATTCAGTTGGCAATATGACATATCTCCTGTAATGCCTGTCCTGTATATAACCAACGGCCATTGCTACTATAGCCACACTTACGGATTCAGTTGGCAATATGACATATCCACTGTAATGCCTGTCCTGTATATAACAAACGGCCAGGGCTACTATAGACACACTTACGGATTCAGTTGGCAATATGACGCATCTCCTGTAATGCCTGTCCTGTATATAACAAACGGCCAGGGCTACTATAGACACACTTACGGATTCAGTTGGCAATATGACACATCTCCTGTAATGCCTGTCCTGTATATAACAAACGGCCAGGGCTACTATAGACACACTTACGGATTCAGTTGGCAATATGACACATCTTCTGTAATGCCTGTCCTGTATATAACAAACGCCCGGGGCTACTATAGACAAACTTACGGATTCAGTTGGCAATATGACATATCTCCTGTAATGCCTGTCCTGTATATAACAAACGGCGATTGCTACTATAGCCACACTTACGGATTCAGTTGGCAATATGACATATCTCCTGTAATGCCTGTCCTGTATATAACAAACGGCCAGGGCTACTATAGCCACACTTACGGATTCAGTTGGCAATATGACATATCCACTGTAATGCCTGTCCTGTATATAACAAACGGCCAGGGCTACTATAGACACACTTACGGATTCAGTTGGCAATATGACACATCTCCTGTAATGCCTGTCCTGTATATAACAAACGGCCAGGGCTACTATAGACACACTTACGGATTCAGTTGGCAATATGACACATCTCCTGTAATGCCTGTCCTGTATATAACAAACGGCCAGTGCTACTATAGACACACTAACGTATTCAGTTGGCAATATGACTCATCTCCTGTAATGCCTGTCCTATATATAACAAACTGCCAGGGCTACTATGGTCACACTTACAGTTGACAATATGACACATCTCCTGCAATGCCTGTCCTGTATATAACAAATGCCAGGGCTACTATAGTCACACCTACGGATTCAGTTGGCAACATGACACATCTCCTGTGATGCCTGTCCTGTATATAACAAACGGCCAGGGCTACTATAGACACACTTACGGATTCAGTTGGCAATATGACACATCTCCTGTAATGCCTGTCCTGTATATAACAAACGGACAGGGCTACTATAGACACACTTACGGATTCAGTTGGCAATATGACACATCTCCTGTAATGACTGTCCTGTATATAACAAACGGCCAGGGCTATTATAGTCACACTTAAGGATTCAGTTGACAATATGACACATCTCCTATAATGCCCGTCCTGTATATAACAAACGGCCAGGGCTACTATAGTCACACTTGAGGATTCAGTTGGCAATATGACATATCTCCTGTAATGCCTGTCCTGTATATAACAAACGGCCAGGGCTATTATAGTCACACTTACGGATTCAGTTGGCAATATGACACATCTCCTGTAATGCCTGTCCTGTATATAACAAACTGCCAGGGCTACTATGGTCACACTTACAGTTGGCAATATGACACATCTCCTGTGATGCCTGTCCTGTATATAACAAACGGCCAGGGCTACTATAGACACACTTACGGATTCAGTTGGCAATATGACACATCTCCTGTAATGACTGTCCTGTATATAACAAACGGCCAGGGCTATTATAGTCACACTTACGGATTCAGTTGACAATATGACTCATCTCCTGTAATGCCGGTCCTGTATATAACAAACTGCCAGGGCTACTATGGTCACACTTACAGTTGGCAATATGACACATCTCCTGTGATGCCTGTCCTGTATATAACAAACGGCCAGGGCTATTATAGTCACACTTACGGATTCAGTTGACAATATGACACATCTCCTGTAATGCCCGTCCTGTATATAACAAACGGCCATTGCTACTATAGCCACACTTACGGATTCAGTTGGCAATATGACATATCTACTGTAATGCCTGTCCTGTATATAATAAACGGCCAGGGCTACTATAGACGCACTTACGGATTCAGTTGGCAATATGACACATCTCCTGTAATGAATGTCCTGTATATAACAAACGGCCATTGCTACTATAGTCACACTTACGGATTCAGTTGGCAATATGACACATCTCATGTAATGCCTGTCCTGTATATAACAAACGGATAGGGCTACTATAGACACACTTACGGATTCAGTTGGCAATATGACACATCTCATGTAATGTCTGTCCTGTATATAACAAACGCCCAGGGCTACTATAGACACACTTACGGATTCAGTTGGCAATATGACATATCTCCTGTAATGCCTGTCCTGTATATAACAAACGGCCAGAGCTACTATAGACACACTTACGGATTCAGTTGGCAATATGATATATCTCCTGTAGTGCCTGTCCTGTATATAACAAACGGCCAGGGCTTCTATAGATACACTTACGGATTCAGTTGGCAATATGAGACATCTCCTGTAATGCCTGTCCTGTATATAACAAACGGCCAGGGCTACTATAGACACACTTACGGATTCAGTTGGCAATATTACACATCTCCTGTGATGCCTGTCCTGTATATAACAAACGGCCAGGGTTTGTATAGACACACTTACGGATTCAGTTGGCAATATGACACATCTGCTGTAATGCTTCTCCTGTATATAACAAACGGCCAGTGCTACTATAGACACACTTTCGGATTCAGTTGGCAATATGACACATCTCCTGTAATGCCTGTCCTGTATATAACAAACGGCCAGGGCTGCTATAGACACACTCACGGATTCAGTTGGCAATATGACACATCTCCTGTAATGCCTGTCCTGTATATAACAAACGGCCAGTGCTACTATTAACACACTTACGTATTCAGTTGGCAATATGACTCATCTCCTGTAATGCCGGTCCTGTATATAACAAACTGCCAGGGCTACTATGGTCACACTTACAGTTGGCAATATGACACATCTCCTGTGATGCCTGTCCTGTATATAACAAACGGCCAGGGCTATTATAGTCACACTTACGGATTCAGTTGACAATATGACACATCTCCTGTAATGCCCGTCCTGTATATAACAAACGGCCAGGGCTACTATAGACACACTTACGGATTCAGTTGGCAATATGACATATCTCCTGTAATGCCTGTCCTGTATATAACCAACGGCCATTGCTACTATAGCCACACTTACGGATTCAGTTGGCAATATGACATATCCACTGTAATGTCTGTCCTGTATATAACAAACGGCCAGGGCTACTATAGACACACTTACGGATTCAGTTGGCAATATGACGCATCTCCTGTAATGCCTGTCCTGTATATAACAAACGGCCAGGGCTACTATAGACACACTTACGGATTCAGTTGGCAATATGACACATCTCCTGTAATGCCTGTCCTGTATATAACAAACGGCCAGGGCTACTATAGACACACTTACGGATTCAGTTGGCAATATGACACATCTTCTGTAATGCCTGTCCTGTATATAACAAACGCCCGGGGCTACTATAGACAAACTTACGGATTCAGTTGGCAATATGACACATTTCCTGTAATGCCTGTCCTGTATATAACAAACGGCCAGGGCTATTATAGTCACACTTACGGATTCAGTTGGCAATATGACATATCTCCTGTAATGCCTGTCCTGTATATAACAAACGGCGATTGCTACTATAGCCACACTTACGGATTCAGTTGGCAATATGACATATCTCCTGTAATGCCTGTCCTGTATATAACAAACGGCCAGGGCTACTATAGCCACAATTACGGATTCAGTTGGCAATATGACATATCCACTGTAATGCCTGTCCTGTATATAACAAACGGCCAGGGCTACTATAGACACACTTACGGATTCAGTTGGCAATATGACACATCTCCTGTAATGCCTGTCCTGTATATAACAAACGGCCAGGGCTACTATAGACACACTTACGGATTCAGTTGGCAATATGACACATCTCCTGTAATGCCTGTCCTGTATATAACAAACGGCCAGTGCTACTATAGACACACTAACGTATTCAGTTGGCAATATGACTCATCTCCTGTAATGCCTGTCCTATATATAACAAACTGCCAGGGCTACTATGGTCACACTTACAGTAGGCAATATGACACATCTCCTGCAATGCCTGTCCTGTATATAACAAATGCCAGGGCTACTATAGTCACACCTACGGATTCAGTTGGCAACATGACACATCTCCTGTAATGCCTGTCCTGTATATAACAAACGGCCAGGGCTACTATAGACACACTTACGGATTCAGTTGGCAATATGACACATCTCCTGTAATGCCTGTCCTGTATATAACAAACGGACAGGGCTACTATAGACACACTTACGGATTCAGTTGGCAATATGACACATCTCCTGTAATGACTGTCCTGTATATAACAAACGGCCAGGGCTATTATAGTCACACTTACGGATTCAGTTGACAATATGACACATCTCCTATAATGCCCGTCCTGTATATAACAAACGGCCAGGGCTACTATAGTCACACTTGAGGAATCAGTTGGCAATATGACATATCTCCTGTAATGCCTGTCCTGTATATAACAAACGGCCAGGGCTATTATAGTCACACTTACGGATTCAGTTGGCAATATGACACATCTCCTGTAATGCCTGTCCTGTATATAACAAACTGCCAGGGCTACTATGGTCACACTTACAGTTGGCAATATGACACATCTCCTGTGATGCCTGTCCTGTATATAACAAACGGCCAGGGCTACTATAGACACACTTACGGATTCAGTTGGCAATATGACACATCTCCTGTAATGACTGTCCTGTATATAACAAACGGCCAGGGCTATTATAGTCACACTTACGGATTCAGTTGACAATATGACATATCTCCTGCAATGCCTGTCCTGTATAGAACAAACGGCCATTGCTACTATAGCCACACTTACGGATTCAGTTGGCAATATGACATATCTACTGTAATGCCTGTCCTGTATATAATAAACGGCCAGGGCTACTATAGACACACTTACGGATTCAGTTGGCAATATGACACATCTCCTGTAATGAATGTCCTGTATATAACAAACGGCCATTGCTACTATAGTCACACTTACGGATTCAGTTGGCAATATGACACATCTCATGTAATGCCTGTCCTGTATATAACAAAAGGATAGGGCTACTATAGACACACTTACGGATTCAGTTGGCAATATGACACATCTCATGTAATGTCTGTCCTGTATATAACAAACGCCCAGGGCTACTATAGACACACTTACGGATTCAGTTGGCAATATGACATATCTCCTGTAATGCCTGTCCTGTATATAATAAACGGCCAGGGCTACTATAGACACACTTACGGATTCAGTTGGCAATATGATATATCTCCTGTAGTGCCTGTCCTGTATATAACAAACGGCCAGGGCTTCTATAGACACACTTACGGATTCAGTTGGCAATATGAGACATCTCCTGTAATGCCTGTCCTGTATATAACAAACGGCCAGGGCTACTATAGACACACTTACGGATTCAGTTGGCAATATTACACATCTCCTGTGATGCCTGTCCTGTATATAACAAACGGCCAGGGCTTGTATAGACACACTTACGGATTCAGTTGGCAATATGACACATCTCCTGTAATGCTTCTCCTGTATATAACAAACGGCCAGTGCTACTATAGACACACTTTCGGATTCAGTTGGCAATATGACACATCTCCTGTAATGCCTGTCCTGTATATAACAAACGGCCAGGGCTGCTATAGACACACTTACGGATTCAGTTGGCAATATGACACATCTCCTGTAATGCCTGTCCTGTATATAACAAACGGCCAGTGCTACTATAGACACACTTACGTATTCAGTTGGCAATATGACTCATCTCCTGTAATGCCGGTCCTGTATATAACAAACTGCCAGGGCTACTATGGTCACACTTACAGTTGGCAATATGACACATCTCCTGTGATGCCTGTCCTGTATATAAAAAATGCCAGGGCTACTATAGTCACACCTACGGATTCAGTTGGCAACATGACACATCTCCTGTAATGCCTGTCCTGTATATAACAAACGGCCAGGGCTACTATAGACACACTTACGGATTCAGTTGGCAATATGACACATCTCCTGTAATGCCTGTCCTGTATATAACAAACGGACAGGGCTACTATAGACACACTTACGGATTCAGTTGGCAATATGACACATCTCCTGTAATGACTGTCCTGTATATAACAAACGGCCAGGGCTATTATAGTCACACTTACGGATTCAGTTGACAATATGACACATCTCCTATAATGCCCGTCCTGTATATAACAAACGGCCAGGGCTACTATAGTCACACTTGAGGAATCAGTTGGCAATATGACATATCTCCTGTAATGCCTGTCCTGTATATAACAAACGGCCAGGGCTATTATAGTCACACTTACGGATTCAGTTGGCAATATGACACATCTCCTGTAATGCCTGTCCTGTATATAACAAACTGCCAGGGCTACTATGGTCACACTTACAGTTGGCAATATGACACATCTCCTGTGATGCCTGTCCTGTATATAACAAACGGCCAGGGCTACTATAGACACACTTACGGATTCAGTTGGCAATATGACACATCTCCTGTAATGACTGTCCTGTATATAACAAACGGCCAGGGCTATTATAGTCACACTTACGGATTCAGTTGACAATATGACATATCTCCTGCAATGCCTGTCCTGTATAGAACAAACGGCCATTGCTACTATAGCCACACTTACGGATTCAGTTGGCAATATGACATATCTACTGTAATGCCTGTCCTGTATATAATAAACGGCCAGGGCTACTATAGACACACTTACGGATTCAGTTGGCAATATGACACATCTCCTGTAATGAATGTCCTGTATATAACAAACGGCCATTGCTACTATAGTCACACTTACGGATTCAGTTGGCAATATGACACATCTCATGTAATGCCTGTCCTGTATATAACAAAAGGATAGGGCTACTATAGACACACTTACGGATTCAGTTGGCAATATGACACATCTCATGTAATGTCTGTCCTGTATATAACAAACGCCCAGGGCTACTATAGACACACTTACGGATTCAGTTGGCAATATGACATATCTCCTGTAATGCCTGTCCTGTATATAATAAACGGCCAGGGCTACTATAGACACACTTACGGATTCAGTTGGCAATATGATATATCTCCTGTAGTGCCTGTCCTGTATATAACAAACGGCCAGGGCTTCTATAGACACACTTACGGATTCAGTTGGCAATATGAGACATCTCCTGTAATGCCTGTCCTGTATATAACAAACGGCCAGGGCTACTATAGACACACTTACGGATTCAGTTGGCAATATTACACATCTCCTGTGATGCCTGTCCTGTATATAACAAACGGCCAGGGCTTGTATAGACACACTTACGGATTCAGTTGGCAATATGACACATCTCCTGTAATGCTTCTCCTGTATATAACAAACGGCCAGTGCTACTATAGACACACTTTCGGATTCAGTTGGCAATATGACACATCTCCTGTAATGCCTGTCCTGTATATAACAAACGGCCAGGGCTGCTATAGACACACTTACGGATTCAGTTGGCAATATGACACATCTCCTGTAATGCCTGTCCTGTATATAACAAACGGCCAGTGCTACTATAGACACACTTACGTATTCAGTTGGCAATATGACTCATCTCCTGTAATGCCGGTCCTGTATATAACAAACTGCCAGGGCTACTATGGTCACACTTACAGTTGGCAATATGACACATCTCCTGTGATGCCTGTCCTGTATATAAAAAATGCCAGGGCTACTATAGTCACACCTACGGATTCAGTTGGCAACATGACACATCTCCTGTAATGCCTGTCCTGTATATAACAAACGGCCAGGGCTACTATAGACACACTTACGGATTCAGTTGGCAATATGACACATCTCCTGTAATGCCTGTCCTGTATATAAAAAACGGCCAGGGCTACTATAGACACACTTACGGATTCAGTTGGCAATATGACGCATCTCCTGTAATGCCTGTCCTGTATATAACAAACGGCCAGGGCTACTATAGACACACTTACGGATTCAGTTGGCAATATGACACATCTTCTGTAATGCCTGTCCTGTATATATCAAACGCCCGGGGCTACTATAGACAAACTTACGGATTCAGTTGGCAATATGACACATCTCCTGTAATGCCTGTCCTGTATATAACAAACGGCCAGGGCTATTATATTCACACTTACGGATTCAGTTGGCAATATGACATATCTCCTGTAATGCCTGTCCTGTATATAACAAACGGCCATTGCTACTATAGCCACAATTACGAATTCAGTTGGCAATATGGCATATCTCCTGTAATGCCTGTCCTGTATATAACAAACGGCCAGGGCTACTAAAAACACACTTACGGATTCAGTTGGCAATATGACACATCTCCTGTAATGCCTGTCCTGTATATAACAAACGGCCAGGGCTACTATAGACACACTTACGGATTCAGTTGGCAATATGACACATCTCCTGTGATGCCTGTCCTGTATATAACAAACGGACCGGGCTTCTATAGACACACTTACGGATTCAGTTGGCAATATGACACATCTCCTGTGATGCCTGTCCTGTATATAACAAATGCCAGGGCTACTATAGTCACACCTACGGATTCAGTTGGCAACATGACACATCTCCTGTAATGCCTGTCCTGTATATAACAAACGGCCAGGGCTACTATAGACACACTTACGGATTCAGTTGGCAATATGACACATCTCCTGTAATGGCTGTCCTGTATATAACAAACGGCCAGGGCTACTATAAACACACTTACGGATTCAGTTGGCAATATGACACATCTCCTGTAATGACTGTCCTGTATATAACAAACGGCCAGGACTATTATAGTCACACTTACGGATTCAGTTGACAATATGACACATCTCCTATTATGCCCGTCCTGTATATAACAAACGGCCAGGGCTACTATAGACACACTTACGGATTCAGTTGGCAATATGACATATCTCCTGTAATGCCTGTCCTGTATATAACAAACGGCCATTTCTACTATAGCCACACTTACGGATTCAGTTGGCAATATGACATATCTACTGTAATTCCTGTCCTGTATATAACAAACGGCCAGGGCTACTATAGACACACTTACGGATTCAGTTGGCAATATGACACATCTCCTGTAATGCCTGTCCTGTATATAACAAACGGCCATTGCTACTATAGTCACACTTACGGATTCAGTTGGCAATATGACACATCTCATGTAATGCCTGTCCTGTATATAACAAACGCCCAGGGCTACTATAGACACACTTACGGATTCAGTTGGCAATATGACACATCTCATGTAATGCCTGTCCTGTATATAAAAAACGGCCAGGGCTACTATAGACACACTTACGGATTGAGTTGGCAATATGACACATCTCATGTAATGTCTGTCCTGTATATAACAAACGGCCAGGGCTACTATAGCCACACTAACGGATTCAGTTGGCAATATGACATATCTGCTGTAATGCCTCTCCTGTATATAACAAACGGCCATTGCCACTATAGTAACACTTACGGATTCAGTTGGCAATATGACACATCTCATGTAATGCCTGTCCTGTATATAACAAACGCCCAGGGCTACTATAGACACACTTACGGATTCAGTTGGCAATATGACACATCTCATGTAATGCCTGTCCTGTATATAAAAAACGGCCAGGGCTACTATAGACACACTTACGGATTGAGTTGGCAATATGACACATCTCATGTAATGTCTGTCCTGTATATAACAAACGCCCGGGGCTACTATAGACACACTTACGGATTCAGTTGGCAATATGACATATCTCCTGTAATGCCTGTCCTGTATACAACAAACGGCCAGGGCTACTATAGACACACTTACGGAATCAGTTGGCAATATGACACATCTCCTGTAATGCCTGTCCTGTATATAACAAACGGCCAGGGCTATTATAGTCACACTTACGGATTCAGTTGGCAATATGACACATCTCCTGTAATGCCTGTCCTGTATATAACAAACGGCCAGGGCTACTATAGATACACTTACGGATTCAGTTGGCAATATGACACATCTCCTGTAATGCCTGTCCTGTATATAACAAACGGCCAGGGCTATTATAGTCACACTTACGGATTCAGTTGGCAATATGACACATCTCCTATAATGCCTGTCCTGTATATAACAAACGGCCAGGGCTAATATAGTCACACTTACGGATTCAGTTGGCAATATGACACATCTCCTGTAATGCCTGTCCTGTATATAACAAACGGCCATTGCTACTATAGACACACTTACGGATTCAGTTGGCAATATGACACATCTCCTGTAATGCCTGTCCTGTATATAACAAACGACCAGGGCTACTATAGACACACTTACGGAATCAGTTGGCAATATGACACATCTCCTGTAATGCCTGTCCTGTATATAACAAACTGCCAGGGCTACTATGGTCAACTTACAGTTGGCAATATGACCCATCTCCTGTGATGCCTGTCCTGTATATAACAAACGGCCAGGGCAACTATAGACACACATACGGATTCAGTTGGCAATATGACACATCTCCTGTAATGACTGTCCTGTATATAACAAACGGCCAGGGATATTATAGTCACACTTACGGATTCAGTTGACAATATGTCATATCTCCTGCAATGCCTGTCCTGTATATAACAAACGGCCAGGGCTACTATAGACACACTTACGGATTCAGTTGGCAATATGATATATCTCCTATAGTGCCTGTCCTGTATATAACAAACGGCCATTTCTACTATAGCCACACTTACGGATTCAGTTGGCAATATGACATATCTCCTGTATAGCCTGTCCTGTATATAACAAACGGCCAGGGCTACTATAGACACACTTACGGATTCAGTTGGCAATATGACATATCTCCTGTAATGCCTGTCCTGTATATAACAAACGGCCATTGCTACTATAGCCACACATACGGATTCAGTTGGCAATATGACATATCTCCTGTAATGCCTGTCCTGTATATAACAAACGGCCAGGGCTACTATAGACACACCTACGGATTCAGTTGGCAATATGACACATCTCCTGTAATGCCTGTCCTGTATATAACAAACGGCCAGGGCTACTATAGACACACTTACGGATTCAGTTGGCAATATTACACATCTCCTGTGATGCCTGTCCTGTATATAACAAACGGCCAGGGCTTGTATAGACACACTTACGGATTCAGTTGGCAATATGACACATCTCCTGTAATGCCTCTCCTGTATATAACAAACGGCCAGTGCTACTATAGACACACTTACGGATTCAGTTGGCAATATGACACATCTCCTGTAATGGCTGTCCTGTATATAACAAACGGCCAGGGCTACTATAAACACACTTACGGATTCAGTTGGCAATATGACACATCTCCTGTAATGACTGTCCTGTATATAACAAACGGCCAGAACTATTATAGTCACACTTACGGATTCAGTTGACAATATGACACATCTCCTATAATGCCCGTCCTGTATATAACAAACGGCCAGGGCTACTATAGACACACTTACGGATTCAGTTGGCAATATGACATATCTCCTGTAATGCCTGTCCTGTATATAACAAACGGCCATTTCTACTATAGCCACACTTACGGATTCAGTTGGCAATATGACATATCTACTGTAATTCCTGTCCTGTATATAACAAACGGCCAGGGCTACTATAGACACACTTACGGATTCAGTTGGCAATATGACACATCTCCTGTAATGCCTGTCCTGTATATAACAAACGGCCATTGCTACTATAGTCACACTTACGGATTCAGTTGGCAATATGACACATCTCATGTAATGCCTGTCCTGTATATAACAAACGCCCAGGGCTACTATAGACACACTTACGGATTCAGTTGGCAATATGACACATCTCATGTAATGCCTGTCCTGTATATAAAAAACGGCCAGGGCTACTATAGACACACTTACGGATTGAGTTGGCAATATGACACATCTCATGTAATGTCTGTCCTGTATATAACAAACGCCCGGGGCTACTATAGACACACTTACGGATTCAGATGGCAATATGACATATCTCCTGTAATGCCTGTCCTGTATATAACAAACGGCCAGGGCTACTATAGCCACACTAACGGATTCAGTTGGCAATATGACATATCTGCTGTAATGCCTCTCCTGTATATAACAAACGGCCATTGCCACTATAGTAACACTGACGGATTCAGTTGGCAATATGACACATCTCATGTAATGCCTGTCCTGTATATAACAAACGCCCAGGGCTACTATAGACACACTTACGGATTCAGTTGGCAATATGACACATCTCATGTAATGCCTGTCCTGTATATAAAAAACGGCCAGGGCTACTATAGACACACTTACGGATTGAGTTGGCAATATGACACATCTCATGTAATGTTTGTCCTGTATATAACAAACGCCCGGGGCTACTACAGACACACTTACGGATTCAGTTGGCAATATGACATATCTCCTGTAATGCCTGTCCTGTATACAACAAACGGCCAGGGCTACTATAGACACACTTACGGATTCAGTTGGCAATATGACATATCTCCTGTAATGCCTGTCCTGTATATAACAAAGGGCCAGGGCTACTATAGACACACTTACGGATTCAGTTGGCAATATATATCATCTTCTGTAATGCCTGACCTGTATATAACAAACGTCCAGGGCTACTATAGACACACTTACGGAATCAGTTGGCAATATGACACATCTCCTGTAATGCCTGTCCTGTATATAACAAACGGCCAGGGCTATTATAGTCACACTTACGGATTCAGTTGGCAATATGACACATCTCCTGTAATGCCTGTCCTGTATATAACAAACGGCCAGGGCTACTATAGATACACTTACGGATTCAGTTGGCAATATGACACATCTCCTGTAATGCCTGTCCTGTATATAACAAACGGCCAGGGCTATTATAGTCACACTTACGGATTCAGTTGGCAATATGACACATCTCCTGTAATGCCTGTCCTGTATATAACAAACGGCCAGGGCTAATATAGTCACACTTACGGATTCAGTTGGCAATATGACACATCTCCTGTAATGCCTGTCCTGTATATAACAAACGGCCATTGCTACTATAGACACACTTACGGATTCAGTTGGCAATATGACACATCTCCTGTAATGCCTGTCCTGTATATAACAAACGACCAGGGCTACTATAGACACACTTACGGAATCAGTTGGCAATATGACACATCTCCTGTAATGCCTGTCCTGCATATAACAAACTGCCAGGGCTACTATGGTCAACTTACATTTGGCAATATGACCCATCTCCTGTGATGCCTGTCCTGTATATAACAAACGGCCAGGGCTACTATAGACACACATACGGATTCAGTTGGCAATATGACACATCTCCTGTAATGACTGTCCTGTATATAACAAACGGCCAGGGATATTATAGTCACACTTACGGATTCAGTTGACAATATGTCATATCTCCTGCAATGCCTGTCCTGTATATAACAAACGGCCAGGGCTACTATAGACACACTTACGGATTCTGTTGGCAATATGATATATCTCCTATAGTGCCTGTCCTGTATATAACAAACGGCCATTTCTACTATAGCCACACTTACGGATTCAGTTGGCAATATGACATATCTCCTGTATAGCCTGTCCTGTATATAACAAACGGCCAGGGCTACTATAGACACACTTACGGATTCAGTTGGCAATATGACATATCTCCTGTAATGCCTGTTATGTATATAACAAACGGCCATTGCTACTATAGCCACACATACGGATTCAGTTGGCAATATGACATATCTCCTGTAATGCCTGTCCTGTATATAACAAACGGCCAGGGCTACTATAGACACACCTACGGATTCAGTTGGCAATATGACACATCTCCTGTAATGCCTGTCCTGTATATAACAAACGGCCAGGGCTACTATAGACACACTTACGGATTCAGTTGGCAATATTACACATCTCCTGTGATGCCTGTCCTGTATAAAACAAACGGCCAGGGCTTGTATAGACACACTTACGGATTCAGTTGGCAATATGACACATCTCCTGTAATGCCTCTCCTGTATATAACAAACGGCCAGTGCTACTATAGACACACTTACGGATTCAGTTGGCAATATGACACATCTCCTGTAATGCCTGTCCTGTATATAACAAACGGCCAGGGCTGCTATAGACACACTTACGGATTCAGTTGGCAATATGACACATCTCCTGTAATGCCTGTCCTGTATATAACGAACGGCCAGTGCTACTATAGACACACTTACGTATTCAGTTGGCAATATGACTCATCTCCTGTAATGCCTGTCCTGTATATAACAAACTGCCAGGGCTACTATGGTCACACTTACAGTTGGCAATATGACACATCTCCTGTAATGCCTGTCCTGTATATAACAAACGGCCAGGGCTATTATAGTCACACTTACGGATTCAGTTGGCAATATGACACATCTCCTGTAATGCCTGTCCTGTATATAACAAACGGCCAGGGCTACTATAGTCACACTTACGTATGCAGTTGGCAATATGACACATCTCCTGTAATGCCTGTCCTGTATATAACAAACGGTTATTGCTACTATAGACACACTTACGGATTCAGTTGGCAATATGACACATCTCCTGTAATGCCTGTCCTGTATATAACAAACTGCCAGGGCTACTATGGTCACACTTACAGTTGGCAATATGACACATCTCCTGTGATGCCTGTCCTGTATATAACAAACGGCCAGGGCTACTATAGACACACTTACGGATTCAGTTGGCAATATGACACATCTCCTGTAATGACTGTCCTGTATATAACAAACGGCCAGGGCTATTATAGTCACACTTACGGATTCAGTTGACAATATGACATATCTCCTGCAATGCCTGTCCTGTATATAACAAACGGCCATTGCTACTATAGCCACACTTACGGATTCAATTGGCAATATGACATATCTACAGGAATGCCTGTCCTGTATATAATAAACGGCCAGGGCTACTATAGACACACTTACGGATTCAGTTGGCAATATGACACATCTCCTGTAATGAATGTCCTGTATATAACAAACGGCCATTGCTACTATAGTCACACTTACGGATTCAGTTGGCAATATGACACATCTCATGGAATGCCTGTCCTGTATATAACAAACGGCCAGGACTACTATAGACACACTTACGGATTCAGTTGGCAATATGACACATCTCATGTAATGTCTGTCCTGTATATAACAAACGCCCAGGGCTACTATAGACACACTTACGGATTCAGTTGGCAATACGACATATCTCCTGTAATGCCTGTCCTCTATATAACAAACGGTCAGGGCTACTATAGACACACTTACGGATTCAGTTGGCAATATGATATATCTCCTGTAGTGCCTCTCCTGTATATAACAAACGGCCATTGCTACTATAGCCACACTTACGGATTCAGTTGGCAATATGACATATCTCCTGTATAGCCTGTCCTGTATATAACAAACGGCCAGGGCTACTATACACACACTTACGGATTCAGTTGGCAATATGACATATCTCCTGTAATGCCTGTCCTGTATATAACAAACGGCCATTGCTACTATAGCCACATAAACGGATTCAGTTGGCAATATGACATATCTCCTGTAATGCCTGTCCTGTATATAACAACCGGCCAGGGCTACTATAGACACACTTACGGATTCAGTTGGCAATATGACACATCTCCTGTAATGCCTGTCCTGTATATAACAAAAGGCCAGGGCTACTATAGACACACTTACGGATTCAGTTGGCAATATGACACATCTCCTGTGAAGCCTGTCCTGTATATAACAAACGGCCAAGGCTTCTATAGACACACTTACGGATTCAGTTGGCAATATGACACATCTCCTGTAATGCCTGTCCTGTATATAACAAACGGCCAGGGCTACTATAGACACACTT
The DNA here is from genome assembly GCA_036971475.1 of Prosapia bicincta. Classification (NCBI taxonomy): domain Eukaryota; kingdom Metazoa; phylum Arthropoda; class Insecta; order Hemiptera; family Cercopidae; genus Prosapia; species Prosapia bicincta. Next base: position 375,734,838 of record JBAIZL010000002.1, on the reverse strand, counting down.
ACGGATTCAGTTGGCAATATTACACATCTCCTGTGATGCCTGTCCTGTATATAACAAACGGCCAGGGCTTGTATAGACACACTTACGGATTCAGTTGGCAATATGACACATCTCCTGTAATGCCTCTCCTGTATATAACAAACGGCCAGTGCTACTATAGACACACTTACGGATTCAGTTGGCAATATGACACATGTCCTGTAATGCCTGTCCTGTATATAACAAACGGCCAGGGCTGCTATAGACACACTTACGGATTCAGTTGGCAATATGACACATCTCCTGTAATGCCTGTCCTGTATATAACAAACGGCCAGTGCTACTATAGACACACTTACAGTTGGCATTATGACACATCTCCTGTGATGCCTGTCCTGTATATAACAAATGCCAGGGCTACTATAGTCACACCTACGGATTCAGTTGGCAACATGACACATCTCCTGTATTGCCTGTCCTGTATATAACAAACGGCCAGGGCTACTATAGACACACTTACGGATTCAGTTGGCAATATGACACATCTCCTGTAATGCCTGTCCTGTATATAACAAACGGCCAGGGCTACTATAGACACACTTACGGATTCAGTTGGCAATATGACACATCTTCTGTAATGCCTGTCCTGTATATAACAAACGTCCGGGGCTACTATAGACAAACTTACGGATTCAGTTGGCAATATGACATATCTCCTGTAATGCCTGTCCTGTATATAACAAACGGCCATTGCTACTATAGCCACACTTACGGATTCAGTTGGCAATATGGCATATCTCCTGTAATGCCTGTCCTGTATAAACCAAACGGCCAGGGCTACTATAGACACACTTACGTATTCAGTTGGCAATATGACACATCTCCTGTAATGCCTGTCCTGTATATAACAAACGGCCAGGGCTACTATAGACACACTTACGGATTCAGTTGGCAATATGACACATCACCTGTGATGCCTGTCCTGTATATAACAAACGGACCGGGCCTCTATAGACACACTTACGGATTCAGTTGGCAATATGACACATCTCCTATAATGCCTGTCCTGTATATGACAAACGGCCAGGGCTACTATAGACACACTTACAGATTCAGTTGGCAATATTACACATCTCCTGTGATGCCTGTCCTGTATATAACAAACGGCCAGGGCTTCTATAGGCACACTTACGGATTCAGTTGGCAATATGACACATCTCCTGTAATGCCTGTCCTGTATATAACAAACGGCCAGGGCTACTATAGACACACTTACGGATTCAGTTGGCAATATGACACATCTTCTGTAATGCCTGTCCTGTATATAACAAACGCCCGGGGATACTATAGACAAACTTACGGATTCAGTTGGCAATATGACATATCTCCTGTAATGCCTGTCCTGTATATAACAAACGGCCATTGCTACTATAGCCACACTTACGGATTCAGTTGGCAATATGACATATCTCCTGTAATGCCTGTCCTGTATAAACCAAACGGCCAGGGCTACTATAGACACACTTACGGATTCAGTTGGCAATATGACACATCTCCTGTAATGCCTGTCTTGTATATAACAAACGGCCAGGGCTACTATAGACACACTTACGGATTCAGTTGGCAATATGACACATCTCCTGTGATGCCTGTCCTGTATATAACAAACGGACCGGGCTTCTATAGACACACTTACGGATTCAGTTGGCAATATGACACATCTCCTATAATGCCTGTCCTGTATATTACAAACGGCCAGGGCTACTATAGACACACTTACAGATTCAGTTGGCAATATTACACATCTCCTGTGATGCCTGTCCTGTATATAACAAACGGCCAGGGCTTCTATAGACACACTTACGGATTCAGTTGGCAATATGACACATCTCCTGTAATGCCTGTCCTGTATATAACAAACGGCCAGTGCTACTATAGACACACTTACGGATTCAGTTGGCAATATGACACATCTCCTGTAATGCCTGTCCTGTATATAACAAACGGCCAGGGCTGCTATAGACACACTTACGGATTCAGTTGGCAATATGACACATCTCCTGTAATGCCTGTCCTGTATATAAGAAACGGCCAGTGCTACTATAGACACACTTACGGATTCAGTTGGCAATATGACACATGTGATGTAATGCCTGTCCTGTATATAACAAACTGCCAGGGCTACTATGGTCACACTTAGAGTTGGCAATATGACACATCTCCTGTGATGCCTGTCCTGTATATAACAAATGCCAGGGCTACTATAGTCACACCTACGGATTCAGTTGGCAACATGACAAATCTCCTGTAATGCCTGTCCTGTATATAACAAACGGCCAGGGCCACTATAGACACACTTACGGATTCAGTTGGCAATATGACACATCTCCTGTAATGCCTGTCCTGTATATAACAAACGGCCAGGGCTACTATAAACACACTTACGGATTCAGTTGGCAATATGACACATCTCCTGTAATGACTGTCCTGTATATAACAAACGGCCAGGGCTATTATAGTCACACTTACGGATTCAGTTGACAATATGACACATCTCCTATAATGCCCGTCCTGTATATAACAAACGGCAATTGCTACTATAGCCACACTTACGGATTCAGTTGGCAATATGACATATCTACTGTAATTCCTGTCCTGTATATAACAAACGGCCAGGGCTACTATAGACACACTTACGGATTCAGTTGGCAATATGACACATCTCCTGTAATGCCTGTCCTGTATATAACAAACGGCCAGGGCTACTATAGACACACTTACGGATTCAGTTGGCAATATGACACATCTTCTGTAATGCCTGTCCTGTATATAACAAACGCCCGGGGCTACTATAGACAAACTTACGGATTCAGTTGGCAATATGACATATCTCCTGTAATGCCTGTCCTGTATATAACAAACGGCCATTGCTACTATAGCCACACTTACGGATTCAGTTGGCAATATGACATATCTCCTGTAATGCCTGTCCTGTATAAACCAAACGGCTAGGGCTACTATAGACACACTTACGGATTCAGTTGGCAATATGACACATCTCCTGTAATGCCTGTCTTGTATATAACAAACGGCCAGGGCTACTATAGACACACTTACGGATTCAGTTGGCAATATGACACATCTCCTGTGATGCCTGTCCTGTATATAACAAACGGACCGGGCTTCTATAGACACACTTACGGATTCAGTTGGCAATATGACACATCTCCTATAATGCCTGTCCTGTATATGACAAACGGCCAGGGCTACTATAGACACACTTACAGATTCAGTTGGCAATATTACACATCTCCTGTGATGCCTGTCCTGTATATAACAAACGGCCAGGGCTTCTATAGACACACTTACGGATTCAGTTGGCAATATGACACATCTCCTGTAATGCCTGTCCTGTATATAACAAACGGCCAGTGCTACTATAGACACACTTACGGATTCAGTTGGCAATATGACACATCTCCTGTAATGCCTGTCCTGTATATAACAAACGGCCAGGGCTGCTATAGACACACTTACGGATTCAGTTGGCAATATGACACATCTCCTGTAATGCCTGTCCTGTATATAAGAAACGGCCAGTGCTACTATAGACACACTTACGGATTCAGTTGGCAATATGACACATGCCCTGTAATGCCTGTCCTGTATATAACAAACTGCCAGGGCTACTATGGTCACACTTACAGTTGGCAATATGACACATCTCCTGTGATGCCTGTCCTGTATATAACAAATGCCAGGGCTACTATAGTCACACCTACGGATTCAGTTGGCAACATGACACATCTCCTGTAATGCCTGTCCTGTATATAACAAACGGCCATTGCTACTATAGTCACACTTACGGATTCAGTTTGCAATATGACACATCTCATGTAATGCCTGTCCTGTATATAACAAACGCCCAGGGCTACTATAGACACACTTACGGATTCAGTTGGCAATATGACACATCTCATGTAATGCCTGTCCTGTATATAAAAAACGGCCAGGGCTACTATAGACACACTTACGGATTGAGTTGGCAATATGACACATCTCATGTAATGTCTGTCCTGTATATAACAAACGCCCGGGGCTACTATAGACACACTTACGGATTCAGTTGGCAATATGACATATCTCCTGTAATACCTGTCCTGTATATAACAAACGGCCAGGGCTACTATAGCCACACTAACGGATTCAGTTGGCAATATGACATGTCTCCTGTAATGCCTGTCCTGTATATAACAAACGGCCATTGCTACTATAGCCACACTTACGGATTCAGTTGGCAATATGACATATCTCCTGTAATGCCTGTCCTGTATATAACAAACGGCCAGGGCTACTATAGACACACTTACGGATTCAGTTGGCAATATGACACATCTCCTGTAATGCCTGTCCTGTATATAACAAACGGCCAGGGCTATTATAGTCACACTTACGGATTCAGTTGGCAATATGACACATCTCCTGTAATGCCTGTCCTGTATATTACAAACGGCCAGGGCTACTATAGATACACTTACGGATTCAGTTGGCAATATGACACATCTCCTGTAATGCCTGTCCTGTATATAAAAAACGGCCAGGGCTATTATAGTCACACTTACGGATTCAGTTGGCAATATGACACATCTCCTGTAATGCCTGTCCTGTATATAACAAACGGCCAGGGCTAATATAGTCACACTTACGGATTCAGTTGGCAATATGACACATCTCCTGTAATGCCTGTCCTGTATATAACAAACGGCCATTGCTACTATAGACACACTTACGGATTCAGTTGGCAATATGACACATCTCCTGTAATGCCTGTCCTGTATATAACAAACGACCAGTGCTACTATAGACACACTTACGGATTCAGTTGGCAATATGACACATCTCCTGTAATGCCTGTCCTGTATATAACAAACGGCCAGGGCTACTATAAACACACTTACGGATTCAGTTGGCAATATGACACATCTCCTGTAATGACTCTCCTGTATATAACAAACGGCCAGGGCTATTATAGTCACACTTACGGATTCAGTTGACAATATGACACATCTCCTATAATGCCCGTCCTGTATATAACAAACGGCAATTGCTACTATAGCCACACTTACGGATTCAGTTGGCAATATGACATATCTCCTGTAATGCCTGTCCTGTATATAACAAACGGCCATTGCTACTATAGCCACACTTACGGATTCAGTTGGCAATATGACATATCTCCTGTAATGCCTGTCCTGTATAAACCAAACGGCTAGGGCTACTATAGACACACTTACGGATTCAGTTGGCAATATGACACATCTCCTGTAATGCCTGTCTTGTATATAACAAACGGCCAGGGCTACTATAGACACACTTACGGATTCAGTTGGCAATATGACACATCTCCTGTGATGCCTGTCCTGTATATAACAAACGGACCGGGCTTCTATAGACACACTTACGGATTCAGTTGGCAATATGACACATCTCCTATAATGCCTGTCCTGTATATGACAAACGGCCAGGGCTACTATAGACACACTTACAGATTCAGTTGGCAATATTACACATCTCCTGTGATGCCTGTCCTGTATATAACAAACGGCCAGGGCTTCTATAGACACACTTACGGATTCAGTTGGCAATATGACACATCTCCTGTAATGCCTGTCCTGTATATAACAAACGGCCAGTGCTACTATAGACACACTTACGGATTCAGTTGGCAATATGACACATCTCCTGTAATGCCTGTCCTGTATATAACAAACGGCCAGGGCTGCTATAGACACACATACGGATTCAGTTGGCAATATGACACATCTCCTGTAATGCCTGTCCTGTATATAAGAAACGGCCAGTGCTACTATAGACACACTTACGGATTCAGTTGGCAATATGACACATGCCCTGTAATGCCTGTCCTGTATATAACAAACTGCCAGGGCTACTATGGTCACACTTACAGTTGGCAATATGACACATCTCCTGTGATGCCTGTCCTGTATATAACAAATGCCAGGGCTACTATAGTCACACCTACGGATTCAGTTGGCAACATGACACATCTCCTGTAATGCCTGTCCTGTATATAACAAACGGCCATTGATACTATAGTCACACTTACGGATTCAGTTGGCAATATGACACATCTCATGTAATGCCTGTCCTGTATATAACAAACGCCCAGGGCTACTATAGACACACTTACGGATTCAGTTGGCAATATGACACATCTCATGTAATGCCTGTCCTGTATACAAAAAACGGCCAGGGCTACTATAGACACACTTACGGATTGAGTTGGCAATATGACACATCTCATGTAATGTCTGTCCTGTATATAACAAACGCCCGGGGCTACTATAGACACACTTACGGATTCAGTTGGCAATATGACATATCTCCTGTAATACCTGTCCTGTATATAACAAACGGCCAGGGCTACTATAGCCACACTAACGGATTCAGTTGGCAATATGACATGTCTCCTGTAATGCCTGTCCTGTATATAACAAACGGCCATTGCTACTATAGCCACACTTACGGATTCAGTTGGCAATATGACATATCTCCTGTAATGCCTGTCCTGTATATAACAAACGGCCAGGGCTACTATAGACACACTTACGGATTTAGTTGGCAATATATCACATCTTCTGTAATGCCTGTCCTGTATATAACAAACGTCCAGGGCTACTATAGACACACTTACGGATTCAGTTGGCAATATGACACATCTCCTGTAATGCCTGTCCTGTATATTACAAACGGCCAGGGCTACTATAGATACACTTACGGATTCAGTTGGCAATATGACACATCTCCTGTAATGCCTGTCCTGTATATAACAAACGGCCAGGGCTATTATAGTCACACTTACGGATTCAGTTGGCAATATGACACATCTCCTGTAATGCCTGTCCTGTATATAACAAACGGCCAGGGCTAATATAGTCACACTTACGGATTCAGTTGGCAATATGACACATCTCCTGTAATGCCTGTCCTGTATATAACAAACGGCCATTGCTACTATAGACACACTTACGGATTCAGTTGGCAATATGACACATCTCCTGTAATGCCTGTCCTGTATATAACAAACGACCAGTGCTACTATAGACACACTTACGGATTCAGTTGGCAATATGACACATCTCCTGTAATGCCTGTCCTGTATATAACAAACTGCCAGGGCTACTATGGTCAACTTACAGTTGGCAATATGACCCATCTTCTGTGATGCCTGTCCTGTATATAACAAACGGCCAGGGCTACTATAGACACACATACGGATTCAGTTGGCAATATGACACATCTCCTGTAATGACTGTCCTGTATATAACAAACGGCCAGGGCTATTATAGTCACACTTACGGATTCAGTTGACAATATGACATATCTCCTGTAATGCCTGTCCTGTATATAACAAACGGCCATTGCTACTATAGCCACACTTACAGATTCAGTTGGCAATATTACATATCTACTGTAATGCCTGTCCTGTATATAATAAACGGCCAGGGCTACTATAGACACACTTACGGATTCAGTTGGCAATATGACACATCTCTTGTAATGAATGACCTGTAGATAACAAACGGCCATTGCTACTATAGTCACACTTACGGATTCAGTTGGCAATATGACACATCTCATGTAATGCCTGTCCTGTATATAACAAACGGCCAGGGCTACTATAGACACACTTACGGTTTCAGTTGGCAATATGACACATCTCATGTAATGTCTTTCCTGTATATAACAAACGCCCAGGGCTACTATAGACCCACTTACGGATTCAGTTGGCAATATGACATATCTCCTGTAATGCCTGTCCTGTATATAACAAACGGCCATTGCTACTATAGACACACTTACGGATTCAGTTGGCAATATGACACATCTCCTGTAATGCCTGTCCTGTATATAACAAACTGCCAGGGCTACTATGGTCACACTTACAGTTGGCAAAATGACACATCTCCTGTGATGCCTGTCCTGTATATAACAAACGGCCAGGGCTACTATAGTCACACTTACGGATTCAGTTGGCAACATGACACATCTCCTGTAATGCCTGTCCTGTATATAACAAACGGCCAGGGCTACTACAGACACACATACGGATTCAGTTGGCAATATGACACATCTCCTGTAATGACTGTCCTGTATATAACAAACGGCCAGGGCTATTATAGTCAAACTTACGGATTCAGTTGACAATATGACACACCTCCTATAATGCCCGGCTTGTATACAAGAAACGGCCAGGGCTACTATAGACACACTTACGGATTCAGTTGGCATTATGACATATCTCCTGTAATGCCTGTCCTTTATATAACAAACGGCCATTGCTACTATAGCCACACTTACGGATTCAGTTGGCAATATGACATATCTACTGTAATGCCTATCCTGTATATAACAAACGGCCAGGGCTACTATAGACACACTTACGGATTCAGTTGGCAATATGACACATCTCCTGTAATGCCTGTCCTGTATATAACAAACGGCCATGGCTACTATAGTCTCACTTACGGATTCAGTTGACAATATGACACATCTCATGTAATGCCTGTTCTGTATATAACAAACGCCCAGGGCTACAATAGACACACTTACGGATTCAGTGGGCAATATGACATATCTCCTGTAATGCCTGTTCTGTATATAACAAACGGCCAGGGCTACTATAGCCACACTTACGGATTCAGTTGGCAATATGACATATCTCCTGTAATGCCTGTCCTGTATATAACAAACGGCCATTGCTACTATAGTCACACTTACGGATTCAGTTGGCAATATGACACATCTCATGTAATGCCTGTCCTGTATATAACAAACGCCCATGGCTACTATAGACACACTTACGGATTCAGTTGGCAATATGACACATCTCATGTAATGCCTGTCCTGTATATAACAAAGGCCAGGGCTACTATAGACACACTTACGGATTCAGTTGGCAATATGACACATCTCATGTAATGTCTGTCCTGTATATAACAAACGCCCGGGGCTACTATAGACAAACTTACGGATTCAGTTGGCAATATGACATATCTCCTGTAATGCCTGTCCTGTATATAACAAACGGCCAGGGCTACTATAGGCACACTTACGGATTCAGTTGGCAATATGACATATCTCCTGTAATGCCTGTCCTGTATATAACAAACGGCAATTGCTACTAAGCCACACTTACGGATTCAGTTTGCAATATGACATATCTCCTGTAATGCCTGTCCTGTATACAACAAACGGCCAGGGCTACTATAGACACACTTACGGATTCAGTTGGCAATATGACACATCTCCTGTAATGCCTGTCCTGTTTATAACAAACGGCCAGGGCTACTATAGACACACTTATGGATTCAGTTGGCAATATGACACATCTCCTGTGATGCCTGTCCTGTATATAACAAACGGCCAGGGCTTCTATAGACACACTTACGGATTCAGTTGGCAATATGACACATGTCCAGTAATGCCTGTCCTGTATATAACAAACGGCCATTGCTACTATAGACACACTTACGGATTCAGTTGGCAATATGACACATCTCCTGTAATGCCTGTCCTGTATATAACAAACGGCCAGGGCTACTATAGACACACTTACGGATTCAGTTGGCAATATGACACATCTCCTGTAATTCCTGTCCTGTATATAACAAACTGTCAGGGCTACTATGGTCACACTTACAGTTGGCAATATGACACATCTCCTGTGATGCCTGTCCTGTATATAACAAACGGCCAGGGCTACTATAGTCACACTTACGGATTCAGTTGGCAACATGACACATCTCCTGTAATGCCTGTCCTGTATATAACAAACGGCCAGGGCTACTACAGACACACATACGGATTCAGTTGGCAATATGACACATCTCTTGTAATGAATGACCTGTAGATAACAAACGGCCATTGCTACTATAGTCACACTTACGGATTCAGTTGGCAATATGACACATCTCATGTAATGCCTGTCCTGTATATAACAAACGGCCAGGGCTACTATAGACACACTTACGGATTCAGTTGGCAATATGACACATCTCATGTAATGTCTTTCCTGTATATAACAAACGCCCAGGGCTACTATAGACCCACTTACGGATTCAGTTGGCAATATGACATATCTCCTGTAATGCCTGTCCTGTATATAACAAACGGCCATTGCTACTATAGACACACTTACGGATTCAGTTGGCAATATGACACATCTCCTGTAATGCCTGTCCTGTATATAACAAACTGCCAGGGCTACTATGGTCACACTTACAGTTGGCAATATGACACATCTCCTGTGATGCCTGTCCTGTATATAACAAACGGCCAGGGCTACTATAGTCACACTTACGGATTCAGTTGGCAACATGACACATCTCCTGTAATGCCTGTCCTGTATATAACAAACGGCCAGGGCTACTACAGACACACATACGGATTCAGTTGGCAATATGACACATCTCCTGTAATGACTGTCCTGTATATAACAAACGGCCAGGGCTATTATAGTCAAACTTACGGATTCAGTTGACAATATGACACATCTCCTATAATGCCCGGCTTGTATACAAGAAACGGCCAGGGCTACTATAGACACACTTACGGATTCAGTTGGCATTATGACATATCTCCTGTAATGCCTGTCCTTTATATAAGAAACGGCCATTGCTACTATAGCCACACTTACGGATTCAGTTGGCAATATGACATATCTACTGTAATGCCTATCCTGTATATAACAAACGGCCAGGGCTACTATAGACACACTTACGGATTCAGTTGGCAATATGACACATCTCCTGTAATGCCTGTCCTGTATATAACAAACGGCCATGGCTACTATAGTCTCACTTACGGATTCAGTTGACAATATGACACATCTCATGTAATGCCTGTTCTGTATATAACAAACGCCCAGGGCTACAATAGACACACTTACGGATTCAGTGGGCAATATGACATATCTCCTGTAATGCCTGTTCTGTATATAACAAACGGCCAGGGCTACTATAGCCACACTTACGGATTCAGTTGGCAATATGACATATCTCCTGTAATGCCTGTCCTGTATATAACAAACGGCCATTGCTACTATAGTCACACTTACGGATTCAGTTGGCAATATGACACATCTCATGTAATGCCTGTCCTGTATATAACAAACGCCCATGGCTACTATAGACACACTTACGGATTCAGTTGGCAATATGACACATCTCATGTAATGCCTGTCCTGTATATAACAAAGGCCAGGGCTACTATAGACACACTTACGGATTCAGTTGGCAATATGACACATCTCATGTAATGTCTGTCCTGTATATAACAAACGCCCGGGGCTACTATAGACAAACTTACGGATTCAGTTGGCAATATGACATATCTCCTGTAATGCCTGTCCTGTATATAACAAACGGCCAGGGCTACTATAGGCACACTTACGGATTCAGTTGGCAATATGACATATCTCCTGTAATGCCTGTCCTGTATATAACAAACGGCAATTGCTACTAAGCCACACTTACGGATTCAGTTGGCAATATGACATATCTCCTGTAATGCCTGTCCTGTATACAACAAACGGCCAGGGCTACTATAGACACACTTACGGATTCAGTTGGCAATATGACACATCTCCTGTAATGCCTGTCCTGTTTATAACAAACGGCCAGGGCTACTATAGACACACTTATGGATTCAGTTGGCAATATGACACATCTCCTGTGATGCCTGTCCTGTATATAACAAAGGCCAGGGCTACTATAGACACACTTACGGATTCAGTTGGCAATATGACACATCTCATGTAATGTCTGTCCTGTATATAACAAACGCCCGGGGCTACTATAGACAAACTTACGGATTCAGTTGGCAATATGACATATCTCCTGTAATGCCTGTCCTGTATATAACAAACGGCCAGGGCTACTATAGGCACACTTACGGATTCAGTTGGCAATATGACATATCTCCTGTAATGCCTGTCCTGTATATAACAAACGGCAATTGCTACTAAGCCACACTTACGGATTCAGTTGGCAATATGACATATCTCCTGTAATGCCTGTCCTGTATACAACAAACGGCCAGGGCTACTATAGACACACTTACGGATTCAGTTGGCAATATGACACATCTCCTATAATGCCTGTCCTGCTTATAACAAACGGCCAGGGCTACTATAGACACACTTATGGATTCAGTTGGCAATATGACACATCTCCTGTGATGCCTGTCCTGTATATAACAAACGGCCAGGGCTTCTATAGACACACTTACGGATTCAGTTGGCAATATGACACATGTCCAGTAATGCCTGTCCTGTATATAACAAACGGCCATTGCTACTATAGACACACTTACGGATTCAGTTGGCAATATGACACATCTCCTGTAATGCCTGTCCTGTATATAACAAACGGCCAGGGCTACTATAGACACACTTACGGATTCAGTTGGCAATATGACACATCTCCTGTAATTCCTGTCCTGTATATAACAAACTGTCAGGGCTACTATGGTCACACTTACAGTTGGCAATATGACACATCTCCTGTGATGCCTGTCCTGTATATAACAAACGGCCAGGGCTACTATAGTCACACTTACGGATTCAGTTGGCAACATGACACATCTCCTGTAATGCCTGTCCTGTATATAACAAACGGCCAGGGCTACTACAGACACACATACGGATTCAGTTGGCAATATGACACATCTCTTGTAATGAATGACCTGTAGATAACAAACGGCCATTGCTACTATAGTCACACTTACGGATTCAGTTGGCAATATGACACATCTCATGTAATGCCTGTCCTGTATATAACAAACGGCCAGGGCTACTATAGACACACTTACGGATTCAGTTGGCAATATGACACATCTCATGTAATGTCTTTCCTGTATATAACAAACGCCCAGGGCTACTATAGACCCACTTACGGATTCAGTTGGCAATATGACATATCTCCTGTAATGCCTGTCCTGTATATAACAAACGGCCATTGCTACTATAGTCACACTTACGGATTCAGTTGGCAATATGACACATCTCATGTAATGCCTGTCCTGTATATAACAAACTCCCATGGCTACTATAGACACACTTACGGATTCAGTTGGCAATATGACACATCTCATGTAATGCCTGTCCTGTATATAACAAAGGCCAGGGCTACTATAGACACACTTACGGATTCAGTTGGCAATATGACACATCTCATGTAATGTCTGTCCTGTATATAACAAACGCCCGGGGCTACTATAGACAAACTTACGGATTCAGTTGGCAATATGACATATCTCCTGTAATGCCTGTCCTGTATATAACAAACGGCCAGGGCTACTATAGGCACACTTACGGATTCAGTTGGCAATATGACATATCTCCTGTAATGCCTGTCCAGTATATAACAAACGGCAATTGCTACTAAGCCACACTTACGGATTCAGTTGGCAATATGACATATCTCCTGTAATGCCTGTCCTGTATACAACAAACGGCCAGGGCTACTATAGACACACTTACGGATTCAGTTGGCAATATGACACATCTCCTGTAATGCCTGTCCTGTTTATAACAAACGGCCAGGGCTACTATAGACACACTTATGGATTCAGTTGGCAATATGACACATCTCCTGTGATGCCTGTCCTGTATATAACAAACGGCCAGGGCTTCTATAGACACACTTACGGATTCAGTTGGCAATATGACACATCTCCAGTAATGCCTGTCCTGTATATAACAAACGGCCATTGCTACTATAGACACACTTACGGATTCAGTTGGCAATATGACACATCTCCTGTAATGCCTGTCCTGTATATAACAAACGGCCAGGGCTACTATAGACACACTTACGGATTCAGTTGGCAATATGACACATCTCCTGTAATTCCTGTCCTGTATATAACAAACTGTCAGGGCTACTATGGTCATACTTACAGTTGGCAATATGACACATCTCCTGTGATGCCTGTCCTGTATATAACAAACGGCCAGGGCTACTATAGTCACACTTACGGATTCAGTTGGCAACATGACACATCTCCTGTAATGCCTGTCCTGTATATAACAAACGGCCAGGGCTACTACAGACACACATACGGATTCAGTTGGCAATATGACACATCTCCTGTAATGACTGTCCTGTATATAACAAACGGCCAGGGCTATTATAGTCAAACTTACGGATTCAGTTGACAATATGACACATCTCCTATAATGCCCGGCTTGTATACAAGAAACGGCCAGGGCTACTATAGACACACTTACGGATTCAGTTGGCATTATGACATATCTCCTGTAATGCCTGTCCTTTATATAACAAACGGCCATTGCTACTATAGCCACACTTACGGATTCAGTTGGCAATATGACATATCTACTGTAATGCCTGTCCTGTATATAACTAACGGCCAGGGCTACTATAGACACACTTACGGATTCAGTTGGCCATATGACACATCTCCTGTAATGCCTGTCCTGTATAAAACAAACGGCCATTGCTACTATAGTCTCACTTACGGATTCAGTTGGCAATATGACACATCTCATGTAATGCCTGTCCTGTATATAACAAACGCCCAGGGCTACAATAGACACACTTACGGATTCAGTGGGCAATATGACATATCTCCTGTAATGCCTGTCCTGTATATATCAAACGGCCAGGGCTACTATAGCCACACTTACGGATTCAGTTGGCAATATGACATATCTCCTGTAATGCCTGTCCTGTATATAACAAACGGCCATTGCTACTATAGTAACACTTACGGATTCAGTTGGCAATATGACACATCTCATGTAATGCCTGTCCTGTATATAAGAAACGCCCTGGGCTACTATAGACACACTTACGGATTCAGTTGGCAATATGACACATCTCATGTAATGCCTGTCCTGTATATAACAAAGGCCAGGGCTACTATAGACACACTTACGGATTCAGTTGGCAATATGACACATCTCATGTAATGCCTGTCCTGTATATAACAAACACCCGGGGCTACTATAGACAAACTTACGGATTCAGTTGGCAATATGACATATCTCCTGTAATGCCTGTCCTGTATATAACAAACAGCCAGGGCTACTATAGACCCACTTACGGATTCAGTTGGCAATATGACATATCTCCTGTAATGCCTGTCCTGTATATAACAAACGGCCATTGCTACTATAGCCACACTTACGGATTCAGTTGGCAATATGACATATCTCCTGTAATTCCTGTCCTGTATACAACAAACGGCCAGGGCTACTATAGACACACTTACGGATTCAGTTGGCAATATGACACATCTCCTGTAATGCCTGTCCTGTTTATAACAAACGGCCAGGGCTACTATAGACACACTTATGGATTCAGTTGGCAATATGACACATCTCCTGTGATGCCTGTCCTGTATATAACAAACGGCCAGGGCTTCTATAGACACACTTACGGATTCAGTTGGCAATATGACACATCTCCTGTAATGCCTGTCCTATATATAACAAACGGCCAGGGCTACTATAGACACACTTACGGATTCAGTTGACAATATTACACATCTCCTGTAATGCCTGTCCTGTATATAACAAACGGCCAGGGCTACTATAGGCACACTTACGGATTCAGTTGGCAATATGACACATCTCCTGTAATGACTGTCCTGTATATAACAAACGGCCAGGCCTACTATAGACACACTTACGGATTCAGTTGGCAATATGACACATCTCCTGTAATGCCTGTCCTGTATATAACAAACGGCCATTGCTACTATAGTCACACTTACGGATTCAGTTGGCAATATGACACATCTCATGTAATGCCTGTCCTGTATATAACAAACGCCCAGGGCTACTATAGACACACTTACAGATTCAGTTGGCAATATGACATATCTATTGTAATGCCTGTCCTGTATATAACAAATGGCCAGGGCTACTATAGACACACTTACGGATTCAGTTAGCAATATGACACATCTCCTGTAATTCCTGTCCTGTATATAACAAACTGTCAGGGCTACTATGGTCACACTTACAGTTGGCAATATGACTCATCTCCTGTGATGCCTGTCCTGTATATAACAAACGGCCAGGGCTACTATAGTCACACTTACGGATTCAGTTGGCAACATGACACATCTCCTGTAATGCCTGTCCTGTATATAACAAACGGCCATGGCTACTACAGACACACATACGGATTCAGTTGGCAATATGACACATCTCCTGTAATGACTGTCCTGTATATAACAAACGGCCAGGGCTATTATAGTCAAACTTACGGATTCAGTTGACAATATGACACATCTCCTATAATGCCCGGCTTGTATACAAGAAACGGCCAGGGCTACTATAGACACACTTACGGATTCAGTTGGCATTATGACATATCTCCTGTAATGCCTGTCCTTTATATAACAAACGGCCATTGCTACTATAGCCACACTTACGGATTCAGTTGGCAATATGACATATCTACTGTAATGCCTGTCCTGTATATAACAAACGGCCAGGGCTACTATAGACACACTTACGGATTCAGTTGGCAATATGACACATCTCCTGTAATGCCTGTCCTGTATAAAACAAACGGCCATTGCTACTATAGTCTCACTTACGGATTCAGTTGGCAATATGACACATCTCATGTAATGCCTGTCCTGTATATAACAAACGCCCAGGGCTACAATAGACACACTTACGGATTCAGTGGGCAATATGACATATCTCCTGTAATGCCTGTCCTGTATATAACAAACGGCCAGGGCTACTATAGCCACACTTACGGATTCAGTTGGCAATATGACATATCTCCTGTAATGCCTGTCCTGTATATAACAAACGGCCATTGCTACTATAGTCACACTTACGGATTCAGTTGGCAATATGACACATCTCATGTAATGCCTGTCCTGTATATAAGAAACGCCCTGGGCTACTATAGATACACTTACGGATTCAGTTGGCAATATGACATATCTATTGTAATGCCTGTCCTGTATATAACAAATGGCCAGGGCTACTATAGACACACTTACGGATTCAGTTAGCAATATGACACATCTCCTGTAATTCCTGTCCTGTATATAACAAACTGTCAGGGCTACTATGGTCACACTTACAGTTGGCAATATGACTCATCTCCTGTGATGCCTGTCCTGTATATAACAAACGGCCAGGGCTACTATAGTCACACTTACGGATTCAGTTGGCAACATGACACATCTCCTGTAATGCCTGTCCTGTATATAACAAACGGCCATGGCTACTACAGACACACATACGGATTCAGTTGGCAATATGACACATCTCCTGTAATGACTGTCCTGTATATAACAAACGGCCAGGGCTATTATAGTCAAACTTACGGATTCAGTTGACAATATGACACATCTCCTATAATGCCCGGCTTGTATACAAGAAACGGCCAGGGCTACTATAGACACACTTACGGATTCAGTTGGCATTATGACATATCTCCTGTAATGCCTGTCCTTTATATAACAAACGGCCATTGCTACTATAGCCACACTTACGGATTCAGTTGGCAATATGACATATCTACTGTAATGCCTGTCCTGTATATAACAAAGGCCAGGGCTACTATAGACACAATTACGGATTCAGTTGGCAAAATGACACATCTCATGTAATGTCTGTCCTGTATATAACAAACGCCCGGGGCTACTATAGACAAACTTACGGATTCAGTTGGCAATATGACATATCTCCTGTAATGCCTGTCCTGTATATAACAAACGGCCAGGGCTACTATAGACCCACTTACGGATTCAGTTGGCATTATGACATATCTCCTGTAATGCCTGTCATGTATATAACAAACGGCCATTGCTACTATAGCCACACTTACGGATTCAGTTGGCAATATGACATATCTCCTGTAATTCCTGTCCTGTATACAACAAACGGCCAGGGCTACTATAGACACACTTACGGATTCAGTTGGCAATATGACACATCTCCTGTAATGCCTGTCCTGTTTATAACAAACGGCCAGGGCTACTATAGACACACTTATGGATTCAGTTGGCAATATGACACATCTCCTGTGATGCCTGTCCTGTATATAACAAACGGCCAGGGCTTCTATAGACACACTTACGGATTCAGTTGGCAATATGACACATCTCCTGTAATGCCTGTCCTATATATAACAAACGGCCAGGGCTACTATAGACACACTTACGGATTCAGTTGACAATATTCCACATCTCCTGTAATGCCTGTCCTGTATATAACAAACGGCCAGGGCTACTATAGACGCACTTACGGATTCAGTTGGCAATATGACACATCTCCTGTAATGACTGTCCTGTATATAACAAACGGCCAGGCCTACTATAGACACACTTACGGATTCAGTTGGCAATATGACACATCTCCTGTAATGCCTGTCCTGTATATAACAAACGGCCATTGCTACTATAGTCACACTTACGGATTCAGTTGGCAATATGACACATCTCATGTAATGCCTGTCCTGTATATAACAAACGCCCAGGGCTACTATAGACACACTTACAGATTCAGTTGGCAATATGACATATCTATTGTAATACCTGTCCTGTAGATAACAAACGGCCATTGCTACTATAGCCACACTTACGGATTCAGTTGGCAATATGACATATCTCCTGTAATGCCTGTCCTGTATATAACAAACGGCCAGGGCTACTATAGACACACTTACGGATTCAGTTGGCAATATAACACATCTCATGTAATGTCTGTCCTGCATATAACAAACGCCCGGGGCTACTATAGACACACTTACGGATTCAGTTGGCAATATGACATATCTCCTGTAATACCTGTCCTGTAGATAACAAACGGCCATTGCTACTATAGCCACACTTACGGATTCAGTTGGCAATATGACATATCTCCTGTAATGCCTGTCCTGTATATAACAAACGGCCAGGGCTACTATAGACACACTTACGGATTCAGTTGGCAATATGACACATCTCCTGTAATGCCTGTCCTGTATATAACAAACTGCCAGGGCTACTATAGGCACACTTACGGATTCAGTTGGCAATATGACACATCTCCTGTAATGCCTGTCCTGTATATAACAAATGGCCAGGGCTACTATAGACACACTTACGGATTCAGTTGGCAATATGACACATCTCCTGTGATGCCTGTCCTGTATATAACAAACGGCCTGGACTTCTATAGACACACTTACGGATTCAGTTGGCAATATGACACAACGCCTGTAATGCCTGTCCTGTATATAAAAAACGGCCAGGGCTACTATAGTCACACTTACGGATTCAGTTGGCAACATGACACATCTCCTGTAATGCCTGTCCTGTATATAACAAACGGCCAGGGCTACTATAGACACACTTACGGATTCAGTTGGCAATATGACACATCTCCTGTGATGCCTGTCCTGTATATAACAAACGGCCTGGACTTCTATAGACACACTTACGGATTCTGTTGGCATTATGACACAACGCCTGTAATGCCTGTCCTGTATATAAAAAACGGCCAGGGCTACTATAGTCACACTTACGGATTCAGTTGGCAACATGACACTTCTCCTGTAATGCCTGTCCTGTATATAACAAACGGCCAGGGCTAATATAGACACACTTACGGATTCAGTTGGCAATATGACACATCTCCTGTAATGCCTGTCCTGTATATAACAAACGGCCAGGGCTACCATAGACACACTTACGGATTCAGTTGGCAATATGACACATCTCCTGTAATGCCTGTCCTGTATATAACAAACGGCCAGGGCTACTATAGACACACTTACGGATTCAGTTGGCAAAATGACACATCTCCTGTAATACCTGTCCTGTATATAACAAACGGCCAGGGCTATTATAGTCACACTTACGGATTCAGTTGGCAATATGACACATCTCCTGTAATGCCTGTCCTGTATATAACAAACGGCCAGGGCTACTATAGACACACTTACGGATTCAGTTGGCAATATGACACATCTCCTGTAATGCCTGTCCTGTATATATCAAACGGCCAGGGCTATTATAGTCACACTTACGGATTCAGTTGGCAATATGACACATCTCCTGTAATGCCTGTTCTGTATATAACAAACGGCCAGGCCTACTATAGTCACACTTACGGATTCAGTTGGCAATATGACACATCTCCTGTAATGCCTGACCTGTATATAACAAACGGCCATTGCTACTATAGATACATTTACGGATTCAGTTGGCAATATGTCACATCTCCTGTAATGCCTGTCCTGTATATAACAAACGGCCAGGGATACTATAGACACACTTACGGATTCAGTTGGCAATATGATACATCTCCTGTAATGCCTGTCCTGTATATAATAAACTGCCAGGGCTACTATAGTCACACTTACGGATTCAGTTGGCAATATGACACATCTCATGTAATGTCTGTCCTGTATATAACAAACAGCCAGGGCTACTACAGACACACATACGGATTCAGTTGGCAATATGACACATCTCCTGTAATGACTGTCCTGTATATAACAAACGGCCAGGGCTATTATAGTCACACTTACGGATTCAGTTGACAATATGACATATCTCCTGTAATGCCTGTCCTGTATATAACAAACGGCCATTGCTACTATAGCCACACTTACAGATTCAGTTGGCAATATTACATATCTACTGTAATGCCTGTCCTGTATATAATAAACGGCCAGGGCTACTATAGACACACTTACGGATTCAGTTGGCAATATGACACATCTCTTGTAATGAATGACCTGTAGATAACAAACGGCCATTGCTAATATAGTCACACTTACGGATTCAGTTGGCAATATGACACATCTCATGTAATGCCTGTCCTGTATATAACAAACTGCCAGGGCTACTATAGACACACTTACGGATTCAGTTGGCAATATTACACATCTCATGTAATGTCTTTATTGTATATAACAAACGCCCAGGGCTACTATAGACCCACTTACGGATTCAGTTGGCAATATGACATATCTCCTGTAATGCCTGTCCTGTATATAACAAACGGCCAGGGCTACTATAGACACACTTACGGATTCAGTTGGCAATGTGATATATCTCCTGTAATGCCTGTCCTGTATATAACAAACGGCCAGGGCTATTATACTCACACTTACGGATTCAGTTGGCAATATGACACATCTCCTGTAATGCCTGTCCTGTATATAAAAAACGGCCAGGGCTACTATAGTCACACTTACGGATTCAGTTGGCAATATGACACATCTCCTGTAATGCCTGTCCTGTATATAACAAACGGCCATTGCTACTATAGACACACTTACGGATTCAGTTGGCAATATGACACATCTCCTGTAATGCCTGTCCTGTATATAACAAACGGCCAGGGCTACTATAGACACACTTACGGATTCAGTTGGCAATATGACACATCTCCTGTAATGCCTGTCCTGTATATAACAAACTGCCAGGGCTACTATGGTCACACTTACAGTTGGCAATATGACACATCTCCTGTGATGCCTGTCCTGTATATAACAAACGGCCAGGGCTACTATAGTCACACTTACGGATTCAGTTGGCAACATGACACATCTCCTGTAATGCCTGTCCTGTATATAACAAACGGCCAGGGCTACTACAGACACACATACGGATTCAGTTGGCAATATGACACATCTCCTGTAATGACTGTCCTGTATATAACAAAGGGCCAGGGCTATTATAGTCAAACTTACGGATTCAGTTGACAATATGACACATCTCCTATAATGCCCGGCTTGTATACAAGAAACGGCCAGGGCTACTATAGACACACTTACGGATTCAGTTGGCATTATGACATATCTCCTGTAATGCCTGTCCTTTATATAACAAACGGCCATTGCTACTATAGCCACACTTACGGATTCAGTTGGCAATATGACATATCTACTGTAATGCCTGTCCTGTATATAGCAAACGGCCAGGGCTACTATAGACACACTTACGGATTCAGTTGGCAATGTGACACATCTCCTGTAATGCCTGTCCTGTATATAACAAACGGCCATGGCTACTATAGTCTCACTTACGGATTCAGTTGGCAATATGACACATCTCATGTAATGCCTGTCCTGTATATAACAAACGCCCAGGGCTACAATAGACACACTTACGGATTCAGTTGGCAATATGACATATCTCCTGTAATGCCTGTCCTGTATATAACAAACGGCCAGGGCTGCTATAGCCACACTTACGGATTCAGTTGGCAATATGACATATCTCCTGTAATGCCTGTCCTGTATATAACAAACGGCCATTGCTACTATAGTCACACTTACGGATTCAGTTGGCAATATGACACATCTCATGTAATGCCTGTCCTGTATATAACAAACGCCCAGGGCTACTATAGACACACTTACGGATTCAGTTGGCAATATGACACATCTCATGTAATGCCTGTCCTGTATATAACAAAGGCCAGGGCTACTATAGACACACTTACGGATTCAGTTGGCAATATGACACATCTCATGTAATGTCTGTCCTGTATATAACAAACGCCCGGGGCTACTATAGACAAACTTACGGATTCAGTTGGCAATATGACATATCTCCTGTAATGCCTGTCCTGTATATAACAAACGGCCAGGGCTACTATAGGCACACTTACGGATGCAGTTGGCAATATGACATATCTCCTGTAATGCCTGTCCTGTATATAACAAACGGCAATTGCTACTATAGCCACACTTACGGATTCAGTTGGCAATATGACATATCTCCTGTAATGCCTGTCCTGTATACAACAAACGGCCAGGGCTACTATAGACACACTTACGGATTCAGTTGGCAATATGACACATCTCCTGTAATGCCTGTCCTGTTTATAACAAACGGCAAGGGCTACTATAGACACACTTATTAATTCAGTTGGCAATATGACACATCTCCTGTGATGCCTGTCCTGTATATAACAAACGGCCAGGGCTTCTATAGACACATTTACGGATTCAGTTGGCAATATGACACATCTCCTGTAATGCCTGTCCTGTATATAACAAACGGCCATTGCTACTATAGACACACTTACGGATTCAGTTGGCAATATGACACATCTCCTGTAATGCCTGTCCTGTATATAACAAACGGCCAGGGCTACTATAGACACACTTACGGATTCAGTTGGCAATATGACACATCTCCTGTAATTCCTGTCCTGTATATAACAAACTGTCAGGGCTACTATGGTCACACTTACAGTTGGCAATATGACACATCTCCTGTGATGCCTGTCCTGTATATAACAAACGGCCAGGGCTACTATAGTCACACTTACGGATTCAGTTGGCAACATGACACATCTCCTGTAATGCCTGTCCTGTATATAACAAACGGCCAGGGCTACTACAGACACACATACGGATTCAGTTGGCAATATGACACATCTCCTGTAATGACTGTCCTGTATATAACAAACGGCCAGGGCTATTATAGTCAAACTTACGGATTCAGTTGACAATATGACACATCTCCTATAATGCCCGGCTTGTATACAAGAAACGGCCAGGGCTACTATAGACACACTTACGGATTCAGTTGGCATTATGACATATCTCCTGTAATGCCTGTAATTTATATAACAAACGGCCATTGCTACTATAGCCACACTTACGGATTCAGTTGGCAATATGACATATCTACTGTAATGCCTGTCCTGTATATAACAAACGGCCAGGGCTACTATAGACACACTTGCGGATTCAGTTGGCAATATGACACATCTCCTCTAATGCCTGTCCTGTATAAAACAAACGGCCATTGCTACTATAGTCTCACTTACGGATTCAGTTGGCAATATGACACATCTCATGTAATGCCTGTCCTGTATATAACAAACGCCCAGGGCTACAATAGACACACTTACGGATTCAGTGGGCAATATGACATATCTCCTGTAATGCCTGTCCTGTATATAACAAACGGCAGGGGCTACTATAGCCACACTTACGGATTCAGTTGGCAATATGACATATCTCCTGTAATGCCTGTCCTGTATATAACAAACGGCCATTGCTACTATAGTCACACTTACGGATTCAGTTGGCAATATGACACATCTCATGTAATGCCTGTCCTGTATATAAGAAACGCCCTGGGCTACTATAGACACACTTACGGATTCAGTTGGCAATATGACACATCTCATGTAATGCCTGTCCTGTATATAACAAAGGCCAGGGCTACTATAGACACACTTACGGATTCAGTTGGCAATATGACACATCTCATGTAATGTCTGTCCTGTATATAACAAACGCCCGGGGCTACTATAGACAAACTTACGGATTCAGTTGGCAATATGACATATCTCCTGTAATGCCTGTCCTGTATATAACAAACGGCCAGGGCTACTATAGACCCACTTACGGATTCAGTTGGCAATATGACATATCTCCTGTAATGCCTGTCCTGTATATAACAAACGGCCATTGCTACTATAGCCACACTTACGGATTCAGTTGGCAATATGACATATCTCCTGTAATTCCTGTCCTGTATACAACAAACGGCCAGGGCTACTATAGACACACTTACGGATTCAGTTGGCAATATGACACATCTCCTGTAATGCCAGTCCTGTTTATAACAAACGGCCAGGGCTACTATAGACACACTTATGGATTCAGTTGGCAATATGACACATCTCCTGTGATGCCTGTCCTGTATATAACAAACGGCCAGGGCTTCTATAGACACACTTACGGATTCAGTTGGCAATATGACACATCTCCTGTAATGCCTGTCCTATATATAACAAACGGCCAGGGCTACTATAGACACACTCACGGATTCAGTTGACAATATTACACATCTCCTGTAATGCCTGTCCTGTATATAACAAACGGCCAGGCCTACTATAGACACACTTACGGATTCAGTTGGCAATATGACACATCTCCTGTAATGACTGTCCTGTATATAACAAACGGCCAGGCCTACTATAGACACACTTACGGATTCAGTTGGCAATATGACACATCTCCTGTAATGCCTGTCCTGTATATAACAAACGGCCATTGCTACTATAGTCACACTTACGGATTCAGTTGGCAATATGACACATCTCATGTAATGCCTGTCCTGTATATAACAAACGCCCAGGGCTATTATAGTCAAACTTACGGATTCAGTTGACAATATGACACATCTCCTATAATGCCCGGCTTGTATACAAGAAACGGCCAGGGCTACTATAGACACACTTACGGATTCAGTTGGCATTATGACATATCTCCTGTAATGCCTGTAATTTATATAACAAACGGCCATTGCTACTATAGCCACACTTACGGATTCAGTTGGCAATATGACATATCTACTGTAATGCCTGTCCTGTATATAACAAACGGCCAGGGCTACTATAGACACACTTGCGGATTCAGTTGGCAATATGACACATCTCCTCTAATGCCTGTCCTGTATAAAACAAACGGCCATTGCTACTATAGTCTCACTTACGGATTCAGTTGGCAATATGACACATCTCATGTAATGCCTGTCCTGTATATAACAAACGCCCAGGGCTACAATAGACACACTTACGGATTCAGTGGGCAATATGACATATCTCCTGTAATGCCTGTCCTGTATATAACAAACGGCAGGGGCTACTATAGCCACACTTACGGATTCAGTTGGCAATATGACATATCTCCTGTAATGCCTGTCCTGTATATAACAAACGGCCATTGCTACTATAGTCACACTTACGGATTCAGTTGGCAATATGACACATCTCATGTAATGCCTGTCCTGTATATAAGAAACGCCCTGGGCTACTATAGACACACTTACGGATTCAGTTGGCAATATGACACATCTCATGTAATGCCTGTCCTGTATATAACAAAGGCCAGGGCTACTATAGACACACTTACGGATTCAGTTGGCAATATGACACATCTCATGTAATGTCTGTCCTGTATATAACAAACGCCCGGGGCTACTATAGACAAACTTACGGATTCAGTTGGCAATATGACATATCTCCTGTAATGCCTGTCCTGTATATAACAAACGGCCAGGGCTACTATAGACCCACTTACGGATTCAGTTGGCAATATGACATATCTCCTGTAATGCCTGTCCTGTATATAACAAACGGCCATTGCTACTATAGCCACACTTACGGATTCAGTTGGCAATATGACATATCTCCTGTAATTCCTGTCCTGTATACAACAAACGGCCAGGGCTACTATAGACACACTTACGGATTCAGTTGGCAATATGACACATCTCCTGTAATGCCAGTCCTGTTTATAACAAACGGCCAGGGCTACTATAGACACACTTATGGATTCAGTTGGCAATATGACACATCTCCTGTGATGCCTGTCCTGTATATAACAAACGGCCAGGGCTTCTATAGACACACTTACGGATTCAGTTGGCAATATGACACATCTCCTGTAATGCCTGTCCTATATATAACAAACGGCCAGGGCTACTATAGACACACTCACGGATTCAGTTGACAATATTACACATCTCCTGTAATGCCTGTCCTGTATATAACAAACGGCCAGGCCTACTATAGACACACTTACGGATTCAGTTGGCAATATGACACATCTCCTGTAATGACTGTCCTGTATATAACAAACGGCCAGGCCTACTATAGACACACTTACGGATTCAGTTGGCAATATGACACATCTCCTGTAATGCCTGTCCTGTATATAACAAACGGCCATTGCTACTATAGTCACACTTACGGATTCAGTTGGCAATATGACACATCTCATGTAATGCCTGTCCTGTATATAACAAACGCCCAGGGCTACTATAGACACACTTACAGATTCAGTTGGTAATATGACATATCTATTGTAATGCCTGTCCTGTATATAACAAACGGCCAGGGCTACTATAGACACACTTACGGATTCAGTTGGCAATATGACATATCTCCTGTAATACCTGTCCTGTAGATAACAAACGGCCATTGCTACTATAGCCACACTTACGGATTCAGTTGGCAATATGACATATCTCCTGTTATGCCTGTCCTGTATATAACAAACGGCCAGGGCTACTATAGACACACTTACGGATTCAGTTGGCAATATAACACATCTCATGTAATGTCTGTCCTGCATATAACAAACGCCCGGGGCTACTATAGACACACTTACGGATTCAGTTGGCAATATGACATATCTCCTGTAATACCTGTCCTGTAGATAACAAACGGCCATTGCTACTATAGCCACACTTACGGATTCAGTTGGCAATATGACATATCTCCTGTAATGCCTGTCCTGTATATAACAAACGGCCAGGGCTACTATAGACACACTTACGGATTCAGTTGGCAATATGACACATCTCCTGTAATGCCTGTCCTGTATATAACAAACTGCCAGGGCTACTATAGGCACACTTACGGATTCAGTTGGCAATATGACACATCTCCTGTGATGCCTGTCCTGTATATAAAAAACGGCCAGGGGTTCTATAGACACACTTACGGATTCAGTTGGCAATATGACACATCTCCTGTAATGCCTGTCCTGTATATAACAAACGGCCAGGGCTACTATAGACACACTTACGGATTCAGTTGGCAATATGACACATCTCCTGTGATGCCTGTCCTGTATATAACAAACGGCATGGACTTCTATAGACACACTTACGGATTCAGTTGGCAATATGACACATCGCCTGTAATGCCTGTCCTGTATATAAAAAACGGCCAGGGCTACTATAGTCACACTTACGGATTCAGTTCTCAACATGACACATCTCCTGTAATGCCTGTCCTGTATATAACAAACGGCCAGGGCTAATATAGACACACTTACGGATTCAGTTGGCAATATGACACATCTCCTGTAATGCCTGTCCTGTATATAACAAACGGCCAGGGCTACTATAGACACACTTACGGATTCAGTTGGCAATATGACACATCTCCTGTAATGCCTGTCCTGTATATAACAAACGGCCAGGGATACTATAGACACACTTACGGATTCAGTTGGCAATATGACACATCCCTGTAATGCCTGTCCTGTATATAACAAACGTCCAGGGCTACTATAGACACACTTACGGACTCAGTTGGCAATATGACACATCTCCTGTAATGCCTGTCCTGTATATAACAAACGGCCAGGGCTATTATAGTCACACTTACGGATTCAGTTGGCAATATGACACATCTCCTGTAATGCCTGTCCTGTATATAACAAACGGCCAGGCCTACTATAGTCACACTTACGGATTCAGTTGGCACATCTCCTGTAATGCCTGTCCTGTATATAACAAACGGCCATTGCTACTATAGATACACTTACGGATTCAGTTGGCAATATGTCACATCTCCTGTAATGCCTGTCCTGTATATAACAAACGGCCAGGGATACTATAGACACACTTACGGATTCAGTTGGCAATATGACACATCTCCTGTAATGCCTGTCCTGTATATAATAAACTGCCAGGGCTACTATGGTCACACTTACAGTTGGCAATATGACACATCTCCTGTGATGCCTGTCCTGTATATAACAAACGGCCAGGGCTACTATAGTCACACTTACGGATTCAGTTGGCAACATGACACATCTCCTGTAATGACTGTCCTGTATATAACAAACGGCCAGGGCTATTATAGTCACACTTACGGATTCAGTTGACAATTTGACACATCTCCTATAATGCCCGTCCTGTATATAACAAACAGTCAGGTCTACTATAGTCACACTTACGGATTCAGTTGGCAATATGACACATCTCCTGTAATGCCTGTCTTGTATATAACAAACGGCCATTGCTACTATAGACACACTTACGGATTCAGTTGGAAATATGACACATCTCCTGTAATGCCTGTCCTGTATATAACAAACGGCCAGGGCTACTATAGACACACTTACGGATTCAGTTGGCAATATGACACATCTCCTGTAATGCCTGTCCTGTATATAACAAACTGCCAGGGCTACTATGGTCACACTTACAGTTGGCAATATGACACATCTCCTGTGATGCCTGTCCTGTATATAACAAACGGCCAGGGCTATTATAGTCAAACTTACGGATTCAGTTGACAATATGACACATCTTCTATAATGCCCGGCTTGTATACAAGAAACGGCCAGGGCTACTATAGACACACTTACGGATTCAGTTGGCATTATGACATATCTCCTGTAATGCCTGTCCTTTATATAACAAACGGCCATTGCTACTATAGCCACACTTACGGATTCAGTTGGCAATATGACATATCTACTGTAATGCCTGTCCTGTATATAACAAACGGCCAGGGCTACTATAGACCCACTTACGGATTCAGTTGGCAATATGACATATCTCCTGTAATGCCTGTCCTGTATATAACAAACGGCCATTGCTACTATAGCCACACTTACGGATTCAGTTGGCAATATGACATATCTCCTGTAATTCCTGTCCTGTATACAACAAACGGCCAGGGCTACTATAGACACACTTACGGATTCAGTTGGCAATATGACACATCTCCTGTAATGCCAGTCCTGTTTATAACAAACGGCCAGGGCTACTATAGACACACTTATGGATTCAGTTGGCAATATGACACATCTCCTGTGATGCCTGTCCTGTATATAACAAACGGAAAGGGCTTCTATAGACACACTTACGGATTCAGTTGGCAATATGACACATCTCCTGTAATGCCTGTCCTATATATAACAAACGGCCAGGGCTACTATAGACACACTCACGGATTCAGTTGACAATATTACACATCTCCTGTAATGCCTGTCCTGTATATAACAAACGGCCAGGCCTACTATAGACACACTTACGGATTCAGTTGGCAATATGACACATCTCCTGTAATGACTGTCCTGTATATAACAAACGGCCAGGCCTACTATAGACACACTTACGGATTCAGTTGGCAATATGACACATCTCCTGTAATGCCTGTCCTGTATATAACAAACGGCCATTGCTACTATAGTCACACTTACGGATTCAGTTGGCAATATGACACATCTCATGTAATGCCTGTCCTGTATATAACAAACGCCCAGGGCTACTATAGACACACTTACAGATTCAGTTGGTAATATGACATATCTATTGTAATGCCTGTCCTGTATATAACAAACGGCCAGGGCTACTATAGACACACTTACGGATTCAGTTGGCAATATGACATATCTCCTGTAATACCTGTCCTGTAGATAACAAACGGCCATTGCTACTATAGCCACACTTACGGATTCAGTTGGCAATATGACATATCTCCTGTTATGCCTGTCCTGTATATAACAAACGGCCAGGGCTACTATAGACACACTTACGGATTCAGTTGGCAATATAACACATCTCATGTAATGTCTGTCCTGCATATAACAAACGCCCGGGGCTACTATAGACACACTTACGGATTCAGTTGGCAATATGACATATCTCCTGTAATACCTGTCCTGTAGATAACAAACGGCCATTGCTACTATAGCCACACTTACGGATTCAGTTGGCAATATGACATATCTCCTGTAATGCCTGTCCTGTATATAACAAACGGCCAGGGCTACTATAGACACACTTACGGATTCAGTTGGCAATATGACACATCTCCTGTAATGCCTGTCCTGTATATAACAAACGGCCAGGCCTACTATAGTCACACTTACGGATTCAGTTGGCACATCTCCTGTAATGCCTGTCCTGTATATAACAAACGGCCATTGCTACTATAGATACACTTACGGATTCAGTTGGCAATATGTCACATCTCCTGTAATGCCTGTCCTGTATATAACAAACGGCCAGGGATACTATAGACACACTTACGGATTCAGTTGGCAATATGACACATCTCCTGTAATGCCTGTCCTGTATATAATAAACTGCCAGGGCTACTATGGTCACACTTACAGTTGGCAATATGACACATCTCCTGTGATGCCTGTCCTGTATATAACAAACGGCCAGGGCTACTATAGTCACACTTACGGATTCAGTTGGCAACATGACACATCTCCTGTAATGACTGTCCTGTATATAACAAACGGCCAGGGCTATTATAGTCACACTTACGGATTCAGTTGACAATTTGACACATCTCCTATAATGCCCGTCCTGTATATAACAAACAGTCAGGTCTACTATAGTCACACTTACGGATTCAGTTGGCAATATGACACATCTCCTGTAATGCCTGTCTTGTATATAACAAACGGCCATTGCTACTATAGACACACTTACGGATTCAGTTGGAAATATGACACATCTCCTGTAATGCCTGTCCTGTATATAACAAACGGCCAGGGCTACTATAGACACACTTACGGATTCAGTTGGCAATATGACACATCTCCTGTAATGCCTGTCCTGTATATAACAAACTGCCAGGGCTACTATGGTCACACTTACAGTTGGCAATATGACACATCTCCTGTGATGCCTGTCCTGTATATAACAAACGGCCAGGGCTATTATAGTCAAACTTACGGATTCAGTTGACAATATGACACATCTTCTATAATGCCCGGCTTGTATACAAGAAACGGCCAGGGCTACTATAGACACACTTACGGATTCAGTTGGCATTATGACATATCTCCTGTAATGCCTGTCCTTTATATAACAAACGGCCATTGCTACTATAGCCACACTTACGGATTCAGTTGGCAATATGACATATCTACTGTAATGCCTGTCCTGTATATAACAAACGGCCAGGGCTACTATAGACCCACTTACGGATTC
Source organism: Prosapia bicincta (assembly GCA_036971475.1). NCBI lineage: Eukaryota > Metazoa > Arthropoda > Insecta > Hemiptera > Cercopidae > Prosapia > Prosapia bicincta. The sequence goes on along the minus strand of JBAIZL010000002.1, from coordinate 375,703,053 downwards.
AGTTGGCAATATGACATATCTCCTGTAATGCCTGTCCTGTATATAACAAACGGCCATTGCTACTATAGCCACACTTACGGATTCAGTTGGCAATATGACATATCTCCTGTAATTCCTGTCCTGTATACAACAAACGGCCAGGGCTACTATAGACACACTTACGGATTCAGTTGGCAATATGACACATCTCCTGTAATGCCAGTCCTGTTTATAACAAACGGCCAGGGCTACTATAGACACACTTATGGATTCAGTTGGCAATATGACACATCTCCTGTGATGCCTGTCCTGTATATAACAAACGGAAAGGGCTTCTATAGACACACTTACGGATTCAGTTGGCAATATGACACATCTCCTGTAATGCCTGTCCTATATATAACAAACGGCCAGGGCTACTATAGACACACTCACGGATTCAGTTGACAATATTACACATCTCCTGTAATGCCTGTCCTGTATATAACAAACGGCCAGGCCTACTATAGACACACTTACGGATTCAGTTGGCAATATGACACATCTCCTGTAATGACTGTCCTGTATATAACAAACGGCCAGGCCTACTATAGACACACTTACGGATTCAGTTGGCAATATGACACATCTCCTGTAATGCCTGTCCTGTATATAACAAACGGCCATTGCTACTATAGTCACACTTACGGATTCAGTTGGCAATATGACACATCTCATGTAATGCCTGTCCTGTATATAACAAACGCCCAGGGCTACTATAGACACACTTACAGATTCAGTTGGTAATATGACATATCTATTGTAATGCCTGTCCTGTATATAACAAACGGCCAGGGCTACTATAGACACACTTACGGATTCAGTTGGCAATATGACATATCTCCTGTAATACCTGTCCTGTAGATAACAAACGGCCATTGCTACTATAGCCACACTTACGGATTCAGTTGGCAATATGACATATCTCCTGTTATGCCTGTCCTGTATATAACAAACGGCCAGGGCTACTATAGACACACTTACGGATTCAGTTGGCAATATAACACATCTCATGTAATGTCTGTCCTGCATATAACAAACGCCCGGGGCTACTATAGACACACTTACGGATTCAGTTGGCAATATGACATATCTCCTGTAATACCTGTCCTGTAGATAACAAACGGCCATTGCTACTATAGCCACACTTACGGATTCAGTTGGCAATATGACATATCTCCTGTAATGCCTGTCCTGTATATAACAAACGGCCAGGGCTACTATAGACACACTTACGGATTCAGTTGGCAATATGACACATCTCCTGTAATGCCTGTCCTGTATATAACAAACTGCCAGGGCTACTATAGGCACACTTACGGATTCAGTTGGCAATATGACACATCTCCTGTGATGCCTGTCCTGTATATAAAAAACGGCCAGGGGTTCTATAGACACACTTACGGATTCAGTTGGCAATATGACACATCTCCTGTAATGCCTGTCCTGTATATAACAAACGGCCAGGGCTACTATGGACACACTTACGGATTCAGTTGGCAATATAACACATCTCCTGTGATGCCTGTCCTGTATATAACAAACGGCATGGACTTCTATAGACACACTTACGGATTCAGTTGGCAATATGACACATCGCCTGTAATGCCTGTCCTGTATATAAAAAACGGCCAGGGCTACTATAGTCACACTTACGGATTCAGTTCTCAACATGACACATCTCCTGTAATGCCTGTCCTGTATATAACAAACGGCCAGGGCTAATATAGACACACTTACGGATTCAGTTGGCAATATGACACATCTCCTGTAATGCCTGTCCTGTATATAACAAACGGCCAGGGCTACTATAGACACACTTACGGATTCAGTTGGCAATATGACACATCTCCTGTAATGCCTGTCCTGTATATAACAAACGGCCAGGGCTACTATAGACCCACTTACGGATTCAGTTGGCAATATGACATATCTCCTGTAATGCCTGTCCTGTATATAACAAACGGCCATTGCTACTATAGCCACACTTACGGATTCAGTTGGCAATATGACATATCTCCTGTAATTCCTGTCCTGTATACAACAAACGGCCAGGGCTACTATAGACACACTTACGGATTCAGTTGGCAATATGACACATCTCCTGTAATGCCAGTCCTGTTTATAACAAACGGCCAGGGCTACTATAGACACACTTATGGATTCAGTTGGCAATATGACACATCTCCTGTGATGCCTGTCCTGTATATAACAAACGGCCAGGGCTTCTATAGACACACTTACGGATTCAGTTGGCAATATGACACATCTCCTGTAATGCCTGTCCTATATATAACAAACGGCCAGGGCTACTATAGACACACTCACGGATTCAGTTGACAATATTACACATCTCCTGTAATGCCTGTCCTGTATATAACAAACGGCCAGGCCTACTATAGACACACTTACGGATTCAGTTGGCAATATGACACATCTCCTGTAATGACTGTCCTGTATATAACAAACGGCCAGGCCTACTATAGACACACTTACGGATTCAGTTGGCAATATGACACATCTCCTGTAATGCCTGTCCTGTATATAACAAACGGCCATTGCTACTATAGTCACACTTACGGATTCAGTTGGCAATATGACACATCTCATGTAATGCCTGTCCTGTATATAACAAACGCCCAGGGCTATTATAGTCAAACTTACGGATTCAGTTGACAATATGACACATCTCCTATAATGCCCGGCTTGTATACAAGAAACGGCCAGGGCTACTATAGACACACTTACGGATTCAGTTGGCATTATGACATATCTCCTGTAATGCCTGTAATTTATATAACAAACGGCCATTGCTACTATAGCCACACTTACGGATTCAGTTGGCAATATGACATATCTACTGTAATGCCTGTCCTGTATATAACAAACGGCCAGGGCTACTATAGACACACTTGCGGATTCAGTTGGCAATATGACACATCTCCTCTAATGCCTGTCCTGTATAAAACAAACGGCCATTGCTACTATAGTCTCACTTACGGATTCAGTTGGCAATATGACACATCTCATGTAATGCCTGTCCTGTATATAACAAACGCCCAGGGCTACAATAGACACACTTACGGATTCAGTGGGCAATATGACATATCTCCTGTAATGCCTGTCCTGTATATAACAAACGGCAGGGGCTACTATAGCCACACTTACGGATTCAGTTGGCAATATGACATATCTCCTGTAATGCCTGTCCTGTATATAACAAACGGCCATTGCTACTATAGTCACACTTACGGATTCAGTTGGCAATATGACACATCTCATGTAATGCCTGTCCTGTATATAAGAAACGCCCTGGGCTACTATAGACACACTTACGGATTCAGTTGGCAATATGACACATCTCATGTAATGCCTGTCCTGTATATAACAAAGGCCAGGGCTACTATAGACACACTTACGGATTCAGTTGGCAATATGACACATCTCATGTAATGTCTGTCCTGTATATAACAAACGCCCGGGGCTACTATAGACAAACTTACGGATTCAGTTGGCAATATGACATATCTCCTGTAATGCCTGTCCTGTATATAACAAACGGCCAGGGCTACTATAGACCCACTTACGGATTCAGTTGGCAATATGACATATCTCCTGTAATGCCTGTCCTGTATATAACAAACGGCCATTGCTACTATAGCCACACTTACGGATTCAGTTGGCAATATGACATATCTCCTGTAATTCCTGTCCTGTATACAACAAACGGCCAGGGCTACTATAGACACACTTACGGATTCAGTTGGCAATATGACACATCTCCTGTAATGCCAGTCCTGTTTATAACAAACGGCCAGGGCTACTATAGACACACTTATGGATTCAGTTGGCAATATGACACATCTCCTGTGATGCCTGTCCTGTATATAACAAACGGCCAGGGCTTCTATAGACACACTTACGGATTCAGTTGGCAATATGACACATCTCCTGTAATGCCTGTCCTATATATAACAAACGGCCAGGGCTACTATAGACACACTCACGGATTCAGTTGACAATATTACACATCTCCTGTAATGCCTGTCCTGTATATAACAAACGGCCAGGCCTACTATAGACACACTTACGGATTCAGTTGGCAATATGACACATCTCCTGTAATGACTGTCCTGTATATAACAAACGGCCAGGCCTACTATAGACACACTTACGGATTCAGTTGGCAATATGACACATCTCCTGTAATGCCTGTCCTGTATATAACAAACGGCCATTGCTACTATAGTCACACTTACGGATTCAGTTGGCAATATGACACATCTCATGTAATGCCTGTCCTGTATATAACAAACGCCCAGGGCTACTATAGACACACTTACAGATTCAGTTGGTAATATGACATATCTATTGTAATGCCTGTCCTGTATATAACAAACGGCCAGGGCTACTATAGACACACTTACGGATTCAGTTGGCAATATGACATATCTCCTGTAATACCTGTCCTGTAGATAACAAACGGCCATTGCTACTATAGCCACACTTACGGATTCAGTTGGCAATATGACATATCTCCTGTTATGCCTGTCCTGTATATAACAAACGGCCAGGGCTACTATAGACACACTTACGGATTCAGTTGGCAATATAACACATCTCATGTAATGTCTGTCCTGCATATAACAAACGCCCGGGGCTACTATAGACACACTTACGGATTCAGTTGGCAATATGACATATCTCCTGTAATACCTGTCCTGTAGATAACAAACGGCCATTGCTACTATAGCCACACTTACGGATTCAGTTGGCAATATGACATATCTCCTGTAATGCCTGTCCTGTATATAACAAACGGCCAGGGCTACTATAGACACACTTACGGATTCAGTTGGCAATATGACACATCTCCTGTAATGCCTGTCCTGTATATAACAAACTGCCAGGGCTACTATAGGCACACTTACGGATTCAGTTGGCAATATGACACATCTCCTGTGATGCCTGTCCTGTATATAAAAAACGGCCAGGGGTTCTATAGACACACTTACGGATTCAGTTGGCAATATGACACATCTCCTGTAATGCCTGTCCTGTATATAACAAACGGCCAGGGCTACTATAGACACACTTACGGATTCAGTTGGCAATATGACACATCTCCTGTGATGCCTGTCCTGTATATAACAAACGGCATGGACTTCTATAGACACACTTACGGATTCAGTTGGCAATATGACACATCGCCTGTAATGCCTGTCCTGTATATAAAAAACGGCCAGGGCTACTATAGTCACACTTACGGATTCAGTTCTCAACATGACACATCTCCTGTAATGCCTGTCCTGTATATAACAAACGGCCAGGGCTAATATAGACACACTTACGGATTCAGTTGGCAATATGACACATCTCCTGTAATGCCTGTCCTGTATATAACAAACGGCCAGGGCTACTATAGACACACTTACGGATTCAGTTGGCAATATGACACATCTCCTGTAATGCCTGTCCTGTATATAACAAACGGCCAGGGATACTATAGACACACTTACGGATTCAGTTGGCAATATGACACATCCCTGTAATGCCTGTCCTGTATATAACAAACGTCCAGGGCTACTATAGACACACTTACGGACTCAGTTGGCAATATGACACATCTCCTGTAATGCCTGTCCTGTATATAACAAACGGCCAGGGCTATTATAGTCACACTTACGGATTCAGTTGGCAATATGACACATCTCCTGTAATGCCTGTCCTGTATATAACAAACGGCCAGGCCTACTATAGTCACACTTACGGATTCAGTTGGCACATCTCCTGTAATGCCTGTCCTGTATATAACAAACGGCCATTGCTACTATAGATACACTTACGGATTCAGTTGGCAATATGTCACATCTCCTGTAATGCCTGTCCTGTATATAACAAACGGCCAGGGATACTATAGACACACTTACGGATTCAGTTGGCAATATGACACATCTCCTGTAATGCCTGTCCTGTATATAATAAACTGCCAGGGCTACTATGGTCACACTTACAGTTGGCAATATGACACATCTCCTGTGATGCCTGTCCTGTATATAACAAACGGCCAGGGCTACTATAGTCACACTTACGGATTCAGTTGGCAACATGACACATCTCCTGTAATGACTGTCCTGTATATAACAAACGGCCAGGGCTATTATAGTCACACTTACGGATTCAGTTGACAATTTGACACATCTCCTATAATGCCCGTCCTGTATATAACAAACAGTCAGGTCTACTATAGTCACACTTACGGATTCAGTTGGCAATATGACACATCTCCTGTAATGCCTGTCTTGTATATAACAAACGGCCATTGCTACTATAGACACACTTACGGATTCAGTTGGAAATATGACACATCTCCTGTAATGCCTGTCCTGTATATAACAAACGGCCAGGGCTACTATAGACACACTTACAGTTGGCAATATGACACATCTCCTGTGATGCCTGTCCTGTATATAACAAACGGCCAGGGCTATTATAGTCAAACTTACGGATTCAGTTGACAATATGACACATCTTCTATAATGCCCGGCTTGTATACAAGAAACGGCCAGGGCTACTATAGACACACTTACGGATTCAGTTGGCATTATGACATATCTCCTGTAATGCCTGTCCTTTATATAACAAACGGCCATTGCTACTATAGCCACACTTACGGATTCAGTTGGCAATATGACATATCTACTGTAATGCCTGTCCTGTATATAACAAACGGCCAGGGCTACTATAGACCCACTTACGGATTCAGTTGGCAATATGACATATCTCCTGTAATGCCTGTCCTGTATATAACAAACGGCCATTGCTACTATAGCCACACTTACGGATTCAGTTGGCAATATGACATATCTCCTGTAATTCCTGTCCTGTATACAACAAACGGCCAGGGCTACTATAGACACACTTACGGATTCAGTTGGCAATATGACACATCTCCTGTAATGCCAGTCCTGTTTATAACAAACGGCCAGGGCTACTATAGACACACTTATGGATTCAGTTGGCAATATGACACATCTCCTGTGATGCCTGTCCTGTATATAACAAACGGAAAGGGCTTCTATAGACACACTTACGGATTCAGTTGGCAATATGACACATCTCCTGTAATGCCTGTCCTATATATAACAAACGGCCAGGGCTACTATAGACACACTCACGGATTCAGTTGACAATATTACACATCTCCTGTAATGCCTGTCCTGTATATAACAAACGGCCAGGCCTACTATAGACACACTTACGGATTCAGTTGGCAATATGACACATCTCCTGTAATGACTGTCCTGTATATAACAAACGGCCAGGCCTACTATAGACACACTTACGGATTCAGTTGGCAATATGACACATCTCCTGTAATGCCTGTCCTGTATATAACAAACGGCCATTGCTACTATAGTCACACTTACGGATTCAGTTGGCAATATGACACATCTCATGTAATGCCTGTCCTGTATATAACAAACGCCCAGGGCTACTATAGACACACTTACAGATTCAGTTGGTAATATGACATATCTATTGTAATGCCTGTCCTGTATATAACAAACGGCCAGGGCTACTATAGACACACTTACGGATTCAGTTGGCAATATGACATATCTCCTGTAATACCTGTCCTGTAGATAACAAACGGCCATTGCTACTATAGCCACACTTACGGATTCAGTTGGCAATATGACATATCTCCTGTTATGCCTGTCCTGTATATAACAAACGGCCAGGGCTACTATAGACACACTTACGGATTCAGTTGGCAATATAACACATCTCATGTAATGTCTGTCCTGCATATAACAAACGCCCGGGGCTACTATAGACACACTTACGGATTCAGTTGGCAATATGACATATCTCCTGTAATACCTGTCCTGTAGATAACAAACGGCCATTGCTACTATAGCCACACTTACGGATTCAGTTGGCAATATGACATATCTCCTGTAATGCCTGTCCTGTATATAACAAACGGCCAGGGCTACTATAGACACACTTACGGATTCAGTTGGCAATATGACACATCTCCTGTAATGCCTGTCCTGTATATAACAAACTGCCAGGGCTACTATAGGCACACTTACGGATTCAGTTGGCAATATGACACATCTCCTGTGATGCCTGTCCTGTATATAAAAAACGGCCAGGGGTTCTATAGACACACTTACGGATTCAGTTGGCAATATGACACATCTCCTGTAATGCCTGTCCTGTATATAACAAACGGCCAGGGCTACTATGGACACACTTACGGATTCAGTTGGCAATATAACACATCTCCTGTGATGCCTGTCCTGTATATAACAAACGGCATGGACTTCTATAGACACACTTACGGATTCAGTTGGCAATATGACACATCGCCTGTAATGCCTGTCCTGTATATAAAAAACGGCCAGGGCTACTATAGTCACACTTACGGATTCAGTTCTCAACATGACACATCTCCTGTAATGCCTGTCCTGTATATAACAAACGGCCAGGGCTAATATAGACACACTTACGGATTCAGTTGGCAATATGACACATCTCCTGTAATGCCTGTCCTGTATATAACAAACGGCCAGGGCTACTATAGACACACTTACGGATTCAGTTGGCAATATGACACATCTCCTGTAATGCCTGTCCTGTATATAACAAACGGCCAGGGATACTATAGACACACTTACGGATTCAGTTGGCAATATGACACATCCCTGTAATGCCTGTCCTGTATATAACAAAGGTCCAGGGCTACTATAGACACACTTACGGATTCAGTTGGCAATATGACACATCTCCTGTAATGCCTGTCCTGTATATAACAAACGGCCAGGGCTATTATAGTCACACTTACGGATTCAGTTGGCAATATGACACATCTCCTGTAATGCCTGTCCTGTATATAACAAACGGCCAGGCCTACTATAGTCACACTTACGGATTCAGTTGGCACATCTCCTGTAATGCCTGTCCTGTATATAACAAACGGCCATTGCTACTATAGATACACTTACGGATTCAGTTGGCAATATGTCACATCTCCTGTAATGCCTGTCCTGTATATAACAAACGGCCAGGGATACTATAGACACACTTACGGATTCAGTTGGCAATATGACACATCTCCTGTAATGCCTGTCCTGTATATAATAAACTGCCAGGGCTACTATGGTCACACTTACAGTTGGCAATATGACACATCTCCTGTGATGCCTGTCCTGTATATAACAAACGGCCAGGGCTACTATAGTCACACTTACGGATTCAGTTGGCAACATGACACATCTCCTGTAATGACTGTCCTGTATATAACAAACGGCCAGGGCTATTATAGTCACACTTACGGATTCAGTTGACAATATGACACATCTCCTATAATGCCCGTCCTGTATATAACAAACAGTCAGGTCTACTATAGTCACACTTACGGATTCAGTTGGCAATATGACACATCTCCTGCAATGCCTGTCTTGTATATAACAAACGGCCATTGCTACTATAGACACACTTACGGATTCAGTTGGCAATATGACACATCTCCTGTAATGCCTGTCCTGTATATAACAAACGGCCAGGGCTACTATAGACACACTTACGGATTCAGTTGGCAATATGACACATCTCCTGTAATGCCTGTCCTGTATATAACAAACTGCCAGGGCTACTATGGTCACACTTACAGTTGGCAATATGACACATCTCCTGTGATGCCTGTCCTGTATATAACAAACGGCCAGGGCTATTATAGTCAAACTTACGGATTCAGTTGACAATATGACACATCTTCTATAATGCCCGGCTTGTATACAAGAAACGGCCAGGGCTACTATAGACACACTTACGGATTCAGTTGGCATTATGACATATCTCCTGTAATGTTTGTCCTTTATATAACAAACGGCCATTGCTACTATAGCCACACTTACGGATTCAGTTGGCAATATGACATATCTACTGTAATGCCTGTCCTGTATATAACAAACGGCCAGGGCTACTATAGACACACTTACGGATTCAGTTGGCAATATGACACATCTCCTGTAATGCCTGTCCTGTATAAAACAAACGGCCATTGCTACTAAAGTCTCACTTACGGATTCAGTTGGCAATATGACACATCTCATGTAATGCCTGTCCTGTATATAACAAACGCCCAGGGCTACAATAGACACACTTACGGATTCAGTGGGCAATATGACATATCTCCTGTAATGCATGTCCTGTATATAACAAACGGCCAGGGCTACAATAGCCACACTTACGGATTCAGTTGGCAATATGACATATCTCCTGTAATGCCTGTCCTGTATATAACAAACGGCCATTGCTATTATAGTCACACTTACGGATTCAGTTGGCAATATGACACATCTCATGTAATGCCTGTCCTGTATATAAGAAACGCCCTGGGTTACTATAGACACACTTACGGATTCAGTTGGCAATATGACACCTCTCATGTAATGCCTGTCCTGTATATAACAAAGGCCAGGGCTACTATAGACACACTTACGGATTCAGTTGGCAATATGACACATCTCATGTAATGTCTGTCCTGTATATAACAAACGCCCGGGGCTACTATAGACAAACTTACGGATTCAGTTGGCAATATGACATATCTCCTGTAATGCCTGTCCTGTATATAACAAACGGCCAGGGCTACTATAGACCCACTTACGGATTCAGTTGGCAATATGACATATCTCCTGTAATGCCTGTCCTGTATATAACAAACGGCCATTGCTACTATAGCCACACTTACGGATTCAGTTGGCAATATGACATATCTCCTGTAATTCCTGTCCTGTATACAACAAACGGCCAGGGCTACTATAGACACACTTACGGATTCAGTTGGCAATATGACACATCTCCTGTAATGCCTGTCCTGTTTATAACAAACGGCCAGGGCTACTATAGACACACTTATGGATTCAGTTGGCAATATGACACATCTCCTGTGATGCCTGTCCTGTATATAACAAACGGCCAGGGCTTCTATAGACACACTTACGGATTCAGTTGGCAATATGACACATCTCCTGTAATGCCTGTCCTATATATAACAAACGGCCAGGGCTACTATAGACACACTTACGGATTCAGTTGACAATATTACACATCTCCTGTAATGCCTGTCCTGTATATAACAAACGGCCAGGGCTACTATAGACACACTTACGGATTCAGTTGGCAATATGACACATCTCCTGTAATGACTGTCCTGTATATAACAAACGGCCAGGCCTACTATAGACACACTTACGGATTCAGTTGGCAATATGACACATCTCCTGTAATGCCTGTCCTGTATATAACAAACGGCCATTGCTACTATAGTCACACTTACGGATTCAGTTGGCAATATGACACATCTCATGTAATGCCTGTCCTGTATATAACAAACGCCCAGGGCTACTATAGACACACTTACAGATTCAGTTGGCAATATGACATATCTATTGTAATGCCTGTCCTGTATATAACAAACGGCCAGGGCTACTATAGACACACTTACGGATTCAGTTGGCAATATGACATATCTCCTGTAATACCTGTCCTGTAGATAACAAACGGCCATTGCTACTATAGCCACACTTACGGATTCAGTTGGCAATATGACATATCTCCTGTAATGCCTGTCCTGTATATAACAAACGGCCAGGGCTACTATAGACACACTTACGGATTCAGTTGGCAATATAACACATCTCATGTAATGTCTGTCCTGCATATAACAAACGCCCGGGGCTACTATAGACACACTTACGGATTCAGTTGGCAATATGACATATCTCCTGTAATACCTGTCCTGTAGATAACAAACGGCCATTGCTACTATAGCCACACTTACGGATTCAGTTGGCAATATGACATATCTCCTGTAATGCCTGTCCTGTATATAACAAACGGCCAGGGCTACTATAGACACACTTACGGATTCAGTTGGCAATATGACACATCTCCTGTAATGCCTGTCCTGTATATAACAAACTGCCAGGGCTACTATAGGCACACTTACGGATTCAGTTGGCAATATGACACATCTCCTGTGATGCCTGTCCTGTATATAAAAAACGGCCAGGGGTTCTATAGACACACTTACGGATTCAGTTGGCAATATGACACATCTCCTGTATTGCCTGTCCTGTATATAACAAACGGCCAGGGCTACTATAGACACACTTACGGATTCAGTTGGCAATATGACACATCTCCTGTGATGCCTGTCCTGTATATAACAAACGGCCTGGACTTCTATATACACACTTACGGATTCAGTTGGCAATATGACACATCGCCTGTAATGCCTGTCCTGTATATAAAAAACGGCCAGGGCTACTATAGTCACACTTACGGATTCAGTTGGCAACATGACACATCTCCTGTAATGCCTGTCCTGTATATAACAAACGGCCAGAGCTAATATAGACACACTTACGGATTCAGTTGGCAATATGACACATCTTCTGTAATGCCTGTCCTGTATATAACAAACGGCCAGGGCTACTATAGACACACTTACGGATTCAGTTGGCAATATGACACATCTCCTGTAATGCCTGTCGTGTATATAACAAACGGCCAGGGCTACTATAGTCACACTTACGGATTCAGTTGGCAATATGACACATCTCCTGTAATGCCTGTCCTGTATATAACAAACGGCCAGGCCTACTATAGTCACACTTACGGATTCAGTTGGCAATATGACACATCTCCTGTAATGCCTGTCCTGTATATAACAAACGGCCATTGCTACTATAGATACACTTACGGATTCAGTTGGCAATATGTCACATCTCCTGTAATGCCTGTCCTGTATATAACAAACGGCCAGGGATACTATAGACACACTTACGGATTCAGTTGGCAATATGACACATCTCCTGTAATGCCTGTCCTGTATATAATAAACTGCCAGGGCTACTATGGTCACACTTACAGTTGGCAATATGACACATCTCTTGTGATGCCAGTCCTGTATATAACAAACGGCCAGGGCCACTATAGTCACACTTACGGATTCAGTTGGCAACATGACACATCTCCTGTAATGACTGTCCTGTATATAACAAACGGCCAGGGCTATTATAGTCACACTTACGGATTCAGTTGACAATATGACACATCTCCTATAATGCCCGTCCTGTATATAACAAACAGTCAGGTCTACTATAGTCACACCTACGGATTCAGTTGGCAATATGACACATCTCCTGTAATGCCTGTCTTGTATCTAACAAACGGCCATTGCTACTATAGACACACTTACGGATTCAGTTGGCAATATGACACATCTCCTGTAATGCCTGTCCTGTATATAACAAACGGCCAGGGCTACTATAGACACACTTACGGATTCAGTTGGCAATATGACACATCTCCTGTAATGCCTGTCCTGTATATAACAAACTGCCAGGGCTACTATGGTCACAATTACAGTTGGCAATATGACACATCTCCTGTGATGCCTGTCCTGTATATAACAAACGGCCAGGGCTACTATAGTCACACTTACGGATTCAGTTGGCAACATGACACATCTCCTGTAATGCCTGTCCTGTATATAACAAACGGCCAGGGCTACTACAGACACACTTACGGATTCAGTTGGCAATATGACACATCTCCTGTAATGAATGTCCTGTATATAACAAACGGCCAGGGCTATTATAGTCAAACTTACGGATTCGGTTGACAATATGACACATCTCCTTTAATGCCCGGCTTGTATATAAGAAACGGCCAGGGCTAATATAGACACACTTACGGATTCAGTTGGCATTATGACATATCTCCTGTAGTGCCTGTCCTTTATATAACAAACGGCCATTGCTACTATAGCCACACTTACGGATTCAGTTGGCAATATGACATATCTACTGTAATGCCTGTCCTGTATATAACAAACGGCCAGGGCTACTATAGACACACTTACGGATTCAGTTGGCAATATGACACATCTCCTGTAATGCCTGTCCTGTATATAACAAACGGCCATTGCTACTATAGTCTCACTTACGGATTCAGTTGGCAATATGACACATCTCATGTAATGCCTGTCCTGTATATAACAAACGCCCAGGGCTACTATAGACACACTTACGGATTCAGTGGGCGATATGACATATCTCGTGTAATGCCTGTCCTGTATATAACAAACGGCCAGGGCTACTATAGCCACACTTACGGATTCAGTTGGCAATATGACATATCTCCTGTAATGCCTCTCCTGTATATAACAAACGCCCAGGGCTACTATAGACACACTTACGGATTCAGTTGGCAATATGACACATCTCATGTAATGCCTGTCCTGTATATAACAAAGGCCAGGGCTACTATAGACACACTAACGGATTCAGTTGGCAATATGACACATCTCATGTAATGTCTGTCCTGTATATAACAAACGCCCGGGGCTACTATAGACAAACTTACGGATTCAGTTGGCAATATGACATATCTCCTGTAATGCCTGTCCTGTATATAACAAACGGCCAGGGCTACTATAGACACACTTACGGATTCAGTTGGCAATATGACATATCTCCTGTAATGCCTGTCCTGTATATAACAAACGGCCATTGCTACTATAGCCACACTTACGGATTCAGTTGGCAATATGACATATCTCCTGTAATGCCTGTCCTGTATACAACAAACGGCCAGGGCTCCTATAGACACACTTACGGATTCAGTTGGCAATATGACACATCTCCTGTAATGCCTGTCCTGTATATAACAAACGGCGAGGGCTACTATAGACACACTTATGGATTCAGTTGGCAATATGACACATCTCCTGTGATGCCTGTCCTGTATATAACAAACGGCCAGGGCTTCTATAGACACACTTACGGATTCAGTTGGCAATATGACACATCTCCTGTAATGCCTGTCCTATATATAACAAACGGCCAGGGCTACTATAGACACACTTACGGATTCAGTTGGCAATATGACACATCTCCTGTGATGAATGTCCTGTATATAACAAACGGCCTGGGCTTCTATAGACACACTTTCGGATTCAGTTGGCAATATGACACATCTCCTGTAATTCCTGTCCTGTATATAACAAACGGCCAGTGCTACTATAGACACACTTACGGATTCAGTTGGCAATATGACACATCTCCTGTAATGAATGTCCTGTATATAACAAACGGCCAGGGCTATTATAGTCAAACTTACGGATTCGGTTGACAATATGACACATCTCCTTTAATGCCCGGCTTGTATATAAGAAACGGCCAGGGCTAATATAGACACACTTACGGATTCAGTTGGCATTATGACATATCTCCTGTAGTGCCTGTCCTTTATATAACAAACGGCCATTGCTACTATAGCCACACTTACGGATTCAGTTGGCAATATGACATATCTACTGTAATGCCTGTCCTGTATATAACAAACGGCCAGGGCTACTATAGACACACTTACGGATTCAGTTGGCAATATGACACATCTCCTGTAATGCCTGTCCTGTATATAACAAACGGCCATTGCTACTATAGTCTCACTTACGGATTCAGTTGGCAATATGACACATCTCATGTAATGCCTGTCCTGTATATAACAAACGCCCAGGGCTACTATAGACACACTTACGGATTCAGTGGGCGATATGACATATCTCGTGTAATGCCTGTCCTGTATATAACAAACGGCCAGGGCTACTATAGCCACACTTACGGATTCAGTTGGCAATATGACATATCTCCTGTAATGCCTCTCCTGTATATAACAAACGCCCAGGGCTACTATAGACACACTTACGGATTCAGTTGGCAATATGACACATCTCATGTAATGCCTGTCCTGTATATAACAAAGGCCAGGGCTACTATAGACACACTAACGGATTCAGTTGGCAATATGACACATCTCATGTAATGTCTGTCCTGTATATAACAAACGCCCGGGGCTACTATAGACAAACTTACGGATTCAGTTGGCAATATGACATATCTCCTGTAATGCCTGTCCTGTATATAACAAACGGCCAGGGCTACTATAGACACACTTACGGATTCAGTTGGCAATATGACATATCTCCTGTAATGCCTGTCCTGTATATAACAAACGGCCATTGCTACTATAGCCACACTTACGGATTCAGTTGGCAATATGACATATCTCCTGTAATGCCTGTCCTGTATACAACAAACGGCCAGGGCTCCTATAGACACACTTACGGATTCAGTTGGCAATATGACACATCTCCTGTAATGCCTGTCCTGTATATAACAAACGGCGAGGGCTACTATAGACACACTTATGGATTCAGTTGGCAATATGACACATCTCCTGTGATGCCTGTCCTGTATATAACAAACGGCCAGGGCTTCTATAGACACACTTACGGATTCAGTTGGCAATATGACACATCTCCTGTAATGCCTGTCCTATATATAACAAACGGCCAGGGCTACTATAGACACACTTACGGATTCAGTTGGCAATATGACACATCTCCTGTGATGAATGTCCTGTATATAACAAACGGCCTGGGCTTCTATAGACACACTTTCGGATTCAGTTGGCAATATGACACATCTCCTGTAATTCCTGTCCTGTATATAACAAACGGCCAGTGCTACTATAGACACACTTACGGATTCAGTTGACAATATTACACATCTCCTGTAATACCTGTCCTGTAGATAACAAACGGCCATTGCTACTATAGCCACACTTACGGATTCAGTTGGCAATATGACATATCTCCAGTAATGCCTGTCCTGTATATAACAAACGGCCAGGGCTACTATAGACACACTTACGGATTCAGTTGGCAATATGACACATCTCCTGTGATGAATGTCCTGCATATAACAAACGGCCAGGGATACTATAGACACACTTACGGATTCAGTTGGCAATATGACACATCTCCTGTAATGCCTGTCCTGTATATAATAAACTGCCAGGGCTACTATGGTCACACTTACAGTTGGCAATGTGACACATCTCCTGTGATGCCAGTCCTGTATATAACAAACGGCCAGGGCTACTATAGTCACACTTACGGATTTAGTTGGCAACATGACACATCTCCTGTAATGACTGTCCTGTATATAACAAACGGCCAGGGCTATTATAGTCACACTTACGGATTCAGTTGACAAAATGACACATCTCCTATAATGCCCGTCCTGTATATAACAAACAGCCAGGTCTACTATAGTCACACTTACGGATTCAGTTTGCAATATGACACATCTCCTGTAATGCCTGTCCTGTATATAACAAACGGCCATTGCTACTATAGACACACTTACGGATTCAGTTGGCAATATGACACATCTCCTGTAATGCCTGTCCTGTATATAACAAACGGCCAGGGCTACTATAGACACACTTACGGATTCAGTTGGCAATATGACACATCTCCTGTAATGCCTGTCCTGTATATAACAAACTGCCAGGGCTACTACGGTCACACTTACAGTTGGCAATATGACACATCTCCTGTGATGCCTGTCCTGTATATAACAAACGGCCAGGGCTACTATAGTCACACTTACGGATTCAGTTGGCAACATGACACATCTCCTGTAATGCCTGTCCTGTATATAACAAACGGCCAGGGCTACTACAGACACACTTACGGATTCAGTGGGCAATATGACATATCTCCTGTAATGCCTGTCCTGTATATAACAAAAGGCCAGGGCTACTATAGCCACACTTACGGATTCAATTGGCAATATGACATATCTCCTGTAATGCCTGTCCTGTATAAAACAAACGGCCATTGCTACTATAGTCACACTTACGGATTCAGTTGGCAATATGACACATCTCATGTAATGCCTGTCCTGTATATAACAAACGCCCAGGGCTACTATAGACACACTTACGGATTCAGTTGGCAATATGACACATCTCATGTAATGCCTGTCCTGTATATAACAAAGGCCAGGGCTACTATAGACACACTTACGGATTCAGTTGGCAATATGACACATCTCATGTAATGTCTGTCCTGTATATAACAAACTCCCGGGGCTACTATAGACAAACTTACGGATTCAGTTGGCAATATGACATATCTCCTGTAATGCCTGTCATGTATATAACAAACGGCCAGGGCTACTATAGACACACTTACGGATTCAGTTGGCAATATGACATATCTCCTGTAATGCCTGTCCTGTATATAACAAAAGGCCATTGCTACTATAGCCACACTTACGGATTCAGTTGGCAATATGACATATCTCCTGTAATGCCTGTCCTGTATACAACAAACGGCCAGGGCTACTATAGACACACTTACGGATTCAGTTGGCAATATGACACATCTCCTGTAATCCCTGTCCTGTATATAGCAAACGGCCAGGGCTACTATAGACACACTTATGGATTCAGTTGGCAATATGACACATCTCCTGTGATGCCTGTCCTGTATATAAAAAAGGCCAGGGCTTCTATAGACACACTTACGGATTCAGTAGGCAATATGACACATCTCCTGTAATGCCTGTCCTATATATAACAAACGGCCAGGGCTACTATAGACACACTTACGGATTCAGTTGGCAATATGACACATCTCCTGTAATGCCTGTCCTGTATATAACAAACGGCCAGGGCTTCTATAGACACACTTTCGGATTCAGTTGGCAATATGACACATCTCCTGTAATGCCTGTCCTGTATATAACAAACGGCCAGTGCTACTATAGACACACTTACGGATTCAGTTGACAATATTACACATCTCCTGTAATGCCTGTCCTGTATATAACAAACGGCCAGGGCTACTATAGACACACTTACGGATTCAGTTGGCAATATGACATATCTCCTGTAATGCCTGTCCTGTATATAACAAACGGCCATTGCTACTATATCCACACTTACGGATTCAGTTGGCAATATGACATATCTACTGTAATGCCTGTCCTGTATATAACAAACGGCCAGGGCTACTATAGACACACTTACGGATTCAGTTGGCAATATGACACATCTCCTGTAATGCCTGCCCTGTATATAACAAACGGCAATTGCTACTGTAGTCACACTTACGGATTCAGTTGGCAATATGACACAGCTCATGTAATGCCTGTCCTGTATATAACAAACGGCCAGGGCTACTATAGACACACTTACGGATTCAGTTGGCAATATGACATATCTCCTGTAATGCCTGTACTGTATATAACAAACGGCCAGTTCTACTATAGCCACACCCTCGGATTCAGTTGGCAATATGACATATCTCCTGTAATCCCTGTCCTGTATATAACAAACGGCCATTGCTACTATAGTCAGACTTACGGATTCAGTTGGCAATATGACACAGCTCATGTAATGCTTGTCCTGTATATAACAAACCCCCCGGGCTACTATAGACACACTTACGGATTCAGTTGGCAGTATGACACATCTCCTGTAATGCCTGTCCTGTATATAACAAACGGCCAGGGCTACTATAGACACACTTACGGATTCAGTTGGCAATATGACATATCTCCTGTAATGCCTGTCCTGTATATGACAAACGGCCAGGGCTACTATAGACACACTTACGGATTCAGTTGGCAATATGACACATCTCCTGTGATGCCTGTCCTGTATATAACAAACGGCCTGGGCTTCTATAGACACTCTTACGGATTCAGTTGGCAATATGACACATCGCCTGTAATTCCTGTCCTGTATATAAAAAACGGCCAGGGCTACTATAGTCACACTTACGGATTCAGTTGGCAACATGACACACCTCCTGTAATGCCTGTCCTGTATATAACAAACGGCCAGGGCTAATATAGACACACTTACGGATTCAGTTGGCAATATGACACATCTCCTGTAATGCCTGTCCTGTATATAACAAACGGCCAGGGCTACTATAGACACACTTACGGATTCAGTTGGCAATATGACACATCTCCTGTAATGCCTGTCCTGTATATAACAAACTGCCAGGGCTACTATAGACACACTTACGGATTCAGTTGGCAATATGACACATCTCCTGTAATGCCTGTCCTGTATATAAAAAAAGTCCAGGGCTACTATAGACACACTTACGGATTCAGTTGGCAAAATGACACATCTCCTGTAATGCCTGTCCTGTATATAACAAACGGCCAGGGCTATTATAGTCACACTTACGGATTCAGTTGGCAATATGACACATCTCCTGTAATGCCTGTCCTGTATATAATAAACGGCCAGGGCTACTATAGACACACTTACGGATTCAGTTGGCAATATGACACATCTCCTGTAATGCCTGTCCTGTATATAACAAACGGCCAGGGCTATTATAGTCACACTTACGGATTCAGTTGGCAATATGACACATCTCCTGTAATGCCTGTCCTGTATATAACAAACGGCCAGGCCTACTATAGTCACACTTACGGATTCAGTTGGCAATATGACACATCTCCTGTAATGCCTGTCCTGTATATAACAAACGGCCATTGCTACTATAGTCTCACTTACGGATTCAGTTGGCAATATGACACATCTCATGTAATGCCTGTCCTGTATATAACAAACGCCCAGGGCTACTATAGACACACTTACGGATTCAGTTGGCAGTATGACACATCTCCTGTAATGCCTGTCCTGTATATAACAAACGGCCAGGGCTACTATAGACACACTTACGGATTCAGTTGGCAATATGACATATCTCCTGTAATGCCTGTCCTGTATATGACAAACGGCCAGGGCTACTATAGACACACTTACGGATTCAGTTGGCAATATGACACATCTCCTGTGATGCCTGTCCTGTATATAACAAACGGCCTGGGCTTCTATAGACACTCTTACGGATTCAGTTGGCAATATGACACATCGCCTGTAATTCCTGTCCTGTATATAAAAAACGGCCAGGGCTACTATAGTCACACTTACGGATTCAGTTGGCAACATGACACATCTCCTGTAATGCCTGTCCTGTATATAACAAACGGCCAGGGCTAATATAGACACACTTACGGATTCAGTTGGCAATATGACACATCTCCTGTAATGCCTGTCCTGTATATAACAAACGGCCAGGGCTACTATAGACACACTTACGGATTCAGTTGGCAATATGACACATCTCCTGTAATGCCTGTCCTGTATATACCAAACTGCCAGGGCTACTATAGACACACTTACGGATTCAGTTGGCAATATGACACATCTCCTGTAATGCCTGTCCTGTATATAACAAACGTCCAGGGCTACTATAGACACACTTACGGATTCAGTTGGCAAAATGACACATCTCCTGTAATGCCTGTCCTGTATATAACAAACGGCCAGGGCTATTATAGTCACACTTACGGATTCAGTTGGCAATATGACACATCTCCTGTAATGCCTGTCCTGTATATAATAAACGGCCAGGGCTACTATAGACACACTTACGGATTCAGTTGGCAATATGACACATCTCCTGTAATGCCTGTCCTGTATATAACAAACGGCCAGGGCTATTATAGTCACACTTACGGATTCAGTTGGCAATATGACACATCTCCTGTAATGCCTGTCCTGTATATAACAAACGGCCAGGCCTACTATAGTCACACTTACGGATTCAGTTGGCAATATGACACATCTCCTGTAATGCCTGTCCTGTATATAACAAACGGCCATTGCTACTATAGACACACTTACGGATTCAGTTGGCACTATGTCACATCTCCTGTAATGCCTGTCCTGTATATAACAAACGGCCAGGGATACTATAGACACACTTACGGATTCAGTTGGCAATATGACACATCTCCTGTAATGCCTATCCTGTATATAATAAACTGCCAGGGCTACTATGGTCACACTTACAGTTGGCAATATGACACATCTCCTGTGATGCCAGTCCTGTATATAACAAACGGCCAGGGCTACTATAGTCACACTTACGGATTCAGTTGGCAACATGACACATCTCCTGTAATGACTGTCCTGTATATAACAAACGGCCAGGGCAATTATAGTCACACTTACGGATTCAGTTGACAATATGACACATCTCCTATAATGCCCGTCCTGTATATAACAAACAGCCAGGTCTACTATAGTCACACTTACGGATTCAGTTGGCAATATGACACAGCTCATGTAATGCCTGTCCTGTATATACCAAACGGCCATTGCTACTATAGCCACACTTACGGATTCAGCTAGCAATATGACATATCTACTGTAATGCCTGTCCTGTGTATAACAAACGGCCAGGGCTACTATAGACACAATTACGGATTCAGTTGGCAATATGACACATCTCCTGTAATGCCTGTCCTGTATATAACAAACGGCCAGGGCTATTATAGTCACACTTACGGATTCAGTTGGCAATATGACACATCTCCACTAGTGCCTGTCCTGTATATAACAAACGGCCAGGGCTACTATAGTCACACTTACGGATTCAGTTGGCAATATGACACATCTCCTGTAATGCCTGTCCTGTGTATAACAAACGGCCATTGCTACTATAGACACACTTACGGATTCAGTTGGCAATATGACACATCTCCTGTAATGCCTGTCCTGTATATAACAAACGGCCAGGGCTACTATAGACACACTTACGGATTCAGTTGGCAATATGACCCATCTCCTGTAATGCCTGTCCTGTATATAACAAACTGCCAGGGCTACTATGGTCACACTTACGGATTCAGTTGGCAATATGACACATCTCCTGTGATGCCTGTCCTGTATATAACAAACGGCCAGGGCTTCTATAGACACACTTACGGATTCAGTTGGCAATATGACACATCTCCTGTAATGCCTGTCCTGTATATAACAAACGGCCAGGGCTACTATAGACACACTTACGGATTCAGTTGGCAATATGACACATCTCCTGTAATGCCTGTCCTGTATATAACAAACTGCCAGGGCTACTATAGACACACTTACGGATTCAGTTGGCAATATGACACATCTCCTGTAATGCCTGTCCTGTATATAACAAACGTCCAGGGCTACTATAGACACACTTACGGATTCAGTTGGCAAAATGACACATCTCCTGTAATGCCTGTCCTGTATATAACAAACGGCCAGGGCTATTATAGTCACACTTACGGATTCAGTTGGCAATATGACACATCTCCTGTAATGCCTGTCCTGTATATAATAAACGGCCAGGGCTACTATAGACACACTTACGGATTCAGTTGGCAATATGACACATCTCCTGTAATTCCTGTCCTGTATATAACAAACGGCCAGGGCTATTATAGTCACACTTACGGATTCAGTTGGCAATATGACACATCTCCTGTAATGCCTGTCCTGTATATAACAAACGGCCAGGCCTACTATAGTCACACTTTCGGATTCAGTTGGCAATATGACACATCTCCTGTAATGCCTGTCCTGTATATAACAAACGGCCATTGCTACTATAGTCTCACTTACGGATTCAGTTGGCAATATGACACATCTCATGTAATGCCTGTCCTGTATATAACAAACGCCCAGGGCTACTATAGACACACTTACGGATTCAGTTGGCAGTATGACACATCTCCTGTAATGCCTGTCCTGTATATAACAAACGGCCAGGGCTACTATAGACACACTTACGGATTCAGTTGGCAATATGACATATCTCCTGTAATGCCTGTCCTGTATATGACAAACGGCCAGGGCTACTATAGACACACTTACGGATTCAGTTGGCAATATGACACATCTCCTGTGATGCCTGTCCTGTATATAACAAACGGCCTGGGCTTCTATAGACACTCTTACGGATTCAGTTGGCAATATGACACATCGCCTGTAATTCCTGTCCTGTATATAAAAAACGGCCAGGGCTACTATAGTCACACTTACGGATTCAGTTGGCAACATGACACATCTCCTGTAATGCCTGTCCTGTATATAACAAACGGCCAGGGCTAATATAGACACACTTACGGATTCAGTTGGCAATATGACACATCTCCTGTAATGCCTGTCCTGTATATAACAAACGGCCAGGGCTATTATAGTCACACTTACGGATTCAGTTGGCAATATGACACATCTCCTGTAATGCCTGTCCTGTATATAATAAACGGCCAGGGCTACTATAGACACACTTACGGATTCAGTTGGCAATATGACACATCTCCTGTAATGCCTGTCCTGTATATAACAAACGGCCAGGGCTATTATAGTCACACTTACGGATTCAGTTGGCAATATGACACATCTCCTGTAATGCCTGTCCTGTATATAACAAACGGCCAGGCCTACTATAGTCACACTTACGGATTCAGTTGGCAATATGACACATCTCCTGTAATGCCTGTCCTGTATAAAACAAACGGCCATTGCTACTATAGACACACTTACGGATTCAGTTGGCACTATGTCACATCTCCTGTAATGCCTGTCCTGTATATAACAAACGGCCAGGGATACTATAGACACACTTACGGATTCAGTTGGCAATATGACACATCTCCTGTAATGCCTATCCTGTATATAATAAACTGCCAGGGCTACTATGGTCACACTTACAGTTGGCAATATGACACATCTCCTGTGATGCCAGTCCTGTATATAACAAACGGCCAGGGCTACTATAGTCACACTTACGGATTCAGTTGGCAACATGACACATCTCCTGTAATGACTGTCCTGTATATAACAAACGGCCAGGGCAATTATAGTCACACTTACGGATTCAGTTGACAATATGACACATCTCCTATAATGCCCGTCCTGTATATAACAAACAGCCAGGTCTACTATAGTCACACTTACGGATTCAGTTGGCAATATGACACAGCTCATGTAATGCCTGTCCTGTATATACCAAACGGCCATTGCTACTATAGCCACACTTACGGATTCAGCTAGCAATATGACATATCTACTGTAATGCCTGTCCTGTATATAACAAACGGCCAGGGCTATTATAGTCACACTTACGGATTCAGTTGGCAATATGACACATCTCCACTAATGCCTGTCCTGTATATAACAAACGGCCAGGGCTACTATAGTCACACTTACGGATTCAGTTGGCAATATGACACATCTCCTGTAATGCCTGTCCTGTGTATAACAAACGGCCATTGCTACTATAGACACACTTACGGATTCAGTTGGCAATATGACACATCTCCTGTAATGCCTGTCCTGTA
This sequence comes from Prosapia bicincta, assembly GCA_036971475.1. NCBI lineage: Eukaryota > Metazoa > Arthropoda > Insecta > Hemiptera > Cercopidae > Prosapia > Prosapia bicincta. Next base: position 375,677,896 of record JBAIZL010000002.1, on the reverse strand, counting down.
TATAACAAACGGCCAGGGCTACTATAGACACACTTACGGATTCAGTTGGCAATATGACCCATCTCCTGTAATGCCTGTCCTGTATATAACAAACTGCCAGGGCTACTATGGTCACACTTACAGTTGGCAATTTGACACATCTGTTGTAATGATTGTCCTGTATATAACAAACGCCCAGGGCTACTATAGACACACTTACGGATTCAGTTGGCAATATGACACATCTCATGTAATGCCTGTCCTGTATATAACAAACTGCCAGGGCTACTATAGGCACACTTACGGATTCAGTTGGCAATATGACACATCTCCTGTGATGCCTGTCCTGTATATAACAAACGGCCAGGGCTTCTATAGACACACTTACGGATTCAGTTGGCAATATGACACATCTCCTGTAATGCCTGTCCTGTATATAACAAACGGTCAGGGCTACTATAGACACACTTACGGACTCAGTTGGCAATATGACACATCTCCTGTAATGCCTGTCCTGTATATAACAAACACCCAGGCTACTATATACACACTCATGGATTCAGTTGGCAATATGACCCATCTCCTGTAATGCCTGTCCTGTATATAACAAACGGCCAGTGCTACTATAGACACACTTACGGATTCAGTTGGCAATATGACACATCTCCTGTAATGCCTGTACTGTATATAACAAACGGCCAGGGCTACTATAGACACACTTACGGATTCAGTTGGCAATATGACACATCTCCTGTAATGCCTGTCCTGTATATAACAAACGGCCATTGCTACTATAGACACACTTACGGATTCAGTTGGCAATATGACACATCTCCTGTAATGCCTGTCCTGTATATAACAAACGGCCAGGGCTACTATAAACACACTTACGGATTCAGTTGGCAATATGACACATCTCCTGTATTGCCTGTCCTGTATATAACAAACTGCCATGGCTACTATGGTCACACTTACAGTTGGCAATATGACACATCTCCTGTGATGCCTGTCCTGTATATAACCAACGGCCGGGGCTACTATAGACACACTTACGGATTCAGTTGGCAATATGACACATCTCCTGTAATGCCTGTCCTGTATATAACAAACAGCCAGGGCTACTATAGACACACTTACGGATTCAGTTGGCAATATGACACATCTCCTGTAATGCCTGTCCTGTATATAACAAACGGCCAGGGCTACTATAGACACACTTACGGATTCAGTTGGCAATATGACACATCTCCTGTAATGCCTGTCCTGTATATAACAAACGGCCAGGGCTACTATAGACACACTTACGGATTCAGTTGGCAATATGACACATCTCCTGTAATGCCTGTCCTGTATATAACAAACGGCCAGGGCTATTATAGTCACACTTACGGATTCAGTTGGCAATATGACACATCTCCTGTAATGCCTGTCCTGTATATAAGAAACGGCCAGGCCTACTATAGTCACACTTATGGATTCAGTTGGCAATATGACACATCTCCTGTAATGCCTGTCCTGTATATAACAAACGGCCATTGCTACTATAGACACACTTACGGATTCAGTTGGCAATATGACACATCTACTGTAATGCCTGTCCTGTATATAACAAACGGCCAGGGCTACTATAGTCACACTTACGGATTCAGTTGGCAACTTGACACATCTCCTGTAATGACTGTCCTGTATATAACAAACGGCCAGGGCTATTATAGTCACACTTACGGATTCAGTTGACAATATGACACATCTCCTATAATGCCCGTCCTGTATATAACAAACTGCCAGGGCTACTATAGACACACTTACAGTTGGCAATATGACACATCTCCTGTGATGCCTGTCCTGTATATAACAAACGGCCAGGGCTACTATAGTCACACTTACGGATTCAGTTGGCAACATGACACATCTCCTGTGATGCCTGTCCTGTATATAACAAACGGCCAGGGCTTCTATAGACACACTTACGGATTCAGTTGGCAATATGACACATCTCCTGTAATGCCTGTCCTGTATATAACAAACGGCCAGGGCTATTATAGTCACACTTACGGATTCAGTTGACAATATGACACATCTCCTATAATGCCCGTCCTGTATATAACAAACTGCCAGGGCTACTATAGACACACTTACGGATTCAGTTGGCAATATGACATATCTCCTGTAATGCCTGTCCTGTATATAACAAACGGCCATTGCTACTATATCCACACTTACGGATTCAGTTGGCAATATGACATATCTACTGTAATGCCTCTCCTGTATATAACAAACGGCCAGGACTACTATAGACACACTTACGGATTCAGTTGGCAATATGACACATCTCCTGTAATGCCTGTCCTGTATATAACAAACGGCAATTGCTACTATAGTCACACTTACGGATTCAGTTGGCAATATGATACAGCTCATGTAATGCCTGTCCTGTATATAACAAACGCTCAGGGCTACTATAGACACACTTACGGATTCAGTTGGCAATATGACATATCTCCTGTAATGCCTGTCCTGTATATAACAATCGGCCAGTTCTACTATAGCCACACTTACGGATTCAGTTGGCAATATGACATATCTCCTGTAATCCCTGTCCTGTATATAACAAACGGCCATTGCTACTATAGTCACACTTACGGATTCAGTTGGCAATATGACACAGCTCATGTAATGCCTGTCCTGTATATAACAAACGCCCAGGGCTACTATAGACACACTTACGGATTCAGTTGGCAATATGACACATCTCCTGTAATGCCTGTCCCGTATATAACAAACGGCCAGGGCTACTATAGACACACTTACGGATTCAGTTGACAATATGACATATCTCCTGTAATGCCTGTCCTGTATATAACAAACGGCCAGGGCTACTATAGACACACTTACGGATTCAGTTGGCAATATGACACATCTCCTGTAATGCCTGTCCTGTATATAACAAACGGCCAGGGCTACTATAGACACACTTACGGATTCAGTTGGCAATATGACACATCTCCTGTGATGCCTGTCCTGTATATAACAAACGGCCAGGGCTTCTATAGACACACTTACGGATTCAGTTGGCAATATGACACATCTCCTGTAATGCCTGTCCTGTATATAACAAACGGCCAGGGCTACTATAGACACACTTACGGATTCAGTTGGCAATATTACACATCTCCTGTGATGCCTGTCCTGTATATAACAAACGGCCAGGGCTTCTATAGACACACTTACGGATTCAGTTGGCAATATGACACATCTCCTGTAATGCCTGTCCTGTATATTACAAACGGCCAGGGCTCTTATAGACACACTTACGGATTCAGTTGGCAATATGACACATCTCCTGTAATGCCTGTCCTGTATATAACAAACACCCAGGCTACTATAGACACACTTACGGATTCAGTTGGCAATATGACACATCATTGCTACAATAGACAAGAGTAAATACTAACGTATACACAAGTATTTTCAGTAAAAAAGTTGTAGCTCAAGGAAAGATAGAATCAAATAGATTTGCAGGTATTTATATACATTTAACTGAAAGAAGAGAAAGAAATTATCGGTAAAATTTCTTTGAATAATTTCATATGGTTAAAGTTATTGAAAACGTAGACACCTAAGAAGAAATTAATTTATTTTAAAATTAATTCCCCTCACTGTGTTGCAAGTGAGTATTTCTAATGGATAATACGTTTCCATTGTGCCCTGAGGAAGATGGAGTGTATTATATCAATCCTACAGTTTAAATAAGAAGATATATACTTGGGATTAAGAGAAGTAAATTTTGTGTGACAGAATAACAAAGCATGGATCTAACTCTTTTGAAAACATTC
>JBAIZL010000002.1:374841581-374951581 GCA_036971475.1 Prosapia bicincta | reverse complement strand
GTTATTCATCCTCAAAGTAATAACCATAGCAAACGAAATTGAATGTTATTATAAAATCATAGAAATAAGTTATTGTTTTGGCAACATACAAAGAAAGAATAAAAAGATTTTCAGGTAAGTTATTGGATTACAAATGTGAAAATATCTGATATATTTATGATATATAAATATTTGTAATTTTGTTATATAATCTTGATTTATTAAATATGTGTGATTCTCTCATAAAATTTCGATTTTTTTCGAAATTATGTTATTTTTGGTTTTCTGGGAAAAATTATGTGTTTTCCAGTTGTTATAATCTGTGGAATTATGAATGTACTACTACGAATTAACTACGGTAAATTAGATAAAAACTCATTAAAAGATAAAAATTTCATTAAAAGTTTGTGGTTTTGTAGGAAAGAGTGATAAATTAAATTTACAAAATTACTAAAGAGTTTTAAAATGTTTTATTTGTAAAATGTCCACTAGATCTAGAACCACTGGACGTGAGTGGCCTGGCTCCTGTTGATGACATTATCAATTCATTTACAAAAACTTTTGATTGCTGCCGGAAAGGCAATTCCGAAAACATCGTCCAAACCACGACGGTCACCTGTTCCGTGGTGGAATTATGAATCCTTCGCGAACGATGAAAAGCTTTGAACAAGTTCAAAAGACATCTAACGAGTTATAAGCTTAAAAAATATAAAATCTTCCCTGCGAAAGCACGAAGAATATTTAGGCAATGTAAACGAGAATAATGGTCACAGTACGTTGGCACTTGTACAAGAACAACAGCTCCATATACATTAAAGAAATTACGATACTTCCTTTCATGGCATTTCCTTACCGATGCAATTAATTTCATTAAGGTATACGGATCGAGTTTTGACCACGGATTGTGAGGAAATTGCCAATGTGCTGACGTTTTCGGCCTCAAAATATTCTTCATCTTCTGCATACAAAGACGCTTTCCAGGTGTACAAGCGTAAACAGGAAGCCCTAACTTTCACTGTTGGATTGTCTGGAGGTTCTTTTGAATACCCATTTCTCTCTTGACCAACTAGAGTCAGCTCTCTCGTCAACGAAAGATTCAGCTCCAGGTCTGGATTATATTGTACACTCCAAGACAAATCATCTTCCCCCGTCGGCAAAACAAGCTCTCCTTCGAATATACAACTGTATATTCAAAGAGCACGATTTTCCCGATGCACGATTAGAAGCGACAATAATTCCTTTTTTAATACAAGGAAAGGACAAAACTAGTCCCAGCAGTTACAGACCCATCTCTCTCTGACTAGCTGCTTATGCAGACTACTGGAGAAGATGGTTAACTGATGTGTTGTCTGGCACCTAGAAAGAAACAAACTTCTTTCTAACGATCAGTGTGGTTCCAGACAAGGACGTTCAACAATGTGTGTGTGTGTGTGTGTATGTGTGTGTATGTGAGTGTGTGTGTGTGTGTGTGTGTGTGTGTGTGTGTGTGTGTGTGTTTGAGTGTGTGTGTGTGTGTGTGTGTGTTGTGTGTGTGTATGTGTGTGTGTGTGTGTGTGTGTGTGTGTGTGTGTGTGTGTGTGTGTGTGTGTGTGTGTGTGTGTGTGTGTGTGTGTGTGTGTGTGTCTGTGTCTGTGTCTGTGTTGATTGCGTATGTGTGTGTGTGTGTGTGTGTGTGTATGTGAGAAAGAGAGAGAGAAAGAGTGTGTTTGTGTGTTAGTCTATTTTCAGAAACACTTTTATATAACCTTTCCTGGTGTTTTTAACAAATACTGGTTAGTTGAATAGGTGGATGCTGATAAATCTCCTCTTTTAACCTAATAACTTATATTTAATATAAAATTGTCAATATTCATTAGTATCAGGCTTAAATGTTTATTGTACAAACTCTAATTCCCTTAAGGAAATGCATTAAGACACAATATAGAGTCCATTATTTCCTTATAACCAGCAATAAATTATAATATGCTGAGAAATATTATAAGTTGGGATTTTAGTCCAGGTGAAGAATTAAGAGTTTAAAAAATTATTAGATTTTATTTTATTTGTTATTGTTTGAAGTTTCTATTTAAATTTTATCGCATAGTTCCTAACTGTACATAGGCTATAAATATATGCATTTAGCATATAGATAGTTTCTATATTTATAGGTATTTACATTGAAAACGATGTAAACATAACCTCTAAATATAGAGGAAAGCCGTTGTTTAGCCAGTAATCTATTCATGCATGAACTAAAAGAGGTTTACACGTGCCGCAAGCTGGATCTAAAGTTTTACTCTGGAAAGGAAAATGGCGGGGCGTCTGTAGACTTTTACACTTGGAAAATAAAAGAACTTGGACTCAAGTGAATGGGAAAGGTAAATTTATTATACTATAACGTAAAAGTTTCTAGTTTCATATTTACTCTTATAGGTTCATTTGGCTTTAGATTTAACGTTGAGGGATGTATTTTGTCGAGACACAACCTGAATTTTAACAACGAAATTGCTCCTTGCTCAAAACATTTAGCGCACCTAATAAAAATTATTTTTTCTTACAATTTATTGCTAGCGGTCTTGATTTTGCCAAAAAACAATCAATAACTGAGTAACGCATTAAAGAAAGTCAAAGAATTTATTTAAAAATTCGGGGAATTTTTGCCTAACATTTCTTTCTATCGTCTTCTGTCTTGCTTAAAGTGAAGTGTTGAGTTGAGTCGATATTCCTTCGTGCAAAGCGGAACATACCTGCTTGGCCTCACTTACAACAGAGATAATAAAATGTTCACACTTAGTGACTGGAATACAATTTAAAGAGACGACTTCACGGACCTTGAGATTTCACAGTATTGATAGTAGTTTAGTGGGTGCAAATCAATTTGTCAGTTTAAAAAGGTTTAACTATTCGTAAACGAATAACAAGTCGGTAAAGTATGAGCTTTAGGACAAATCAGTAAAGAATAATGGAACTAACGCTTTGGGCTGTTCCTCACCCTACTATAGCAAAAGTACTCTTATAGCACAATAGTATTCTCTATTGAGAACTGTCTTACTGCTAAGAACGTGTGTATTGTTAACTTGTGACGCGTTATTGCGGTAATATATATTTTACCAACATGTATTTTAGTAAATTTTATCAATCTACATCTTGTGAGATTTTGTAATCTTTTCAGTTTATTTTCAACCTCTCATATATAATTGATAGTTGTAAGGTCAGTGATCCCATGGCTCGCGCGTTTAGGGTCGTCGGTTTCTTATCTTTTGTTTTACAATAAGCTTTTTTTATAATGCTGCGGTTTTAAAAATCACGACTAAAATAGCATTCGTGATTACTTTTATATTGCATGCTCCTATAAATTACTTCTTCTTGTAGATAACCATTATTTTCTTGTAGACAACACTTACTTGTAGATTGCTTTTTACTATAGATTACTTTTTCTTGTAGATTAAGTTTTAATTGTATATTACATTTTTGTGTAAATTCCCTTTTTTTAGATTAATTTTTCTTGTAGGAAACCTAATCTTGTAATCTAACTTCTTTGTCTTTGTGTGAGGTATCAGACCTTTGCTGGTATAACCCTTTATTCCCGTAGATAAAGAGTGTTTAAATGGTAGTTGATTTTATTTTACATGTAGAATTATTACTTCCTAGGCATGCAATGGTGTTTACATGACCTCTAATGCAGCATATAGCTTACAGACAGTGAAGCATGTTTAAATTATTGGCATTATCGTTTTACAAATAAACCCATTATAAACCTATTTCAACTTCTCCATTAGCGTCAAGTTCACTGGGCAGTTCTTTTTCCATCGCCGGGTCTTTTTCCCTTCCACGTGAAGGTTTTTTAATTTTCTGACTAAAAATATATCTTGTTCCTAACTTCAACTTGAAACTTCTTTTTGTACGTGATAATTGTTTTCACGTGTTTATTGTAAAGTGTACCATTCCACACATGCTTAGACCAACTCTCTGTACAGCTTTATTAAATACATTCTTAAAGTCAAATAATTGCCATTCTAACATAGATTGTATAATCTACTAACTCACTAAGATTTTATGAAGCAGGTTTCTGGAATTAGTTACAATTTTAATTAATAATGCTTACTTTCGGTTAACAATGTACTTTACAAACGAATTGTAGGCTTTCCTGTGGGATCTAACACCTCACCTATATAACCCAATAAGGATTCGGGGATTTAGATTATCTGGGAAGTGTAAAACCAATTTAAGTCTATATCAACAGCTTGAGGATGATATTTTCACTGCCGTTCCTCCGAATAGAATGCGTGATGTAGTCGGTTTTTGTAATATATATACAAGAGTTAAGATAGAAATATATAATTAAGGGTTCTCCTAAAGAGTGTAATGGCCTAACTTCGTAGACTTTACCTGGTTTGTGTTACAACCAAATCCATCCGTATAACATACTTTGTACATCTTGGTCGAATGTTGTCAAGATACAACTCTAACTGCAACTGTAAATACTACGTAAGCTTTAGAAAATATTAAACAACATGTACAACTCCACGGTAAAACTGTCAATCCGGTCTTGGTGAAGCTGAAACAAAGCACCCATGGCAAGACATGGTAAAACAGAGACTTTCCTCTTATTCGTGAGTTTGTAGTTCCTGTAAAACGGTGGAACAAAGCGGTTTTGCGTATCACGTAGATTAATAGTTTAAATTTAACGTAGAACGACGAGGTAATAACGGATTTTCAAAATTTTGTACTAAAGTTAGTTGCATTATTATCGATGAAATTAGTTTCTAAATTTCGATAAAAAAATTGGATTTTCTGCTACGTACGTAGATTGTAGCAGAATTTAACGTAGAATGACGTGGTGCAAATAGTTTTTCAAAATTGTAAACAGGTATTTACATTTTTTCTACGTAATATATCGTTTTTTTATTATTTTTCTAAGTTCAGGTTGGAAACCCCTGAGATCACCCAGCCCTCGTGGCAGCCAGCCTCTAGCAAGCTACCTCCGTCTCAGTGCGTTGCGGTTAGTATCCCTACCGCGAGTGAGGGAAACGGGATTGATTGCCCATGTACCAAGCTTATAAGCTCTTTCAATGGAGAATCAGGAGATAGTGAAATGAAACAGTACCTCTTCTTCTGCTGCCTACTCGAAACCGAAATGCATGCTATCAAATTAGTTCTTCTATGGGGGCACTTTATATATTTATTTATTTATTTTTTGCATTACGTTTGAAGGTGTAAGCTTAGGTTAGGTTAGGTTAGGTTAGGATAGGTTAGGATAGGTTAGGTTAAGTTAGGTAAGGTTAGGTTAGGTTACGTTAGGTTAGGTTAGGTTAGGTTACGTCCGTAGGGACAGCAGCCGTCTGTGAGTCTCGTGGGTGGGGTCATATCTACCCAGTGTGGATGTTGTATGTGAGGTGCCTGTTTGTAGAACCTTGTTGCTAAGTGTCGGAGATGTTGTTTGATGAAAGGCACTTCCAACTCAGCGTGAAGCAGTGTTAATCTTGTACATCTAGGTTCCTTCGTGATTATTCGCAAAACCTTGTTTTGGAATAGCTAGAACCGGCGTATGCGTGAGTTGCCTGCATGGCCCCAGACGGGTGATGCGTAAGTGAGTATGCTGCGCAACATAGATACCTATATAGTAGTGGCCACCCGTAGTGAAAGCCGGCTTGTTCTCTTCAGCATATAATATAGTTGTGTTAAATTAATTGTTGCTTTCTTTAACGTTTTGGTAATGTGAGGATCCCAAGTCAGGCCCCTGTTTAGTATGCCTCCAAGATATTTGACCAGGTTCCCCCCGTGAAAGTCCTCCCCTAATAGTTTTAGTGGTGTGTTGAGTTTTTTGTTCCCTACGTTTGGAGAGAAGCAGAGCCTTGCACTTGCCCACGTTCACCCTAACTCTACAGTAGCTCAGGCATGGTTTCAGGGCTGTGAAAAGTGTTCATGTAAATTTGAGTGTATTAGATGTGGTTGCCATAACTGAGCGGATAACGCGGTGTCATCTGCAAATATGGTTACTTGTATGTTCAGTGTTGTCGGTATGTCTTTGATGTAGATGTTGAAAAATACGATTCCAATAATTGAGCCCTGAGGGACTCCGGCCCTTATAGTCCGTAAAGTAGATTGAGTTTGGTCTACATCAACCCTAAACTTACACTTGGACAGATAACTAGGTGTATAAGCCCGTCTGGAAAGCCATAGTGTCGTAGCTTCATTAACAGCCCGTTGTGCCAGACCCGGTCAAGGGCCTTATCAATGTCCAGGAAGACTACCCTAGTCGAGCGGTAATTGAGGAAACCTTAGGTTGCACACCCCACCACTCTCATCAGCTGATGCATGGCCGTTTGTTTTGTCCTAAAGCCAAATTGTTCTGGCCTGATTATGTTGTGGGTTTGGGTATGCTTGTTGATACGTATAAGCAGGATTTTTTCAAATATCTTGCCCATCGTATTCAACAAGCTTATTGGTCTGTATGATTCGTGTTTGATGTGGTCTTTTCCCGGTTTGGGGAAGGCCAAGATCTTGGCATCCTTCCAAGTGTCCGGGAAGTGTTGTGCCCGGAGTATAGCATTGTAGATGATTGTGAGAAAAGCGATCGCTTTCTCCGAGAGGTTTTTCAGCGTTGTGTTGGTGATGGTGTCTGTTTAGAATTCAAGTCTCCGGCGATTATTACCCTACTGGAGGAAGGGAAATATTTATTACAGCGTATCGTCAGGTGCTGCTGTCAAGCGGATTTATACTGAACTATTACAGACATGAATGCATTATGCATCACAAATACGAAATTAATCGTTTTTATATAACACTAATATTACTCTTTTCTCCTTCGTATGGTATAAGAAAAGTATTGTAGTGTTTAATATTTGGAGACATTTGATTAAAAGTGCCTATAGAAAAAAATCTATATCAGGACCAGTTTAAGAATTATACTCGTTTAAAGTGATTAAAACACAGCCTGATTTTACATTTCCAGGTTTTCACGATACAAGTAATTCTTAAATACACTGTTGTGGTACGAGGACAAATACTCCAACGGCCGGTCAGTGCAGTCAACTCATAAACATAGAATTTGTCGCCACTGCGCCAACTTACTGTGTGACAACTAGCCCAGGTCCCCCCTACCTTTAGGTTCTGCAACAATAGAAAGGGCATTATGGTTACAAAATCAGATTAGGGTGAGTTCCCATCGTTATTTATAAAGTCAGTTATATTGCTGACATGAAGGGGGTTGATGTGATACTTTGCACCTTGCCATGTTCTATAAAATACTTTTTATAATGAAAAAAACTATATAATTGGGTTAATTGCAAAACTCGAGGTTCATTTTGGGTGTATACAAGTATTGTTTATTCGGACGCTGTACAACTTGCATGTGGACGATTTGCCTTTAAGGATAATACTATCTTATATAAATATACCTTTGTCCCTCATAGGAAGTTATGTAAGGTTTGTCTAATACCGTAAGCTTATATTAGGAATGGTTGGCGGCTTAGATCTAACGCTGATGGCATTTTGGACCCCAGTGAGTATTATTTCTCATCCCTTGATGTGACATCTTTATTCAATAACAAAGGAACCCTCTACGTTTTTCCATTTATACTCATTATCACTAAGTTTTCAACTTTACCCAATTTGTAATGAAAAATAAAAAACTAAATCATTGGTTTTTTCAATATACCACGCTTTTAAAAATGCATAAAATATTGTTTCATGGCCCTTCTACAATGTTGAGGGAGAATTGTTAGTGACTATGGATAAATTTGTAATATTTGCAAGGAAAAACGTGTGGCGCAGTTAGTAAATAATGCTAGTAGACAATCCATGATGTAGGGCACAGACAATTAAATAAATTACAGTCAATGTCATTGTTAAATTTTTTGCCATGTAACGGCAACATTGATTTCCGGAGGACCTTAACTCAATAAATGAAAAAAGTTGACATTTTTGCACATACCTCACTGGGCGAAGTACCACCACTTGTCGGACAGCTATTCGGGTGCACCCTTTCCCGAACTTATCATTTACCTAAGGACCTTAAGAGAAATCACATATAATTCAAAATGTCACTATTAATGCTAATAGTATCTTCGCCACACGACGGGAGAAACAAAGAGAGAAAAATCTACGTCACGTATAGCGTAACGGGAAATATGTTTGAACTAAACCGAGTCTTGAATGTTAGAACTCACGATAAACTACGTCACGTCGAGAGTGACGGGAGGGATGTCGTTTTACCAACGTCTTGAAATGAACTGCCTCGTACCGAACCTTTCAAGGGACACAAAGGTTGGCCGATAAGGAGTCCCTCTCTGAACCATTTATACTGTTTTTTAAATTATATTTTATTTAAAGAAAAGTACGTAACATACCGGGGGCTTTGAATCCTCCTAGGATTCAAAGAAGAATACAATATAAGCTACCTCAGCATGAGAGAAAAAAACAATAATTAACAATAAACAAAATGAGAGTTCTTTACAAAAAACAAATATACACTAATACAAATAAAAATTACTTTTCTAGAGACATGAGGAACAATAATAAGTTTATTCCGCACTAACGGGCAGGGGGAAAACCTTATGAGAAGGTCGAGTTATAAGTCCTTGCTGTGTCTTGAGCTGAACAACTCGCACCACACCGTGCCAGGGAACACTTGTGTCACTCTTGCCAATGGCCAAGAGATAGGAGGAGTAGGTTGATGTACTAGCACTAGGTCGCCTACATGCAGGTTGTCTGTCGTTTCTGTCCATTTGGTCCGCTGCTGTAGAGTGTGAAGATATTACTGGAGAGGAAATTAACTCTACGTTAAAATGAAAATTCACAAACGAGATCTTGTCTTGAGGTCCTGAGTAGAGATCACAGAGCATTGTCAGCTCCCACAAAGTTTGTTCCGCAGTCGGAACAGATGTGTTGACAAGGACCTCGTCTAGACACAAATCGAGTCAATGCCGCGATGAACGCGTCCGTCGAGAGATCAGTGACCACCTTAATGTGAACAGCCTTGGTGACAAGGCAAACAAAGACACAGATGTAGGCCTTGATGGTTCGAATAGAGCGTAGATTATGTACTTTCAGAGTGAAAGGACCACCATAATCAATGCCTGTGTTGAGAAATGGGCGAGTAGGGGTTAGTCGAGGTTGATGTAAGTTTCCCATAAGAGGATTTTTATTTTTAGGTCGGTGCTTAAAGCACACAGTACACTTGAAGACGCGTGCACGGATTACATTCCGAGCATACAATCGCCACACCTCTTGTGCGAGAAGTGATTGAGTGAGTTGATCTCCAGAATGAAGGTACTTCCGATGATATAGGTCAATCAAGGAGTCAACCGCAGGGTGTTTCATAGGCAAAATCACCGGATGTTGCATCTCATAACGAATCTGTGCTGCTTCGAGTCATCCACCAACTCGCAAGTGATAACAATAGTAGTAAATTAATAAACCTTAAGATGTACAACAAGTGTCCTGCAAGCCGCAATAAAAAGTGCATCTGTCTCAGGTACGCACCTCGGCCACATGATATAATGATCTTCCAGTCTAGTCAAACTTTTGTGAAAGCCTTTAACTTGAAACAGTTTGTTAGTATTAAAAACCGCCACAGTTAACGTTGACAAGTAATATAAACAAACATACTTTAAAGTCAATTCCTACTTAGGTTGAGCAATAACAATTTTATTTTAGTTACATTTTATTAAATAACTTCCTGACCTGGTGAACTTCGTATCGCTTAAAAGTCGATGAATATTAGCTAAACTTAGTTTAGAATTTTATTAACATAATAATAGCTGAGCCTATAGTAGTCGATCGAGAAAAGTGTGACAATAAATGTTCTTGGCTAAATGTGTTGGAAAATAATTGTAGATTTATTGGTGTTGCCTAGCAACCAAAATTTGTAATGAATTGAATGAAATATCTTAAGATACGATAAGATAGAAAGTCGTATTGTATGCTATTTTGGCACAAAAATATTACATGTTGGATGTTATTGCTGTGTCGCCAGAAACCTTCCCAGGAATGCACTCAACAGTACATTTCCCAAAGTTCATGGCGATCGGATCAGTGGTTTAGTAACGCATAAGGGCCATACATATATACATACATACATAAATTCATTTTTGTATACGTAGTAGACCACAATTAATATAAATAAAGTTACATACTCTATGCGTTTATACAGCTGATCTACCACATAACCTATAACTGGGATGAAATAACTATATTGCATAACTTGCTCCTTTTGTGAAAAGGTTTTTCCGCATACAAAACTAAAATGAATTCAATAAAACGAATTGTTTGATATTTCAAAAAACTGTAGCAAAATCAATTGATATCCACTACAAGTGGATGAATAAAAAGTATGGTATTAATGGTCGACATTTGTGAAAGATTCATATATGGGGCGGGGAAACTAATAGGAGGAATTAAAAAAGGTAGTTCTTTTACTAACGCCATTTACTGAATATCTTACTTATAATAATTATTTAAGTTTAAATTTTTAAATTTAAATATTTTAAAATTAAAATGGTATTTTTATTGGGGTGGTTAAATAAGTGGTTTACACCGGTCATAAAAACATTTGGGGTGTACATCTTCTTTTTTATTTTTGAAAAGAATAGAATGTTATAATTGGTTATCCGAGGTCTAGGCAAAACCACTGAATAGAAGGAGGGAGCCATGATCCTTCTAACAATCCGGATACAGTCACTTTTTCGAAATATTTGTAACATTTACTCTTCTTATTTTTTTTACCATATGCAAGATTTACAGTAAAAGCCAGCATAAATTATACAACGCAATAACTTTAACTGTCTAAATATAAAACAAACCGTCCATGATATCACACTTATTGGCAACGTATTAACTTACGTCAGTAATCAAAAGGAAGAATGTCGAAACTGCCACAGCTAAATAGAATCAGCTGTTTATTCGACCTCTGCGTTTATTAGCTTGCATGTTATATTTTCTTATTAGTTTGAAGCTTTGGCGAATGCATTGGTATTTTGGCATTTTGTGTGAACGTTTTCAGATTAAAAGTAAGTGTAATTGGTTTCTAATATTATTTATCTTTGAGGTTTCTTTTATTATTTTGTAAAATTATTTTTATCAAGCTAAAGATTTTACATTAGTTTTAAAGCAGAATAGTTAAATTACTCAAATAACTTTATCACGCCCTAATCACAGTTATGCAGCCTAAGTCTATAAAATTATATGTATGTTGTAGGAAAGATATTGTATTTGATAAGTATTATTTGTTTTTATTTCTATTCTTTACTATGCATGCGTAGCAATTACTTTATATGTGCTTTAAGGTTGTGTGAGGCAATCTTTTCCAAATTACAAATAATTGTAAATATCTAACATGTGTGCACAGTATGTTTGAAGCAATGTAAGTTACAACTGTTCTGTTCCGTTAAAAATATCGGTTTTAATTGTGGCTTATATTTATCTGTAGAATCTTTAAAACTGAATGTAAACCTCTCGTATTCTCAACGCGGTTTGTATTTATTAATGACAAAAACTAAGGTATTCATGTAACCCAAATGACTGGCTTCAAATCATTTAATTTATTAAAGCGAAAATTCTTAAAATAAATAATTCTGAAAAACTATCATTATAAAGTAAACGAAACTAAGTTTAAAATTCTTTTTTTCTGTTTTACTTAAATGCTCACACATAATTAGGCTAGGCCTGTATTCTACAAACATAATTCTTGATGTTAGTTATAAAGTCTTTATATTGTTTTTAATAACACAAATATATTACATTAAAAAAGTATATTAGGAAGAAGGATTATGCTTAAATAAAAATAAGAGTAATTCTGTCCGAAAAAGTCTTTAAAAAATGTATAAAAAATAGAATGAACACAAATTCGAAACGTTTTGTTGGATAGGTATAGAAAAAGTTTGTTTTTGTTTGAAATTTTTGTCGCGTGTTTATGTTATAAGTGTTTGTTTGTGAAACATTATGGAAAATTCGTAAAATTTAAGTGGCATTAATAATAAATATGAAAACATGTAAGTATATGGACAACTCAATGCTAAAATCTTAATAAATATTTTTCGTAAAAGAGAATTATTGTTATTTTCAAAGAGCTATTCAAGTAATAGGGTAATGTAGCCTATAAGTAGTTGCTTTAATGTCTGAGACAACATAGTGAACATAGACCTAATCTAAAATAAGGTTATACAGGAGAACAATAAATGTTATTATTACATTTACAGTACAAACAGACTGAGCCCCCCCCGCATCGTGCAGTGCGCAAAGGTGAGTTGATGGTATGCTTATATTTGCTGTAATGTATGAGTGGTTAGGTATTTGGTTTCATTGTGTTCTGATATGTAAAGGCTTTAATTGAAAAGACACTACTAACTCAGTAACTTTTAATCCAAGGCTGGAGTTTCATTTTGAATTTTTTTTTTTTTTTTTTTTTTTTTTTACACCCGCTTTCCCCCCCTGTAACACAATAGCTCTAATCTCTAGGTTATGCCATGAAAATACAACATACCGTATTTGGAAGTTTTGAAAAAGATACTTATACATTTGGCCAAAAATTAAAATGATAAAATATCGCGTTGTATAAAAATAGATATAAAATACATAGAAAGGAAATCTAGATTTAAAGATTGTAAACAACTGAAAAGGGTTTACCTTAGATATATTGCGCCCACTCTCAGCGAGTAAGCTTAGGCGTTTTAAATTTCTTTTTTAATCTGCAGCATCGGCCCATGTTATGCTTGATGAGGTAATCCTTGGCAATCCTGGAGATTTAGTATTGAATAACTTTAGCGAATTTAATGACATTTTATAGAAAATATTTAATAAAACAAAAATAACTAGTAAAAGTGTGAGTCGCTCTTAAATCAGTGAGAAAAATTATGGATCGCACTGTCTTGGGATATTAGTTTATTTGTGTTTGTACTGGTGGATGGATATATAGCACTGATTTGAATTCTCTCACTCCATTCCTCTACTCTCACTCTCTCTCTCTCTCTCTCTCTCTCTCTTTCTCGCTCTATTTCTCTCAATCACTCACACACAAAACACACACACACACACACACACACACACACAAACATACACACACACACACACACACACACACACACACACACACACACACACACACACACACACACACACACACACACACACACACATACACACAAAACACACACACAAACATACACACACACACACACACACACACACACACACACACACACACACATACATACACACACACACACACACTCACACACACACACTCACACACACTTACACACACACACATACACACACACACACACACACACACACACACACACACACACACACACACACACACACACACACACACACTGGACCACCCTGCCTTAATATATATAAAAATCCTAAAGGAAACTATTTTGCACAATTTAAAATTGTTACATTTGGTGTTTAATTGCTAACTTTTATAGATTAAAAGTGTGTGTAGTGGTTAAGTAATGATTGGCTTAGATTGCGTTAAGCTTGAAGCTTTGGGAAATAGGTTTTAGGAAAATCTGCTAAGGAATAACTTTCTTTGTGTTACAAAATACATTTGGTTTTGAAGGACCATTTTGTGTGAAAAGAGCTATTTAAAACTATTGTAGACATTTCCTAAAAAATCCCGGTTTATATAAGTGTATAAAAATTACGAAAAATAAACACAATCCTAATACTATGTGATTAGATATAAAACAGAGAAAAAAACTACAGTGGATTGTTAATGGAAATGTTTATGTTTGGAGTTTATGCTAGCATTATTTGTGTGTAATATTTAGAAAGAGTATCGAATATTGATGTCTTGCTTTTGCATATTTCGAGGAATTGTAACGGGGAAGTTAGTAATAAACAAATCTAGAGTAAAGTATTTACTACCAAAATTTTAGATAAAATCTTAATAAAAATATAAAACATTTTAGATATATATCCTAATAAAAAAGGGAAAACGTTTATCTTTATCGTACTATAAGATACTAACCATTGTAGAGATGTTGGTGACAATTGAAAATAATAAGATTAATCAAGCTAAGGAAAAATGATCTAAGAGTGCTGGTACAAAGTCTGGCATAAATTAAATATATTCGTACCACGTTTATGTTATTAGCAAGCATAAACAATTATAAATAATTCAAGAAAACACAAAATTCACTAGGATTAAAACTTTCAAGATTCTACTCATCATTTTGTTAATCTCACTAATTTTAAAAAGGTTTATTGTTGTCTATTGGAATCACAAATGTTTCAATCATTTCTGCATTAAGTTTACATTTCCCCACTATAGAAATAAAGGTATTTTCTGCACACATGGCATCACATGATGAATGACAGTAAGACCTTTAAATAGAGCATTATTGTATTCTGGATGGTAATTTAGTAGGATTCTCTGATGACGACATGGTCATCAAAATGTACATAAAGCTTTATTCATAGGTAACTTAGGTAATATTACTTATTATTGTGGGTTTTTTTGCAAATATTTTTGCTGCAATATATTTTACCATTGTGCTCTTGATAGTGTATAAAATTTAGCATATTTTCATTATGTAGCAGACTTTTAAATGACAATAAATATTTATAGTTTTGGAAATGATTTTTTTTTCAATTTGAGCTAAAATAATTTTAATTCAAACTATTCTACAAAATATCAATTTTCTTTTCTTTTGAATTTTCAAATAAATTGATAACATGTTATGAATGACAGCAAAACCTTCAAATAGAACTGTCAGTCATCCTCGAACTCGACATGTTTTCAGTCTCCTCATTGAAGATTAACTATTACATTTGCTCAGCTGTAGAAAAAGTTGGCTACAGCGTTAAACATTCCTTTGAAACAGGATAGTATGTTCCATGCCCTATGTTTACCTGCAATTGCACTCTATTTGTTTGTACTCTAGATACAACATTTTAATGCACCGTATTTTGTTTGCAAGTTTACCTTATGATGTTTCAGTTCTTAACAAAGAAGGGTATTGTAATGTTATTGGAGCTAGTTATTTTGTAAAATTCTGTTATTTGTCAAAGTTTGTGGGGACCAACATCGGCTATGAGAAATATTATTAATCATGTTTTCACTCGCAGAGATTGTTTTTTAAAATAAATGCGGTGGATTTGCAAGTCAGGTACAACTATTTATTTAAGTAATCACTTTTACATTCGTTTATAAATATCCGAACTTTAAATTTTCTAAATTTGTAAAAACAAAATTTATTGTCTCAGTAAGTTTTTACGAAATTTATTTCTCAGTAACTTTTTACAAATTTACAACATTTAAAGTTTGGATAGGCATATACTAATATAAAAGTAATTGAATAAGTATCACTGAACCTAATGGACTACCAAATTCTAGTTTTTCTTTAAACAGGCAACGTTTTAATATTAGCTACGTTATTGTCATTAATACATTATGTATTGCAGCGTTTAATTAATCACTTTTACATTAGTTTATGACTATCCCAACTTTAATTTTGTAAATTTGTAAAAACGTACTGAGACAGAACGTTTTCTAATGATGTTAATTATGTTTGCAAAATATATTTACTTAGAAAAACTTTTCATAAATATTTTTACACTTGTTTCCAAGGAACGTATGTATTCGAGTACGAATTTTTCACTTTTATAATGGAATGACTGTCTTAATAACGAAAAGACCAACAAACAACTTGAACAATATATACTAACAGTTTCACAAATATTATGTTGTATAGTTAAAAAAACATTTTTTCAATTCGAATCTTTTTCCTATTGGTCTGGTCTTAATATATAGTAAACATAGCAACAACTGTAAATAGGGCATTCATGGAATCATGTTAATAGGATTGTTTAAGGCTTGGCTGCGGGTTATAGCCCCAATGACATTTATAGAGGCCGAATACACAATTTCTATCTAATACCCAAGTGCCAGATTACAAAATTTGACCTATAACTCTTCCCATATGTGTTAATGTCAGACTGTTCTAAAGGACTAGAGTGGCAACAGGATAACCATTCACTCATTTAAAATTATTTATATTTTAATATTAAACAAATATTTACAGATTTATTTTAATAAATAATACACACAAACTCTAACCATAAATATATTTATTCCCGTTTTATGTAGACCTACATTTCGGATACAAAGTAACCATCCTCAAAGACATGACACAGTATGTATTGTCATGTCTCTGAGAATAGTTACCGTATGACCGAAATGTACATAACACTAGAAAAAAAATATTTGTATTTTGAGGTTGTGTGTATTATTTATTAATATTAAATAAAAGCAAATTATTCCAAGCAATTACTTTGGTTGGGTTTTGGGGACCCAGACCTGATTAATAGATAAAGCAATAACTTACTTTCACAAAAATGTAAATAACTCAAGAGCTAGACAAAATTTTGAAATACTATATACAGTCTACGTATATAACATAAAATCCATAATCCTTCTTAACAATCCGGATACGTTCACGTTTTTTGAAATGTTTGTTCATTTACTCTTCTTAATTTTTTTCAATGTGCAAGATTTACTACGCTAAAATCAATCTTAAATATAAAACAAACCGTTCATGCTATCACACTCATTACCAACGTATTAACTTATATTAGTTATCAAGAAGAAGAATGTCGAGACGGCCACAGCCAACTGGAGTAACGAATTCTTATCGCCGCGTTCTAGACTTTGGACAACAATAGAATCAGCTGTTTATTCGACTTGTGCGTTTATTAGCTTGCATGCTATATTTTCTTATTTGTTTGAAGCTTTGGTGAATGCATTGGTATTTTGGCATTTTGTGTGAAGGTTTTCAGATTAAAAGAAAGTTTCTAATAATTAAGAAATTTAATTAGATTCTAATATTAATTATTTTTGAGGGTCCTTTATAGTTTTGTAAAATTATTTTTATCACATCCAAGATTTTACTTTAGTTATAAAGAAGAAGATTTAAATTACCCATATAATTTTATCACGTCCTAATCACAATTATGTAGCGTACGTCTATATAAAATTATATGTATGTTGTAGAAACAATACTGTATTTGGTAAGTATTATTTGATAATATTTCTGTTCTTTACTACGCACGCATAGCAATTACTTTATATATGCTTTAAGGTCGTCTGAGGTTAAGTTATCTTTTCCTAATTACACATATGTGTAAATATCCTAACATGTGTGCAAAATATGTTTAGTGTAATGTAACTTACAACCGTTCTGATCCGTTGATAATATCGGTTTTAATTTATGCTTACATTTAACTATAGATTCTTTAAAACTGAATGTAAATTTCTAGTATTCTCAACACAGTTTGTATTTATTATCGACAAAAAATAAAATATTCATGTAACCCAAATGACTTGCTTTAATAAATTTGTTTTCTTGTGATGAAAACTCTTAAAATAAATAATTATGAAAATTAATCAGTATAAAGTAAAAGAATTTTAAGTTTAAAAAGATATTGTGGTCTTCCCTTTTACTTTAGTGCACACACATGATTATTTTAGGCCTGTATTCTACAAACATATTTCTTGATAGTAGTTATAAAGTTTTTTTATTGATTTTGATAACACAAATATTTTACATTTACATAATAAAACAAAGACTATTTAAATAAGATCATCCTTTAATAAAAATTTGAGGAATTTTATCAGAAAAAAACGTGTTGAAAAAATGTATAAAAAAGTAAAATTCGAAACGTTTTGATAGAACACTTTTATTTTTCTTTGAAATTTTTGTTGCGTGTTTTTTTTATAAGAGTTTGTTTGCATAACATGATAATTTCGTAAATTTAAAATATTTAAAATAAATATGAAAACCTGTAAGAAAATGGACAATTCAATACTAAAATCCTTAAAAATATTTTTCGTAACATACAATTTTTTTTATTTTCAATGGGTAATTCAAGTAAAAGGGTAATATGTCCTATAGGTTGCTTTAATCACAGAGACAACATAGTGAACATAAATCTAATGTAAGGTTATAGAGGAGTACATAAAGTGTTATTATTGAAATTTGCAGTGCAAACTGATGGTGAGCCAAGCAGAGCATGACTTGAGAAAGTACCCCAGAGCCCCTCACAGCTCTCCAGAGCCCCCCGCATCGTGTAGTGCGCAAAGGTGAGTTGGTAGGTTGCTTATGTTTTCTGTAATGTATAAGTAGTTGGGTATTTGATTTCATTGTATTCTGATATGTAAAGTCTTTTAATGAAAACACACAACTAGGTCAATAAGTTGTAATCCAAGGCTAGAGTTATATATTGAATAACTTTTTACGCCCGTTTTTCCTCCTGTAACCCAATAGCTCTAGGTTCTAGACTATGCCATGAGAATACAACATACCGTATTGCGAAGTGTTGTAAAAGATACTCCTATATTTAGCCTAAAATTAAAATGATAAAATACGCGTTGTATAAAAATGCATATAAAATAAAGAGAAAGGAATTTTAGATTTAAAGATTGTAAACAACTTAAACGTATTTAGACATGAAAAGCCCATATTTGCTGAGGTAAACATAATGGACTTGCCTCAGGATTAGTGGCGAGTGGTGTTAGGGTGCTGTGGCGATTAACCTTTTGTTTCCTAACCATAGATATGCCAGAAACGTTTTATCCATTTCCCAGTGTTCCTGAATACATTGGCAGGAGATACAAGTCTTTAATGCACCATCTGTTAGGAGTGGTGTTGAGGTGGATATATATAGAGTCTAATGGAGTCATTTTGTTGAATTGAAACCTTTGTGAAGGCGCCTAACCTGAAACCATTTGTTAATACAAGCCTTATAAGTAACTTAACAAGGTTGTTGCGCTCCATTTATCCGTCTAAAACCTCTCATTCTCAGCAAATTTACATTGGAGCTGAATGGGTCTGTGATCTGAATTTAAATATGAGAGTAACACAGAAAATAGAACTTATGAAGCAGATGGGAGATTCAATGGAGATGTAAACGTTGTTAAGGCAAGGACAGGCGTGGGGACAAGAAAAGAGCATGGTGCCCACAGTCAATTGGAAAACTAAGACCATAAGAAACCCAGAAATAGAAATTAAATTGAGGAAACAAGTTTACAGGCATTAATCGACACAGGCAGTAAAATGACATGTATCAAGGAGAACTGGAAAAGAAAAATAATAATAAAATAGGAAGGGAGATATTAAATATAGGTAAAGGAAGCAATATGAGTAAACTCTAGGTGACTATGTGTATAAGAAAACGTTAGAAGGAGATAAGTTTTAAGGGATGGTAACTTTATCTACGATAATCTATTAGGAACTTCGTCGAATAATGAATAAAGATAAATATGAATCTATGTTAATAAATATTGAAGCATCGTTGTAATAAAAATATGGTAATTGTGTATTTAAACTTCGTCGTATTGTAAGGGAGAATCTGCGTTGATAAATAATGGAACTTCGTCGTATATATTATATATTATAAAAGAAATATGAATCTATGATAATAAATATTAAAGCATCGTTGTAATAAAAATATGGTAATTGTGTATTTAAACTTCGTCGTATTGTAAGGGAGAATCTGCGTTGATAAATAAGTATTAAAACAAAATTTATATTCGTTGATATAGGGATAGTGTAATCGAAGGAACTATAGATATGATCAAATAGAGGATATGAAATTGCAACCTTTAAAAATATTAGATGTTAAACTTCATACAAAATAAACTGAAATGATATAAGAAAATAATTGAACTGGATGTGAGATTGGAAGGGGAGATAAAATACTAACTTAGAACTGAGAGTTAGATGAAGCTAAAAGCAAAATAAATATGAGATAAATAATAAACAAGGAATAAACAGAAATAAGGGAAAGAGAAATGTTATAACCAATTTGACCAAATCTAGACATACTATGACTCGGATAGGCTGGGATTTAAAGACACGGTATCAGAGAATATATGTTAAATAAATATTGAATCAGACTTATGATTGGAAGGATTTCAATTGTAATAAATGTAAAAAAAATAATAATAATTATGGAAGGAATTGTAAATACCAGAACATGATTTATTGTTACTATACGTTAGAATTGTTAAAGAATTGTTGATTGAATGTAGTTATAAGTATAGTGTATTGTTAGAAGATATGTTAAGTAATATGTAGCTTGAAGTGTTCAGCTCAGTATTTGATTGTTAAAGAATTAAGATAAAATGGTGTCGTAGGAATTAAGTATAAATGGACAATTTAAAGTATAAATGTTAATTTAAATTTAATTTTAAAAAAAAATATGTATATTTAATCAAGCTTGTAAAATGTAAAAAATGTGTAATGAAGATATTATGAATATTTTTTTATTTAAATTAAATTAGGGGACATTGTAACATTTATAGAATGGGCTATATAATGTTCTTGAAGAATTGGAAAAATAAATTAGAAATAACTCACACAAAATTTAAAAAGAAATTCATTAAAAGATTGGTTAGGTTAAATGAAAACTAAATTGAGGTAAAAGCATAGAATTGTAAACAAGGTTTTTGAACTGGAAATGTATTAGGAAATGTGTTATATCAAAACCCCTAACACATAAATTAAAACAAGATAATCTAATAATAATTATATTCAAACAAAATTGTAAATATTAGTAACATAGGGCATAAGTAATTACTTGAAGGAGAAAGTGAAATACGATTGTAAACAATGAGATTGGAAGGTTATGTTTCTATGAATTCGGCTCAAAACACACACAATTCAAAATATTACAAGAGTAAAACACAAAGACACTTCACACACTAATAGTAGTAATTAAATAAACACTGGAAACTTTATTAAGGATCGGAAAATTGAAACAGTAAGTTTCAACCAAAGTTTAGCCAAATTAAAACGCCATTGAAAACAAGCCCGTTCTTGTTGGTATAATCAGCTGTAAAACAGATGTGAAAGTAAAGAAATCGGTCAGGTGCAGTTCGACTCTAATGGGAAGGAACGGAACTTCGTTAAATTATAATCCATATGTTTTTTTTTTAAGAAGAAGGAGAAGCCGCCATATTTTTCTTTAACAATTCTAAAAGTAAAACGAAGCGTTAGTTGAGTCAGAGATAGCGTGGGTGACGCTACAAGATCGGACCTGCCAAGACCAGTCAAAATTCTATTTATTAGGAACTTCGTCAAAATTATACAGATTTGTTAAGAAGATTGGCCAAACTAAATTAAGGAGAAGTGAATTTCAGAATATAATACAGTGGTAATATAATGTGAAGTAAATAAAACGAATTTAAGTGTGTAAAATGTCAAATTAAAGAGAAACGGAATTCCACGTGTGAGCAAACAGCCATTTGCCGTTATTTGATGAGATAAGTATCTAGCGCTATAAAAAAATAAACTTTAATGGACATTTAAGATAATAAGAAAGTTTAAAATTGTACATTAGAATATCTTGTAGTTAATTAATAGTAAGTAATAAGAAATAATCCAGTTCAAATAGTTTAGCCTTTTTGCATATTCAAAATTTAAGTTTTTCCATCAGGAAAATATTTATTAAACTAATTTCAAAATTTAATATTGTTTTTCAAAATTTATTTAATTAACAAAAGAGTTAATATAGCCCATGCTATAACCCCGAGATAATAAGAGATCGTGAAATTAGCCTAGGGTATATTGTAATTGTGTTCCTATAAAATCAAAAGAAATAAGAGTTAAACCGAGTTTGTTAAAACTTGTTAAGTTGTAAATTTTTGTTTTGTGTTTATTGTTTAACTGTTAAAATAAAATTGTTCTGTTAACTGTTGAAATAATAGAAATTGTAATAATAAAGAATTATGAATTGTTCCTGAGTAGTGTTTTTGTTTTAAATAGAAATTTGATATCATCAATAAAATAAATATTTAATTAAAAAAAATAAATAATTGTAAAGCGTTTTATAATTATGTTTACATTTGGCACACCAACGTGGGGTACGATTATTAGAAAAATAATAATAAAGAATTAATTATTCAGGAGTTTGTGTTTTGTAAATAGAGAAATTAATTATTTTCTCGATATAATAAGAGATAAAATTTATTTAGAGAGATTTTGAAATAAAATTAATTTAGAACTTTTTATATGAAAAACATTTGAACTGGAAATAGATTTAAAAAAAAAATTTTGGAAAATTAAACACTGAGTTGAATAGAATCAAGGCTAGGTTTATAGTATATATAAAAAATTGTTTATGTTTGTATAATAAGTTACTTACAGCTAAAAAAAAAAAAGAAAATATTATAGGCGAGCTGGTAGTTGTAGGGGACCAGGAAAAAGGGACTAGTTATGAATTGAGGGAAATAGAAATGGAAGGCACAGATATGCCAATACCAAACATGGAGGTAGATGAAGCTAGGGGACTACCACTTGTAGAAATTGAACAGGAACGAAGGGGTAGTGAAAGTGGAAGTAGAAATAATGATGACTGGATAAAAAAATTGTTCGAAAGCAACCAAAACTTACTAAAAGAAATAAATAAAGGGAATGAGAAAATAAAAGAGGAGATGAAGGATATGAGAGAGGATCTAGATAGAAAATTAGATATAAATAATGAAAATATGAGAGAAATAAAAAAAGAATTAGAGGAAAATAGAGACGAAATAAGAGAGATGAAGGAGGATCTAAAAGTAATAAAAGATGAAATACGGGAGGAAAATAGGAAAATGATAGAGGATATGAGGCGACAGTGGAGGACAGAGAATAATGCTGTAGTAGAGGATGTGAGAAGAGACTTAGAGGAGAAAGATAGAGAATTAGAGGAGGAGATTAAGGAAAATTTAGAGGAAACAAATGAAATAATAGCTGATGAGATAGAAATTAATAAAAAAGAGATAGAGAAAGTCGAATATATAACAAAGAAAAACACAGAAGAGTTAGGAGAGTTAAAATTAAGAAATGAAGTAGGAAAGATGGAGGTACTGCAAATAAAAAATTTAACAATTCAAACCGCAACTAATAAGAAAATTGAAAAGATTAATAAAATGAAAATGGTAATAGGAGAAAGAGGAGGAGTTAAATATCCGTCTCAATGCTTAGTGGTACAAATCTTATTGAGAGAAATGATCATAGGTACGGATATGTTAATGAATGTGGAGGCACAACTCGAGTTTGGAAAATGGGAAATGGAATTTAAATATGAGAGTAACACAGAAAATAGAACTTATGAAGCAGATGGGAGATACAATGGAGATGTAAACGGTGTTAAGGCAAGGACAGGCGTGGGGACAAGAAAAGAGCATGGTGCCCACAGTCAATTGGAAAACTAAGATCATAAGAAACCCAGAAATAGAAATTAAATAGAGGAAACAAGTTTACAGGCATTAATCGACACAGGCAGTAAAATGACATGTATCAAGGAGAACTGGAGAAGAAAAATAATAATAAAATAGGAAGGGAGATATTAAATATAGGTAAAGGAAGCAATATGAGTAAACTCTAGGTGACTATGTGTATAAGAAAACGTTAGAAGGAGATAAGTTTTAAGGGATGGTAACTTTATCTACGATAATCTATTAGGAACTTCGTCGAATAATGAATAAAGATAAATATGAATCTATGTTAATAAATATTGAAGCATCGTTGTAATAAAAATATGGTAATTGTGTATTTAAACTTCGTCGTATTGTAAGGGAGAATCTGCGTTGATAAATAATGGAACTTCGTCGTATATATTATATATTATAAAAGAAATATGAATCTATGATAATAAATATTAAAGCATCGTTGTAATAAAAATATGGTAATTGTGTATTTAAACTTCGTCGTATTGTAAGGGAGAATCTGCGTTGATAAATAAGTATTAAAACAAAATTTATATTCGTTGATATAGGGATAGTGTACTCGAAGGAACTATAGATATGATCAAATAGAGGATATGAAATTGCAACCTTTAAAAATATTAGATGTTAAACTTCATACAAAATAAACTGAAATGATATAAGAAAATAATTGAACTGGATGTGAGATTGGAAGGGGAGATAAAATACTAACTTAGAACTGAGAGTTAGATGAAGCTAAAAGCAAAATAAATATGAGATAAATAATAAACAAGGAATAAACAGAAATAAGGGAAAGAGAAATGTTATAACCAATTTGACCAAATCTAGACATACTATGACTCGGATAGGCTGGGATTTAAAGACACGGTATCAGAGAATATATGTTAAATAAATATTGAATCAGACTTATGATTGGAAGGATTTCAATTGTAATAAATGTGAAAAAAATAATAATAATTATGGAAGGAATTGTAAATACCAGAACATGATTTATTGTTACTATACGTTAGAATTGTTAAAGAATTGTTGATTGAATGTAGTTATAAGTATAGTGTATTGTTAGAAGATATGTTAAGTAATATGTAGCTTGAAGTGTTCAGCTCAGTATTTGATTGTTAAAGAATTAAGATAAAATTGTGTCGTAGGAATTAAGTATAAATGGACAATTTAAAGTATAAATGTTAATTTAAATTTAATTTTAAAAAAAAAATATGTATATTTAATCAAGCTTGTAAAATGTAAAAAATGTGTAATGTAGATATTATGAATATTTTTTTATTTAAATTAAATTAGGGGACATTGTAACATTTATAGAATGGGCTATATAATGTTCTTGAAGAATTGGAAAAATAAATTAGAAATAACTCACACAAAATTTAAAAAGAAATTCATTAAAAGATTGGTTAGGTTAAATGAAAACTAAATTGAGGTAAAAGCATAGAATTGTAAACAAGGTTTTTGAACTGGAAATGTATTAGGAAATGTGTTATATCAAAACCCCTAACACATAAATTAAAACAAGATAATCTAATAATAATTATATTCAAACAAAATTGTAAATATTAGTAACATAGGGCATAAGTAATTACTTGAAGGAGAAAGTGAAATACGATTGTAAACAATGAGATTGGAAGGTTATGTTTCTATGAATTCGGCTCAAAACACACACAATTCAAAATATTACAAGAGTAAAACACAAAGACACTTCACACACTAATAGTAGTAATTAAATAAACACTGGAAACTTTATTAAGGATCGGAAAATTGAAACAGTAAGTTTCAACCAAAGTTTAACCAAATTAAAACGCCATTGAAAACAAGCCCGTTCTTGTTGGTATAATCAGCTGTAAAACAGATGTGAAAGTAAAGAAATCGGTCAGGTGCAGTTCGACTCTAATGGGAAGGAACGGAACTTCGTTAAATTATAATCCATATGTTTTTTTTTAAGAAGAAGGAGAAGCCGCCATATTTTTCTTTAACAATTCTAAAAGTAAAACGAAGCGTTAGTTGAGTCAGAGATAGCGTGGGTGACGCTACAAGATCGGACCTGCCAAGACCAGTCAAAATTCTATTTATTAGGAACTTCGTCAAAATTATACAGATTTGTTAAGAAGATTGGCCAAACTAAATTAAGGAGAAGTGAATTTCAGAATATAATACAGTGGTAATATAATGTGAAGTAAATAAAACGAATTTAAGTGTGTAAAATGTCAAATTAAAGAGAAACGGAATTCCACGTGTGAGCAAACAGCCATTTGCCGTTATTTGATGAGATAAGTATCTAGCGCTATAAAAAAATAAACTTTAATGGACATTTAAGATAATAAGAAAGTTTAAAATTGTACATTAGAATATCTTGTAGTTAATTAATAGTAAGTAATAAGAAATAATCCAGTTCAAATAGTTTAGCCTTTTTGCATATTCAAAATTTAAGTTTTTCCATCAGGAAAATATTTATTAAACTAATTTCAAAATTTAATATTGTTTTTCAAAATTTATTTAATTAACAAAAGAGTTAATATAGCCCATGCTATAACCCCGAGATAATAAGAGATCGTGAAATTAGCCTAGGGTATATTGTAATTGTGTTCCTATAAAATCAAAAGAAATAAGAGTTAAACCGAGTTTGTTAAAACTTGTTAAGTTGTAAATTTTTGTTTTGTGTTTATTGTTTAACTGTTAAAATAAAATTGTTCTGTTAACTGTTGAAATAATAGAAATTGTAATAATAAAGAATTATGAATTGTTCCTGAGTA
Organism: Prosapia bicincta; assembly: GCA_036971475.1. NCBI lineage: Eukaryota > Metazoa > Arthropoda > Insecta > Hemiptera > Cercopidae > Prosapia > Prosapia bicincta. Next base: position 374,925,646 of record JBAIZL010000002.1, on the reverse strand, counting down.
GTGTTTTTGTTTTAAATAGAAATTTGATATCATCAATAAAATAAATATTTAATTAAAAAAAAAAAATAATTGTAAAGCGTTTTATAATTATGTTTACATTTGGCACACCAACGTGGGGTACGATTATTAGAAAAATAATAATAAAGAATTAATTATTCAGGAGTTTGTGTTTTGTAAATAGAGAAATTAATTATTTTCTCGATATAATAAGAGATAAAATTTATTTAGAGAGATTTTGAAATAAAATTAATTTAGAACTTTTTATATGAAAAACATTTGAACTGGAAATAGATTTAAAAAAAAATTTTGGAAAATTAAACACTGAGTTGAATAGAATCAAGGCTAGGTTTATAGTATATATAAAAAATTGTTTATGTTTGTATAATAAGTTACTTACAGCTAAAAAAAAAAAAGAAAATATTATAGGCGAGCTGGTAGTTGTAGGGGACCAGGAAAAAGGGACTAGTTATGAATTGAGGGAAATAGAAATGGAAGGCACAGATATGCCAATACCAAACATGGAGGTAGATGAAGCTAGGGGACTACCACTTGTAGAAATTGAACAGGAACGAAGGGGTAGTGAAAGTGGAAGTAGAAATAATGATGACTGGATATAAAAATTGTTCGAAAGCAACCAAAACTTACTAAAAGAAATAAATAAAGGGAATGAGAAAATAAAAGAGGAGATGAAGGATATGAGAGAGGATCTAGATAGAAAATTAGATATAAATAATGAAAATATGAGAGAAATAAAAAAAGAATTAGAGGAAAATAGAGACGAAATAAGAGAGATGAAGGAGGATCTAAAAGTAATAAAAGATGAAATACGGGAGGAAAATAGGAAAATGATAGAGGATATGAGGCGACAGTGGAGGACAGAGAATAATGCTGTAGTAGAGGATGTGAGAAGAGACTTAGAGGAGAAAGATAGAGAATTAGAGGAGGAGATTAAGGAAAATTTAGAGGAAACAAATGAAATAATAGCTGATGAGATAGAAATTAATAAAAAAGAGATAGAGAAAGTCGAATATATAACAAAGAAAAACACAGAAGAGTTAGGAGAGTTAAAATTAAGAAATGAAGTAGGAAAGATGGAGGTACTGCAAATAAAAAATTTAACAATTCAAACCGCAACTAATAAGAAAATTGAAAAGATTAATAAAATGAAAATGGTAATAGGAGAAAGAGGAGGAGTTAAATATCCGTCTCAATGCTTAGTGGTACAAAGCTTATTGAGAGAAATGATCATAGGTACGGATATGTTAATGAATGTGGAGGCACAACTCGAGTTTGGAAAATGGGAAATGGAATTTAAATATGAGAGTAACACAGAAAATAGAACTTATGAAGCAGATGGGAGATACAATGGAGATGTAAACGGTGTTAAGGCAAGGACAGGCGTGGGGACAAGAAAAGAGCATGGTGCCCACAGTCAATTGGAAAACTAAGATCATAAGAAACCCAGAAATAGAAATTAAATAGAGGAAACAAGTTTACAGGCATTAATCGACACAGGCAGTAAAATGACATGTATCAAGGAGAACTGGAAAAGAAAAATAATAATAAAATAGGAAGGGAGATATTAAATATAGGTAAAGGAAGCAATATGAGTAAACTCTAGGTGACTATGTGTACAAGAAAACGTTAGAAGGAGATAAGTTTTAAGGGATGGTAACTTTATCTACGATAATCTATTAGGAACTTCGTCGAATAATGAATAAAGATAAATATGAATCTATGTTAATAAATATTGAAGCATCGTTGTAATAAAAATATGGTAATTGTGTATTTAAACTTCGTCGTATTGTAAGGGAGAATCTGCGTTGATAAATAATGGAACTTCGTCGTATATATTATATATTATAAAAGAAATATGAATCTATGATAATAAATATTAAAGCATCGTTGTAATAAAAATATGGTAATTGTGTATTTAAACTTCGTCGTATTGTAAGGGAGAATCTGCGTTGATAAATAAGTATTAAAACAAAATTTATATTCGTTGATATAGGGCTAGTGTAATCGAAGGAACTATAGATATGATCAAATAGAGGATATGAAATTGCAACCTTTAAAAATATTAGATGTTAAACTTCATACAAAATAAACTGAAATGATATAAGAAAATAATTGAACTGGATGTGAGATTGGAAGGGGAGATAAAATACTAACTTAGAACTGAGAGTTAGATGAAGCTAAAAGCAAAATAAATATGAGATAAATAATAAACAAGGAATAAACAGAAATAAGGGAAAGAGAAATGTTATAACCAATTTGACCAAATCTAGACATACTATGACTCGGATAGGCTGGGATTTAAAGACACGGTATCAGAGAATATATGTTAAATAAATATTGAATCAGACTTATGATTGGAAGGATTTCAATTGTAATAAATGTAAAAAAAATAATAATAATTATGGAAGGAATTGTAAATACCAGAACATGATTTATTGTTACTATACGTTAGAATTGTTAAAGAATTGTTGATTGAATGTAGTTATAAGTATAGTGTATTGTTAGAAGATATGTTAAGTAATATGTAGCTTGAAGTGTTCAGCTCAGTATTTGATTGTTAAAGAATTAAGATAAAATTGTGTCGTAGGAATTAAGTATAAATGGACAATTTAAAGTATAAATGTTAATTTAAATTTAATTTAAAAAAAAAAAATATGTATATTAAATCAAGCTTGTAAAATGTAAAGAATGTGTAATGTAGATATTATGAATATTTTTTTATTTAAATTAAATTAGGGGACATTGTAACATTTATAGAATGGGCTATATAATGTTCTTGAAGAATTGGAAAAATAAATTAGAAATAACTCACACAAAATTTAAAAAGAAATTCATTAAAAGATTGGTTAGGTTAAATGAAAACTAAATTGAGGTAAAAGCATAGAATTGTAAACAAGGTTTTTGAACTGGAAATGTATTAGGAAATGTGTTATATCAAAACCCCTAACACATAAATTAAAACAAGATAATCTAATAATAATTATATTCAAACAAAATTGTAAATATTAGTAACATAGGGCATAAGTAATTACTTGAAGGAGAAAGTGAAATACGATTGTAAACAATGAGATTGGAAGGTTATGTTTCTATGAATTCGGCTCAAAACACACACAATTCAAAATATTACAAGAGTAAAACACAAAGACACTTCACACACTAATAGTAGTAATTAAATAAACACTGGAAACTTTATTAAGGATCGGAAAATTGAAACAGTAAGTTTCAACCAAAGTTTAACCAAATTAAAACGCCATTGAAAACAAGCCCGTTCTTGTTGGTATAATCAGCTGTAAAACAGATGTGAAAGTAAAGAAATCGGTCAGGTGCAGTTCGACTCTAATGGGAAGGAACGGAACTTCGTTAAATTATAATCCATATGTTTTTTTTTAAGAAGAAGGAGAAGCCGCCATATTTTTCTTTAACAATTCTAAAAGTAAAACGAAGCGTTAGTTGAGTCAGAGATAGCGTGGGTGACGCTACAAGATCGGACCTGCCAAGACCAGTCAAAATTCTATTTATTAGGAACTTCGTCAAAATTATACAGATTTGTTAAGAAGATTGGCCAAACTAAATTAAGGAGAAGTGAATTTCAGAATATAATACAGTGGTAATATAATGTGAAGTAAATAAAACGAATTTAAGTGTGTAAAATGTCAAATTAAAGAGAAACGGAATTCCACGTGTGAGCAAACAGCCATTTGCCGTTATTTGATGAGATAAGTATCTAGCGCTATAAAAAAATAAACTTTAATGGACATTTAAGATAATAAGAAAGTTTAAAATTGTACATTAGAATATCTTGTAGTTAATTAATAGTAAGTAATAAGAAATAATCCAGTTCAAATAGTTTAGCCTTTTTGCATATTCAAAATTTAAGTTTTTCCATCAGGAAAATATTTATTAAACTAATTTCAAAATTTAATATTGTTTTTCAAAATTTATTTAATTAACAAAAGAGTTAATATAGCCCATGCTATAACCCCGAGATAATAAGAGATCGTGAAATTAGCCTAGGGTATATTGTAATTGTGTTCCTATAAAATCAAAAGAAATAAGAGTTAAACCGAGTTTGTTAAAACTTGTTAAGTTGTAAATTTTTGTTTTGTGTTTATTGTTTAACTGTTAAAATAAAATTGTTCTGTTAACTGTTGAAATAATAGAAATTGTAATAATAAAGAATTATGAATTGTTCCTGAGTAGTGTTTTTGTTTTAAATAGAAATTTGATATCATCAATAAAATAAATATTTAATTAAAAAAAAAAAATAATTGTAAAGCGTTTTATAATTATGTTTACATTTGGCACACCAACGTGGGGTACGATTATTAGAAAAATAATAATAAAGAATTAATTATTCAGGAGTTTGTGTTTTGTAAATAGAGAAATTAATTATTTTCTCGATATAATAAGAGATAAAATTTATTTAGAGAGATTTTGAAATAAAATTAATTTAGAACTTTTTATATGAAAAACATTTGAACTGGAAATAGATTTAAAAAAAAAATTTTGGAAAATTAAACACTGAGTTGAATAGAATCAAGGCTAGGTTTATAGTATATATAAAAAATTGTTTATGTTTGTATAATAAGTTACTTACAGCTAAAAAAAAAAAAGAAAATATTATAGGCGAGCTGGTAGTTGTAGGGGACCAGGAAAAAGGGACTAGTTATGAATTGAGGGAAATAGAAATGGAAGGCACAGATATGCCAATACCAAACATGGAGGTAGATGAAGCTAGGGGACTACCACTTGTAGAAATTGAACAGGAACGAAGGGGTAGTGAAAGTGGAAGTAGAAATAATGATGACTGGATATAAAAATTGTTCGAAAGCAACCAAAACTTACTAAAAGAAATAAATAAAGGGAATGAGAAAATAAAAGAGGAGATGAAGGATATGAGAGAGGATCTAGATAGAAAATTAGATATAAATAATGAAAATATGAGAGAAATAAAAAAAGAATTAGAGGAAAATAGAGACGAAATAAGAGAGATGAAGGAGGATCTAAAAGTAATAAAAGATGAAATACGGGAGGAAAATAGGAAAATGATAGAGGATATGAGGCGACAGTGGAGGACAGAGAATAATGCTGTAGTAGAGGATGTGAGAAGAGACTTAGAGGAGAAAGATAGAGAATTAGAGGAGGAGATTAAGGAAAATTTAGAGGAAACAAATGAAATAATAGCTGATGAGATAGAAATTAATAAAAAAGAGATAGAGAAAGTCGAATATATAACAAAGAAAAACACAGAAGAGTTAGGAGAGTTAAAATTAAGAAATGAAGTAGGAAAGATGGAGGTACTGCAAATAAAAAATTTAACAATTCAAACCGCAACTAATAATAAAATTGAAAAGATTAATAAAATGAAAATGGTAATAGGAGAAAGAGGAGGAGTTAAATATCCGTCTCAATGCTTAGTGGTACAAAGCTTATTGAGAGAAATGATCATAGGTACGGATATGTTAATGAATGTGGAGGCACAACTCGAGTTTGGAAAATGGGAAATGGAATTTAAATATGAGAGTAACACAGAAAATAGAACTTATGAAGCAGATGGGAGATACAATGGAGATGTAAACGGTGTTAAGGCAAGGACAGGCGTGGGGACAAGAAAAGAGCATGGTGCCCACAGTCAATTGGAAAACTAAGATCATAAGAAACCCAGAAATAGAAATTAAATAGAGGAAACAAGTTTACAGGCATTAATCGACACAGGCAGTAAAATGACATGTATCAAGGAGAACTGGAAAAGAAAAATAATAATAAAATAGGAAGGGAGATATTAAATATAGGTAAAGGAAGCAATATGAGTAAACTCTAGGTGACTATGTGTACAAGAAAACGTTAGAAGGAGATAAGTTTTAAGGGATGGTAACTTTATCTACGATAATCTATTAGGAACTTCGTCGAATAATGAATAAAGATAAATATGAATCTATGTTAATAAATATTGAAGCATCGTTGTAATAAAAATATGGTAATTGTGTATTTAAACTTCGTCGTATTGTAAGGGAGAATCTGCGTTGATAAATAATGGAACTTCGTCGTATATATTATATATTATAAAAGAAATATGAATCTATGATAATAAATATTAAAGCATCGTTGTAATAAAAATATGGTAATTGTGTATTTAAACTTCGTCGTATTGTAAGGGAGAATCTGCGTTGATAAATAAGTATTAAAACAAAATTTATATTCGTTGATATAGGGATAGTGTAATCGAAGGAACTATAGATATGATCAAATAGAGGATATGAAATTGCAACCTTTAAAAATATTAGATGTTAAACTTCATACAAAATAAACTGAAATGATATAAGAAAATAATTGAACTGGATGTGAGATTGGAAGGGGAGATAAAATACTAACTTAGAACTGAGAGTTAGATGAAGCTAAAAGCAAAATAAATATGAGATAAATAATAAACAAGGAATAAACAGAAATAAGGGAAAGAGAAATGTTATAACCAATTTGACCAAATCTAGACATACTATGACTCGGATAGGCTGGGATTTAAAGACACGGTATCAGAGAATATATGTTAAATAAATATTGAATCAGACTTATGATTGGAAGGATTTCAATTGTAATAAATGTAAAAAAAATAATAATAATTATGGAAGGAATTGTAAATACCAGAACATGATTTATTGTTACTATACGTTAGAATTGTTAAAGAATTGTTGATTGAATGTAGTTATAAGTATAGTGTATTGTTAGAAGATATGTTAAGTAATATGTAGCTTGAAGTGTTCAGCTCAGTATTTGATTGTTAAAGAATTAAGATAAAATTGTGTCGTAGGAATTAAGTATAAATGGACAATTTAAAGTATAAATGTTAATTTAAATTTAATTTAAAAAAAAAAAAATATGTATATTAAATCAAGCTTGTAAAATGTAAAGAATGTGTAATGTAGATATTATGAATATTTTTTTATTTAAATTAAATTAGGGGACATTGTAACATTTATAGAATGGGCTATATAATGTTCTTGAAGAATTGGAAAAATAAATTAGAAATAACTCACACAAAATTTAAAAAGAAATTCATTAAAAGATTGGTTAGGTTAAATGAAAACTAAATTGAGGTAAAAGCATAGAATTGTAAACAAGGTTTTTGAACTGGAAATGTATTAGGAAATGTGTTATATCAAAACCCCTAACACATAAATTAAAACAAGATAATCTAATAATAATTATATTCAAACAAAATTGTAAATATTAGTAACATAGGGCATAAGTAATTACTTGAAGGAGAAAGTGAAATACGATTGTAAACAATGAGATTGGAAGGTTATGTTTCTATGAATTCGGCTCAAAACACACACAATTCAAAATATTACAAGAGTAAAACACAAAGACACTTCACACACTAATAGTAGTAATTAAATAAACACTGGAAACTTTATTAAGGATCGGAAAATTGAAACAGTAAGTTTCAACCAAAGTTTAACCAAATTAAAACGCCATTGAAAACAAGCCCGTTCTTGTTGGTATAATCAGCTGTAAAACAGATGTGAAAGTAAAGAAATCGGTCAGGTGCAGTTCGACTCTAATGGGAAGGAACGGAACTTCGTTAAATTATAATCCATATGTTTTTTTTTAAGAAGAAGGAGAAGCCGCCATATTTTTCTTTAACAATTCTAAAAGTAAAACGAAGCGTTAGTTGAGTCAGAGATAGCGTGGGTGACGCTACAAGATCGGACCTGCCAAGACCAGTCAAAATTCTATTTATTAGGAACTTCGTCAAAATTATACAGATTTGTTAAGAAGATTGGCCAAACTAAATTAAGGAGAAGTGAATTTCAGAATATAATACAGTGGTAATATAATGTGAAGTAAATAAAACGAATTTAAGTGTGTAAAATGTCAAATTAAAGAGAAACGGAATTCCACGTGTGAGCAAACAGCCATTTGCCGTTATTTGATGAGATAAGTATCTAGCGCTATAAAAAAATAAACTTTAATGGACATTTAAGATAATAAGAAAGTTTAAAATTGTACATTAGAATATCTTGTAGTTAATTAATAGTAAGTAATAAGAAATAATCCAGTTCAAATAGTTTAGCCTTTTTGCATATTCAAAATTTAAGTTTTTCCATCAGGAAAATATTTATTAAACTAATTTCAAAATTTAATATTGTTTTTCAAAATTTATTTAATTAACAAAAGAGTTAATATAGCCCATGCTATAACCCCGAGATAATAAGAGATCGTGAAATTAGCCTAGGGTATATTGTAATTGTGTTCCTATAAAATCAAAAGAAATAAGAGTTAAACCGAGTTTGTTAAAACTTGTTAAGTTGTAAATTTTTGTTTTGTGTTTATTGTTTAACTGTTAAAATAAAATTGTTCTGTTAACTGTTGAAATAATAGAAATTGTAATAATAAAGAATTATGAATTGTTCCTGAGTAGTGTTTTTGTTTTAAATAGAAATTTGATATCATCAATAAAATAAATATTTAATTAAAAAAAAAAAATAATTGTAAAGCGTTTTATAATTATGTTTACATTTGGCACACCAACGTGGGGTACGATTATTAGAAAAATAATAATAAAGAATTAATTATTCAGGAGTTTGTGTTTTGTAAATAGAGAAATTAATTATTTTCTCGATATAATAAGAGATAAAATTTATTTAGAGAGATTTTGAAATAAAATTAATTTAGAACTTTTTATATGAAAAACATTTGAACTGGAAATAGATTTAAAAAAAAAATTTTGGAAAATTAAACACTGAGTTGAATAGAATCAAGGCTAGGTTTATAGTATATATAAAAAATTGTTTATGTTTGTATAATAAGTTACTTACAGCTAAAAAAAAAAAAGAAAATATTATAGGCGAGCTGGTAGTTGTAGGGGACCAGGAAAAAGGGACTAGTTATGAATTGAGGGAAATAGAAATGGAAGGCACAGATATGCCAATACCAAACATGGAGGTAGATGAAGCTAGGGGACTACCACTTGTAGAAATTGAACAGGAACGAAGGGGTAGTGAAAGTGGAAGTAGAAATAATGATGACTGGATATAAAAATTGTTCGAAAGCAACCAAAACTTACTAAAAGAAATAAATAAAGGGAATGAGAAAATAAAAGAGGAGATGAAGGATATGAGAGAGGATCTAGATAGAAAATTAGATATAAATAATGAAAATATGAGAGAAATAAAAAAAGAATTAGAGGAAAATAGAGACGAAATAAGAGAGATGAAGGAGGATCTAAAAGTAATAAAAGATGAAATACGGGAGGAAAATAGGAAAATGATAGAGGATATGAGGCGACAGTGGAGGACAGAGAATAATGCTGTAGTAGAGGATGTGAGAAGAGACTTAGAGGAGAAAGATAGAGAATTAGAGGAGGAGATTAAGGAAAATTTAGAGGAAACAAATGAAATAATAGCTGATGAGATAGAAATTAATAAAAAAGAGATAGAGAAAGTCGAATATATAACAAAGAAAAACACAGAAGAGTTAGGAGAGTTAAAATTAAGAAATGAAGTAGGAAAGATGGAGGTACTGCAAATAAAAAATTTAACAATTCAAACCGCAACTAATAATAAAATTGAAAAGATTAATAAAATGAAAATGGTAATAGGAGAAAGAGGAGGAGTTAAATATCCGTCTCAATGCTTAGTGGTACAAAGCTTATTGAGAGAAATGATCATAGGTACGGATATGTTAATGAATGTGGAGGCACAACTCGAGTTTGGAAAATGGGAAATGGAATTTAAATATGAGAGTAACACAGAAAATAGAACTTATGAAGCAGATGGGAGATACAATGGAGATGTAAACGGTGTTAAGGCAAGGACAGGCGTGGGGACAAGAAAAGAGCATGGTGCCCACAGTCAATTGGAAAACTAAGATCATAAGAAACCCAGAAATAGAAATTAAATAGAGGAAACAAGTTTACAGGCATTAATCGACACAGGCAGTAAAATGACATGTATCAAGGAGAACTGGAAAAGAAAAATAATAATAAAATAGGAAGGGAGATATTAAATATAGGTAAAGGAAGCAATATGAGTAAACTCTAGGTGACTATGTGTACAAGAAAACGTTAGAAGGAGATAAGTTTTAAGGGATGGTAACTTTATCTACGATAATCTATTAGGAACTTCGTCGAATAATTAATAAAGATAAATATGAATCTATGTTAATAAATATTGAAGCATCGTTGTAATAAAAATATGGTAATTGTGTATTTAAACTTCGTCGTATTGTAAGGGAGAATCTGCGTTGATAAATAATGGAACTTCGTCGTATATATTATATATTATAAAAGAAATATGAATCTATGATAATAAATATTAAAGCATCGTTGTAATAAAAATATGGTAATTGTGTATTTAAACTTCGTCGTATTGTAAGGGAGAATCTGCGTTGATAAATAAGTATTAAAACAAAATTTATATTCGTTGATATAGGGATAGTGTAATCGAAGGAACTATAGATATGATCAAATAGAGGATATGAAATTGCAACCTTTAAAAATATTAGATGTTAAACTTCATACAAAATAAACTGAAATGATATAAGAAAATAATTGAACTGGATGTGAGATTGGAAGGGGAGATAAAATACTAACTTAGAACTGAGAGTTAGATGAAGCTAAAAGCAAAATAAATATGAGATAAATAATAAACAAGGAATAAACAGAAATAAGGGAAAGAGAAATGTTATAACCAATTTGACCAAATCTAGACATACTATGACTCGGATAGGCTGGGATTTAAAGACACGGTATCAGAGAATATATGTTAAATAAATATTGAATCAGACTTATGATTGGAAGGATTTCAATTGTAATAAATGTAAAAAAAATAATAATAATTATGGAAGGAATTGTAAATACCAGAACATGATTTATTGTTACTATACGTTAGAATTGTTAAAGAATTGTTGATTGAATGTAGTTATAAGTATAGTGTATTGTTAGAAGATATGTTAAGTAATATGTAGCTTGAAGTGTTCAGCTCAGTATTTGATTGTTAAAGAATTAAGATAAAATTGTGTCGTAGGAATTAAGTATAAATGGACAATTTAAAGTATAAATGTTAATTTAAATTTAATTTAAAAAAAAAAAATATGTATATTAAATCAAGCTTGTAAAATGTAAAGAATGTGTAATGTAGATATTATGAATATTTTTTTATTTAAATTAAATTAGGGGACATTGTAACATTTATAGAATGGGCTATATAATGTTCTTGAAGAATTGGAAAAATAAATTAGAAATAACTCACACAAAATTTAAAAAGAAATTCATTAAAAGATTGGTTAGGTTAAATGAAAACTAAATTGAGGTAAAAGCATAGAATTGTAAACAAGGTTTTTGAACTGGAAATGTATTAGGAAATGTGTTATATCAAAACCCCTAACACATAAATTAAAACAAGATAATCTAATAATAATTATATTCAAACAAAATTGTAAATATTAGTAACATAGGGCATAAGTAATTACTTGAAGGAGAAAGTGAAATACGATTGTAAACAATGAGATTGGAAGGTTATGTTTCTATGAATTCGGCTCAAAACACACACAATTCAAAATATTACAAGAGTAAAACACAAAGACACTTCACACACTAATAGTAGTAATTAAATAAACACTGGAAACTTTATTAAGGATCGGAAAATTGAAACAGTAAGTTTCAACCAAAGTTTAACCAAATTAAAACGCCATTGAAAACAAGCCCGTTCTTGTTGGTATAATCAGCTGTAAAACAGATGTGAAAGTAAAGAAATCGGTCAGGTGCAGTTCGACTCTAATGGGAAGGAACGGAACTTCGTTAAATTATAATCCATATGTTTTTTTTTAAGAAGAAGGAGAAGCCGCCATATTTTTCTTTAACAATTCTAAAAGTAAAACGAAGCGTTAGTTGAGTCAGAGATAGCGTGGGTGACGCTACAAGATCGGACCTGCCAAGACCAGTCAAAATTCTATTTATTAGGAACTTCGTCAAAATTATACAGATTTGTTAAGAAGATTGGCCAAACTAAATTAAGGAGAAGTGAATTTCAGAATATAATACAGTGGTAATATAATGTGAAGTAAATAAAACGAATTTAAGTGTGTAAAATGTCAAATTAAAGAGAAACGGAATTCCACGTGTGAGCAAACAGCCATTTGCCGTTATTTGATGAGATAAGTATCTAGCGCTATAAAAAAATAAACTTTAATGGACATTTAAGATAATAAGAAAGTTTAAAATTGTACATTAGAATATCTTGTAGTTAATTAATAGTAAGTAATAAGAAATAATCCAGTTCAAATAGTTTAGCCTTTTTGCATATTCAAAATTTAAGTTTTTCCATCAGGAAAATATTTATTAAACTAATTTCAAAATTTAATATTGTTTTTCAAAATTTATTTAATTAACAAAAGAGTTAATATAGCCCATGCTATAACCCCGAGATAATAAGAGATCGTGAAATTAGCCTAGGGTATATTGTAATTGTGTTCCTATAAAATCAAAAGAAATAAGAGTTAAACCGAGTTTGTTAAAACTTGTTAAGTTGTAAATTTTTGTTTTGTGTTTATTGTTTAACTGTTAAAATAAAATTGTTCTGTTAACTGTTGAAATAATAGAAATTGTAATAATAAAGAATTATGAATTGTTCCTGAGTAGTGTTTTTGTTTTAAATAGAAATTTGATATCATCAATAAAATAAATATTTAATTTAAAAAAATAATAATTGTAAAGCGTTTTATAATTATGTTTACATTTGGCACACCAACGTGGGGTACGATTATTAGAAAAATAATAATAAAGAATTAATTATTCAGGAGTTTGTGTTTTGTAAATAGAGAAATTAATTATTTTCTCGATATAATAAGAGATAAAATTTATTTAGAGAGATTTTGAAATAAAATTAATTTAGAACTTTTTATATGAAAAACATTTGAACTGGAAATAGATTTAAAAAAAAAATTTTGGAAAATTAAACACTGAGTTGAATAGAATCAAGGCTAGGTTTATAGTATATATAAAAAATTGTTTATGTTTGTATAATAAGTTACTTACAGCTAAAAAAAAAAAAAGAAAATATTATAGGCGAGCTGGTAGTTGTAGGGGACCAGGAAAAAGGGACTAGTTATGAATTGAGGGAAATAGAAATGGAAGGCACAGATATGCCAATACCAAACATGGAGGTAGATGAAGCTAGGGGACTACCACTTGTAGAAATTGAACAGGAACGAAGGGGTAGTGAAAGTGGAAGTAGAAATAATGATGACTGGATAAAAAAATTGTTCGAAAGCAACCAAAACTTACTAAAAGAAATAAATAAAGGGAATGAGAAAATAAAAGAGGAGATGAAGGATATGAGAGAGGATCTAGATAGAAAATTAGATATAAATAATGAAAATATGAGAGAAATAAAAAAAGAATTAGAGGAAAATAGAGACGAAATAAGAGAGATGAAGGAGGATCTAAAAGTAATAAAAGATGAAATACGGGAGGAAAATAGGAAAATGATAGAGGATATGAGGCGACAGTGGAGGACAGAGAATAATGCTGTAGTAGAAGATGTGAGAAGAGACTTAGAGGAGAAAGATAGAGAATTAGAGGAGGAGATTAAGGAAAATTTAGAGGAAACAAATGAAATAATAGCTGATGAGATAGAAATTAATAAAAAAGAGATAGAGAAAGTCGAATATATAACAAAGAAAAACACAGAAGAGTTAGGAGAGTTAAAATTAAGAAATGAAGTAGGAAAGATGGAGGTACTGCAAATAAAAAATTTAACAATTCAAACCGCAACTAATAAGAAAATTGAAAAGATTAATAAAATGAAAATGGTAATAGGAGAAAGAGGAGGAGTTAAATATCCGTCTCAATGCTTAGTGGTACAAAGCTTATTGAGAGAAATGATCATAGGTACGGATATGTTAATGAATGTGGAGGCACAACTCGAGTTTGGAAAATGGGAAATGGAATTTAAATATGAGAGTAACACAGAAAATAGAACTTATGAAGCAGATGGGAGATACAATGGAGATGTAAACGGTGTTAAGGCAAGGACAGGCGTGGGGACAAGAAAAGAGCATGGTGCCCACAGTCAATTGGAAAACTAAGATCATAAGAAACCCAGAAATAGAAATTAAATAGAGGAAACAAGTTTACAGGCATTAATCGACACAGGCAGTAAAATGACATGTATCAAGGAGAACTGGAGAAGAAAAATAATAATAAAGTAGGAAGGGAGATATTAAATATAGGTAAAGGAAGCAATATGAGTAAACTCTAGGTCACTATGTGTATAAGAAAACGTTAGAAGGAGATAAGTTTTAAGGGATGGTAACTTTATCTACGATAATCTATTAGGAACTTCGTCGAATAATGAATAAAGATAAATATGAATCTATGTTAATAAATATTGAAGCATCGTTGTAATAAAAATATGGTAATTGTGTATTTAAACTTCGTCGTATTGTAAGGGAGAATCTGCGTTGATAAATAATGGAACTTCGTCGTATATATTATATATTATAAAAGAAATATGAATCTATGATAATAAATATTAAAGCATCGTTGTAATAAAAATATGGTAATTGTGTATTTAAACTTCGTCGTATTGTAAGGGAGAATCTGCGTTGATAAATAAGTATTAAAACAAAATTTATATTCGTTGATATAGGGATAGTGTAATCGAAGGAACTATAGATATGATCAAATAGAGGATATGAAATTGCAACCTTTAAAAATATTAGATGTTAAACTTCATACAAAATAAACTGAAATGATATAAGAAAATAATTGAACTGGATGTGAGATTGGAAGGGGAGATAAAATACTAACTTAGAACTGAGAGTTAGATGAAGCTAAAAGCAAAATAAATATGAGATAAATAATAAACAAGGAATAAACAGAAATAAGGGAAAGAGAAATGTTATAACCAATTTGACCAAATCTAGACATACTATGACTCGGATAGGCTGGGATTTAAAGACACGGTATCAGAGAATATATGTTGAACAAATATTGAATCAGACTTATGATTGGAAGGATTTCAATTGTAATAAATGTAAAAAAAATAATAATAATTATGGAAGGAATTGTAAATACCAGAACATGATTTATTGTTACTATACGTTAGAATTGTTAAAGAATTGTTGATTGAATGTAGTTATAAGTATAGTGTATTGTTAGAAGATATGTTAAGTAATATGTAGCTTGAAGTGTTCAGCTCAGTATTTGATTGTTAAAGAATTAAGATAAAATTGTGTCGTAGGAATTAAGTATAAATGGACAATTTAAAGTATAAATGTTAATTTAAATTTAATTTAAAAAAAAAATATGTATATTTAATCAAGCTTGTAAAATGTAAAAAATGTGTAATGAAGATATTATGAATATTTTTTTATTTAAATTAAATTAGGGGACATTGTAACATTTATAGAATGGGCTATATAATGTTCTTGAAGAATTGGAAAAATAAATTAGAAATAACTCACACAAAATTTAAAAAGAAATTCATTAAAAGATTGGTTAGGTTAAATGAAAACTAAATTGAGGTAAAAGCATAGAATTGTAAACAAGGTTTTTGAACTGGAAATGTATTAGGAAATGTGTTATATCAAAACCCCTAACACATAAATTAAAACAAGATAATCTAATAATAATTATATTCAAACAAAATTGTAAATATTAGTAACATAGGGCATAAGTAATTACTTGAAGGAGAAAGTGAAATACGATTGTAAACAATGAGATTGGAAGGTTATGTTTCTATGAATTCGGCTCAAAACACACACAATTCAAAATATTACAAGAGTAAAACACAAAGACACTTCACACACTAATAGTAGTAATTAAATAAACACTGGAAACTTTATTAAGGATCGGAAAATTGAAACAGTAAGTTTCAACCAAAGTTTAACCAAATTAAAACGCCATTGAAAACAAGCCCGTTCTTGTTGGTATAATCAGCTGTAAAACAGATGTGAAAGTAAAGAAATCGGTCAGGTGCAGTTCGACTCTAATGGGAAGGAACGGAACTTCGTTAAATTATAATCCATATGTTTTTTTTTAAGAAGAAGGAGAAGCCGCCATATTTTTCTTTAACAATTCTAAAAGTAAAACGAAGCGTTAGTTGAGTCAGAGATAGCGTGGGTGACGCTACAAGATCGGACCTGCCAAGACCAGTCAAAATTCTATTTATTAGGAACTTCGTCAAAATTATACAGATTTGTTAAGAAGATTGGCCAAACTAAATTAAGGAGAAGTGAATTTCAGAATATAATACAGTGGTAATATAATGTGAAGTAAATAAAACGAATTTAAGTGTGTAAAATGTCAAATTAAAGAGAAACGGAATTCCACGTGTGAGCAAACAGCCATTTGCCGTTATTTGATGAGATAAGTATCTAGCGCTATAAAAAAATAAACTTTAATGGACATTTAAGAAAATAAGAAAGTTTAAAATTGTACATTAGAATATCTTGTAGTTAATTAATAGTAAGTAATAAGAAATAATCCAGTTCAAATAGTTTAGCCTTTTTGCATATTCAAAATTTAAGTTTTTCCATCAGGAAAATATTTATTAAACTAATTTCAAAATTTAATACTGTTTTTCAAAATTTATTTAATTAACAAAAGAGTTAATATAGCCCATGCTATAACCCCGAGATAATAAGAGATCGTGAAATTAGCCTAGGGTATATTGTAATTGTGTTCCTATAAAATCAAAAGAAATAAGAGTTAAACCGAGTTTGTTAAAACTTGTTAAGTTGTAAATTTTTGTTTTGTGTTTATTGTTTAACTGTTAAAATAAAATTGTTCTGTTAACTGTTGAAATAATAGAAGTTGTAATAATAAAGAATTATGAATTGTTCCTGAGTAGTGTTTTTGTTTTAAATAGAAATTTGATATCATCAATAAAATAAATATTTAATTAAAAAAAAAAAATAATTGTAAAGCGTTTTATAATTATGTTTACATTTGGCACACCAACGTGGGGTACGATTATTAGAAAAATAATAATAAAGAATTAATTATTCAGGAGTTTGTGTTTTGTAAATAGAGAAATTAATTATTTTCTCGATATAATAAGAGATAAAATTTATTTAGAGAGATTTTGAAATAAAATTAATTTAGAACTTTTTATATGAAAAACATTTGAACTGGAAATAGATTTTAAAAAAAATTTTTGGAAAATTAAACACTGAGTTGAATAGAATCAAGGCTAGGTTTATAGTATATATAAAAAATTGTTTATGTTTGTATAATAAGTTACTTACAGCTAAAAAAAAAAAAGAAAATATTATAGGCGAGCTGGTAGTTGTAGGGGACCAGGAAAAAGGGACTAGTTATGAATTGAGGGAAATAGAAATGGAAGGCACAGATATGCCAATACCAAACATGGAGGTAGATGAAGCTAGGGGACTACCACTTGTAGAAATTGAACAGGAACGAAGGGGTAGTGAAAGTGGAAGTAGAAATAATGATGACTGGATATAAAAATTGTTCGAAAGCAACCAAAACTTACTAAAAGAAATAAATAAAGGGAATGAGAAAATAAAAGAGGAGATGAAGGATATGAGAGAGGATCTAGATAGAAAATTAGATATAAATAATGAAAATATGAGAGAAATAAAAAAAGAATTAGAGGAAAATAGAGACGAAATAAGAGAGATGAAGGAGGATCTAAAAGTAATAAAAGATGAAATACGGGAGGAAAATAGGAAAATGATAGAGGATATGAGGCGACAGTGGAGGACAGAGAATAATGCTGTAGTAGAGGATGTGAGAAGAGACTTAGAGGAGAAAGATAGAGAATTAGAGGAGGAGATTAAGGAAAATTTAGAGGAAACAAATGAAATAATAGCTGATGAGATAGAAATTAATAAAAAAGAGATAGAGAAAGTCGAATATATAACAAAGAAAAACACAGAAGAGTTAGGAGAGTTAAAATTAAGAAATGAAGTAGGAAAGATGGAGGTACTGCAAATAAAAAATTTAACAATTCAAACCGCAACTAATAAGAAAATTGAAAAGATTAATAAAATGAAAATGGTAATAGGAGAAAGAGGAGGAGTTAAATATCAGTCTCAATGCTTAGTGGTACAAAGCTTATTGAGAGAAATGATCATAGGTACGGATATGTTAATGAATGTGGAGGCACAACTCGAGTTTGGAAAATGGGAAATGGAATTTAAATATGAGAGTAACACAGAAAATAGAACTTATGAAGCAGATGGGAGATACAATGGAGATGTAAACGGTGTTAAGGCAAGGACAGGCGTGGGGACAAGAAAAGAGCATGGTGCCCACAGTCAATTGGAAAACTAAGATCATAAGAAACCCAGAAATAGAAATTAAATAGAGGAAACAAGTTTACAGGCATTAATCGACACAGGCAGTAAAATGACATGTATCAAGGAGAACTGGAGAAGAAAAATAATAATAAAGTAGGAAGGGAGATATTAAATATAGGTAAAGGAAGCAATATGAGTAAACTCTAGGTCACTATGTGTATAAGAAAACGTTAGAAGGAGATAAGTTTTAAGGGATGGTAACTTTATCTACGATAATCTATTAGGAACTTCGTCGAATAATGAATAAAGATAAATATGAATCTATGTTAATAAATATTGAAGCATCGTTGTAATAAAAATATGGTAATTGTGTATTTAAACTTCGTCGTATTGTAAGGGAGAATCTGCGTTGATAAATAATGGAACTTCGTCGTATATATTATATATTATAAAAGAAATATGAATCTATGATAATAAATATTAAAGCATCGTTGTAATAAAAATATGGTAATTGTGTATTTAAACTTCGTCGTATTGTAAGGGAGAATCTGCGTTGATAAATAAGTATTAAAACAAAATTTATATTCGTTGATATAGGGATAGTGTAATCGAAGGAACTATAGATATGATCAAATAGAGGATATGAAATTGCAACCTTTAAAAATATTAGATGTTAAACTTCATACAAAATAAACTGAAATGATATAAGAAAATAATTGAACTGGATGTGAGATTGGAAGGGGAGATAAAATACTAACTTAGAACTGAGAGTTAGATGAAGCTAAAAGCAAAATAAATATGAGATAAATAATAAACAAGGAATAAACAGAAATAAGGGAAAGAGAAATGTTATAACCAATTTGACCAAATCTAGACATACTATGACTCGGATAGGCTGGGATTTAAAGACACGGTATCAGAGAATATATGTTAAACAAATATTGAATCAGACTTATGATTGGAAGGATTTCAATTGTAATAAATGTAAAAAAAATAATAATAATTATGGAAGGAATTGTAAATACCAGAACATGATTTATTGTTACTATACGTTAGAATTGTTAAAGAATTGTTGATTGAATGTAGTTATAAGTATAGTGTATTGTTAGAAGATATGTTAAGTAATATGTAGCTTGAAGTGTTCAGCTCAGTATTTGATTGTTAAAGAATTAAGATAAAATTGTGTCGTAGGAATTAAGTATAAATGGACAATTTAAAGTATAAATGTTAATTTAAATTTAATTTTAAAAAAAAAATATGTATATTTAATCAAGCTTGTAAAATGTAAAAAATGTGTAATGAAGATATTATGAATATTTTTTTATTTAAATTAAATTAGGGGACATTGTAACATTTATAGAATGGGCTATATAATGTTCTTGAAGAATTGGAAAAATAAATTAGAAATAACTCACACAAAATTTAAAAAGAAATTCATTAAAAGATTGGTTAGGTTAAATGAAAACTAAATTGAGGTAAAAGCATAGAATTGTAAACAAGGTTTTTGAACTGGAAATGTATTAGGAAATGTGTTATATCAAAACCCCTAACACATAAATTAAAACAAGATAATCTAATAATAATTATATTCAAACAAAATTGTAAATATTAGTAACATAGGGCATAAGTAATTACTTGAAGGAGAAAGTGAAATACGATTGTAAACAATGAGATTGGAAGGTTATGTTTCTATGAATTCGGCTCAAAACACACACAATTCAAAATATTACAAGAGTAAAACACAAAGACACTTCACACACTAATAGTAGTAATTAAATAAACACTGGAAACTTTATTAAGGATCGGAAAATTGAAACAGTAAGTTTCAACCAAAGTTTAACCAAATTAAAACGCCATTGAAAACAAGCCCGTTCTTGTTGGTATAATCAGCTGTAAAACAGATGTGAAAGTAAAGAAATCGGTCAGGTGCAGTTCGACTCTAATGGGAAGGAACGGAACTTCGTTAAATTATATTCCATATGTTTTTTTTTAAGAAGAAGGAGAAGCCGCCATATTTTTCTTTAACAATTCTAAAAGTAAAACGAAGCGTTAGTTGAGTCAGAGATAGCGTGGGTGACGCTACAAGATCGGACCTGCCAAGACCAG
This sequence comes from Prosapia bicincta, assembly GCA_036971475.1. Lineage (NCBI taxonomy): Eukaryota > Metazoa > Arthropoda > Insecta > Hemiptera > Cercopidae > Prosapia > Prosapia bicincta. The sequence goes on along the minus strand of JBAIZL010000002.1, from coordinate 374,905,255 downwards.
TCAAAATTCTATTTATTAGGAACTTCGTCAAAATTATACAGATTTGTTAAGAAGATTGGCCAAACTAAATTAAGGAGAAGTGAATTTCAGAATATAATACAGTGGTAATATAATGTGAAGTAAATAAAACGAATTTAAGTGTGTAAAATGTCAAATTAAAGAGAAACGGAATTCCACGTGTGAGCAAACAGCCATTTGCCGTTATTTGATGAGATAAGTATCTAGCGCTATAAAAAAATAAACTTTAATGGACATTTAAGAAAATAAGAAAGTTTAAAATTGTACATTAGAATATCTTGTAGTTAATTAATAGTAAGTAATAAGAAATAATCCAGTTCAAATAGTTTAGCCTTTTTGCATATTCAAAATTTAAGTTTTTCCATCAGGAAAATATTTATTAAACTAATTTCAAAATTTAATATTGTTTTTCAAAATTTATTTAATTAACAAAAGAGTTAATATAGCCCATGCTATAACCCCGAGATAATAAGAGATCGTGAAATTAGCCTAGGGTATATTGTAATTGTGTTCCTATAAAATCAAAAGAAATAAGAGTTAAACCGAGTTTGTTAAAACTTGTTAAGTTGTAAATTTTTGTTTTGTGTTTATTGTTTAACTGTTAAAATAAAATTGTTCTGTTAACTGTTGAAATAATAGAAGTTGTAATAATAAAGAATTATGAATTGTTCCTGAGTAGTGTTTTTGTTTTAAATAGAAATTTGATATCATCAATAAAATAAATATTTAATTAAAAAAAAAAAATAATTGTAAAGCGTTTTATAATTATGTTTACATTTGGCACACCAACGTGGGGTACGATTATTAGAAAAATAATAATAAAGAATTAATTATTCAGGAGTTTGTGTTTTGTAAATAGAGAAATTAATTATTTTCTCGATATAATAAGAGATAAAATTTATTTAGAGAGATTTTGAAATAAAATTAATTTAGAACTTTTTATATGAAAAACATTTGAACTGGAAATAGATTTTAAAAAAAATTTTTGGAAAATTAAACACTGAGTTGAATAGAATCAAGGCTAGGTTTATAGTATATATAAAAAATTGTTTATGTTTGTATAATAAGTTACTTACAGCTAAAAAAAAAAAAGAAAATATTATAGGCGAGCTGGTAGTTGTAGGGGACCAGGAAAAAGGGACTAGTTATGAATTGAGGGAAATAGAAATGGAAGGCACAGATATGCCAATACCAAACATGGAGGTAGATGAAGCTAGGGGACTACCACTTGTAGAAATTGAACAGGAACGAAGGGGTAGTGAAAGTGGAAGTAGAAATAATGATGACTGGATATAAAAATTGTTCGAAAGCAACCAAAACTTACTAAAAGAAATAAATAAAGGGAATGAGAAAATAAAAGAGGAGATGAAGGATATGAGAGAGGATCTAGATAGAAAATTAGATATAAATAATGAAAATATGAGAGAAATAAAAAAAGAATTAGAGGAAAATAGAGACGAAATAAGAGAGATGAAGGAGGATCTAAAAGTAATAAAAGATGAAATACGGGAGGAAAATAGGAAAATGATAGAGGATATGAGGCGACAGTGGAGGACAGAGAATAATGCTGTAGTAGAGGATGTGAGAAGAGACTTAGAGGAGAAAGATAGAGAATTAGAGGAGGAGATTAAGGAAAATTTAGAGGAAACAAATGAAATAATAGCTGATGAGATAGAAATTAATAAAAAAGAGATAGAGAAAGTCGAATATATAACAAAGAAAAACACAGAAGAGTTAGGAGAGTTAAAATTAAGAAATGAAGTAGGAAAGATGGAGGTACTGCAAATAAAAAATTTAACAATTCAAACCGCAACTAATAAGAAAATTGAAAAGATTAATAAAATGAAAATGGTAATAGGAGAAAGAGGAGGAGTTAAATATCAGTCTCAATGCTTAGTGGTACAAAGCTTATTGAGAGAAATGATCATAGGTACGGATATGTTAATGAATGTGTAGGCACAACTCGAGTTTGGAAAATGGGAAATGGAATTTAAATATGAGAGTAACACAGAAAATAGAACTTATGAAGCAGATGGGAGATACAATGGAGATGTAAACGGTGTTAAGGCAAGGACAGGCGTGGGGACAAGAAAAGAGCATGGTGCCCACAGTCAATTGGAAAACTAAGATCATAAGAAACCCAGAAATAGAAATTAAATAGAGGAAACAAGTTTACAGGCATTAATCGACACAGGCAGTAAAATGACATGTATCAAGGAGAACTGGAAAAGAAAAATAATAATAAAATAGGAAGGGAGATATTAAATATAGGTAAAGGAAGCAATATGAGTAAACTCTAGGTGACTATGTGTACAAGAAAACGTTAGAAGGAGATAAGTTTTAAGGGATGGTAACTTTATCTACGATAATCTATTAGGAACTTCGTCGAATAATGAATTGAGATAAATATGAATCTATGTTAATAAATATTGAAGCATCGTTGTAATAAAAATATGGTAATTGTGTATTTAAACTTCGTCGTATTGTAAGGGAGAATCTGCGTTGATAAATAATGGAACTTCGTCGTATATATTATATATTATAAAAGAAATATGAATCTATGATAATAAATATTAAAGCATCGTTGTAATAAAAATATGGTAATTGTGTATTTAAACTTCGTCGTATTGTAAGGGAGAATCTGCGTTGATAAATAAGTATTAAAACAAAATTTATATTCGTTGATATAGGGATAGTGTAATCGAAGGAACTATAGATATGATCAAATAGAGGATATGAAATTGCAACCTTTAAAAATATTAGATGTTAAACTTCATACAAAATAAACTGAAATGATATAAGAAAATAATTGAACTGGATGTGAGATTGGAAGGGGAGATAAAATACTAACTTAGAACTGAGAGTTAGATGAAGCTAAAAGCAAAATAAATATGAGATAAATAATAAACAAGGAATAAACAGAAATAAGGGAAAGAGAAATGTTATAACCAATTTGACCAAATCTAGACATACTATGACTCGGATAGGCTGGGATTTAAAGACACGGTATCAGAGAATATATGTTAAATAAATATTGAATCAGACTTATGATTGGAAGGATTTCAATTGTAATAAATGTAAAAAAAATAATAATAATTATGGAAGGAATTGTAAATACCAGAACATGATTTATTGTTACTATACGTTAGAATTGTTAAAGAATTGTTGATTGAATGTAGTTATAAGTATAGTGTATTGTTAGAAGATATGTTAAGTAATATGTAGCTTGAAGTGTTCAGCTCAGTATTTGATTGTTAAAGAATTAAGATAAAATTGTGTCGTAGGAATTAAGTATAAATGGACAATTTAAAGTATAAATGTTAATTTAAATTTAATTTAAAAAAAAAAAAATATGTATATTAAATCAAGCTTGTAAAATGTAAAGAATGTGTAATGTAGATATTATGAATATTTTTTTATTTAAATTAAATTAGGGGACATTGTAACATTTATAGAATGGGCTATATAATGTTCTTGAAGAATTGGAAAAATAAATTAGAAATAACTCACACAAAATTTAAAAAGAAATTCATTAAAAGATTGGTTAGGTTAAATGAAAACTAAATTGAGGTAAAAGCATAGAATTGTAAACAAGGTTTTTGAACTGGAAATGTATTAGGAAATGTGTTATATCAAAACCCCTAACACATAAATTAAAACAAGATAATCTAATAATAATTATATTCAAACAAAATTGTAAATATTAGTAACATAGGGCATAAGTAATTACTTGAAGGAGAAAGTGAAATACGATTGTAAACAATGAGATTGGAAGGTTATGTTTCTATGAATTCGGCTCAAAACACACACAATTCAAAATATTACAAGAGTAAAACACAAAGACACTTCACACACTAATAGTAGTAATTAAATAAACACTGGAAACTTTATTAAGGATCGGAAAATTGAAACAGTAAGTTTCAACCAAAGTTTAACCAAATTAAAACGCCATTGAAAACAAGCCCGTTCTTGTTGGTATAATCAGCTGTAAAACAGATGTGAAAGTAAAGAAATCGGTCAGGTGCAGTTCGACTCTAATGGGAAGGAACGGAACTTCGTTAAATTATAATCCATATGTTTTTTTTTAAGAAGAAGGAGAAGCCGCCATATTTTTCTTTAACAATTCTAAAAGTAAAACGAAGCGTTAGTTGAGTCAGAGATAGCGTGGGTGACGCTACAAGATCGGACCTGCCAAGACCAGTCAAAATTCTATTTATTAGGAACTTCGTCAAAATTATACAGATTTGTTAAGAAGATTGGCCAAACTAAATTAAGGAGAAGTGAATTTCAGAATATAATACAGTGGTAATATAATGTGAAGTAAATAAAACGAATTTAAGTGTGTAAAATGTCAAATTAAAGAGAAACGGAATTCCACGTGTGAGCAAACAGCCATTTGCCGTTATTTGATGCGATAAGTATCTAGCGCTATAAAAAAATAAACTTTAATGGACATTTAAGATAATAAGAAAGTTTAAAATTGTACATTAGAATATCTTGTAGTTAATTAATAGTAAGTAATAAGAAATAATCCAGTTCAAATAGTTTAGCCTTTTTGCATATTCAAAATTTAAGTTTTTCCATCAGGAAAATATTTATTAAACTAATTTCAAAATTTAATATTGTTTTTCAAAATTTATTTAATTAACAAAAGAGTTAATATAGCCCATGCTATAACCCCGAGATAATAAGAGATCGTGAAATTAGCCTAGGGTATATTGTAATTGTGTTCCTATAAAATCAAAAGAAATAAGAGTTAAACCGAGCTTGTTAAAACTTGTTAAGTTGTAAATTTTTGTTTTGTGTTTATTGTTTAACTGTTAAAATAAAATTGTTCTGTTAACTGTTGAAATTATAGAAATTGTAATAATAAAGAATTATGAATTGTTCCTGAGTAGTGTTTTTGTTTTAAATAGAAATTTGATATCATCAATAAAATAAATATTTAATTAAAAAAAAAAAATAATTGTAAAGCGTTTTATAATTATGTTTACATTTGGCACACCAACGTGGGGTACGATTATTAGAAAAATAATAATAAAGAATTAATTATTCAGGAGTTTGTGTTTTGTAAATAGAGAAATTAATTATTTTCTCGATATAATAAGAGATAAAATTTATTTAGAGAGATTTTGAAATAAAATTAATTTAGAACTTTTTATATGAAAAACATTTGAACTGGAAATAGATTTAAAAAAAAAATTTTGGAAAATTAAACACTGAGTTGAATAGAATCAAGGCTAGGTTTATAGTATATATAAAAAATTGTTTATGTTTGTATAATAAGTTACTTACAGCTAAAAAAAAAAAAGAAAATATTATAGGCGAGCTGGTAGTTGTAGGGGACCAGGAAAAAGGGACTAGTTATGAATTGAGGGAAATAGAAATGGAAGGCACAGATATGCCAATACCAAACATGGAGGTAGATGAAGCTAGGGGACTACCACTTGTAGAAATTGAACAGGAACGAAGGGGTAGTGAAAGTGGAAGTAGAAATAATGATGACTGGATATAAAAATTGTTCGAAAGCAACCAAAACTTACTAAAAGAAATAAATAAAGGGAATGAGAAAATAAAAGAGGAGATGAAGGATATGAGAGAGGATCTAGATAGAAAATTAGATATAAATAATGAAAATATGAGAGAAATAAAAAAAGAATTAGAGGAAAATAGAGACGAAATAAGAGAGATGAAGGAGGATCTAAAAGTAATAAAAGATGAAATACGGGAGGAAAATAGGAAAATGATAGAGGATATGAGGCGACAGTGGAGGACAGAGAATAATGCTGTAGTAAAGGATGTGAGAAGAGACTTAGAGGAGAAAGATAGAGAATTAGAGGAGGAGATTAAGGAAAATTTAGAGGAAACAAATGAAATAATAGCTGATGAGATAGAAATTAATAAAAAAGAGATAGAGAAAGTCGAATATATAACAAAGAAAAACACAGAAGAGTTAGGAGAGTTAAAATTAAGAAATGAAGTAGGAAAGATGGAGGTACTGCAAATAAAAAATTTAACAATTCAAACCGCAACTAATAAGAAAATTGAAAAGATTAATAAAATGAAAATGGTAATAGGAGAAAGAGGAGGAGTTAAATATCCGTCTCAATGCTTAGTGGTACAAAGCTTATTGAGAGAAATGATCATAGGTACGGATATGTTAATGAATGTGGAGGCACAACTCGAGTTTGGAAAATGGGAAATGGAATTTAAATATGAGAGTAACACAGAAAATAGAACTTATGAAGCAGATGGGAGATACAATGGAGATGTAAACGGTGTTAAGGCAAGGACAGGCGTGGGGACAAGAAAAGAGCATGGTGCCCACAGTCAATTGGAAAACTAAGATCATAAGAAACCCAGAAATAGAAATTAAATAGAGGAAACAAGTTTACAGGCATTAATCGACACAGGCAGTAAAATGACATGTATCAAGGAGAACTGGAAAAGAAAAATAATAATAAAATAGGAAGGGAGATATTAAATATAGGTAAAGGAAGCAATATGAGTAAACTCTAGGTGACTATGTGTACAAGAAAACGTTAGAAGGAGATAAGTTTTAAGGGATGGTAACTTTATCTACGATAATCTATTAGGAACTTCGTCGAATAATTAATAAAGATAAATATGAATCTATGTTAATAAATATTGAAGCATCGTTGTAATAAAAATATGGTAATTGTGTATTTAAACTTCGTCGTATTGTAAGGGAGAATCTGCGTTGATAAATAATGGAACTTCGTCGTATATATTATATATTATAAAAGAAATATGAATCTATGATAATAAATATTAAAGCATCGTTGTAATAAAAATATGGTAATTGTGTATTTAAACTTCGTCGTATTGTAAGGGAGAATCTGCGTTGATAAATAAGTATTAAAACAAAATTTATATTCGTTGATATAGGGATAGTGTAATCGAAGGAACTATAGATATGATCAAATAGAGGATATGAAATTGCAACCTTTAAAAATATTAGATGTTAAACTTCATACAAAATAAACTGAAATGATATAAGAAAATAATTGAACTGGATGTGAGATTGGAAGGGGAGATAAAATACTAACTTAGAACTGAGAGTTAGATGAAGCTAAAAGCAAAATAAATATGAGATAAATAATACACAAGGAATAAACAGAAATAAGGGAAAGAGAAATGTTATAACCAATTTGACCAAATCTAGACATACTATGACTCGGATAGGCTGGGATTTAAAGACACGGTATCAGAGAATATATGTTAAATAAATATTGAATCAGACTTATGATTGGAAGGATTTCAATTGTAATAAATGTAAAAAAAATAATAATAATTATGGAAGGAATTGTAAATACCAGAACATGATTTATTGTTACTATACGTTAGAATTGTTAAAGAATTGTTGATTGAATGTAGTTATAAGTATAGTGTATTGTTAGAAGATATGTTAAGTAATATGTAGCTTGAAGTGTTCAGCTCAGTATTTGATTGTTAAAGAATTAAGATAAAATTGTGTCGTAGGAATTAAGTATAAATGGACAATTTAAAGTATAAATGTTAATTTAAATTTAATTTAAAAAAAAAAATATGTATATTTAATCAAGCTTGTAAAATGTAAAGAATGTGTAATGTAGATATTATGAATATTTTTTTATTTAAATTAAATTAGGGGACATTGTAACATTTATAGAATGGGCTATATAATGTTCTTGAAGAATTGGAAAAATAAATTAGAAATAACTCACACAAAATTTAAAAAGAAATTCATTAAAAGATTGGTTAGGTTAAATGAAAACTAAATTGAGGTAAAAGCATAGAATTGTAAACAAGGTTTTTGAACTGGAAATGTATTAGGAAATGTGTTATATCAAAACCCCTAACACATAAATTAAAACAAGATAATCTAATAATAATTATATTCAAACAAAATTGTAAATATTAGTAACATAGGGCATAAGTAATTACTTGAAGGAGAAAGTGAAATACGATTGTAAACAATGAGATTGGAAGGTTATGTTTCTATGAATTCGGCTCAAAACACACACAATTCAAAATATTACAAGAGTAAAACACAAAGACACTTCACACACTAATAGTAGTAATTAAATAAACACTGGAAACTTTATTAAGGATCGGAAAATTGAAACAGTAAGTTTCAACCAAAGCTTAACCAAATTAAAACGCCATTGAAAACAAGCCCGTTCTTGTTGGTATAATCAGCTGTAAAACAGATGTGAAAGTAAAGAAATCGGTCAGGTGCAGTTCGACTCTAATGGGAAGGAACGGAACTTCGTTAAATTATAATCCATATGTTTTTTTTTAAGAAGAAGGAGAAGCCGCCATATTTTTCTTTAACAATTCTAAAAGTAAAACGAAGCGTTAGTTGAGTCAGAGATAGCGTGGGTGACGCTACAAGATCGGACCTGCCAAGACCAGTCAAAATTCTATTTATTAGGAACTTCGTCAAAATTATACAGATTTGTTAAGAAGATTGGCCAAACTAAATTAAGGAGAAGTGAATTTCAGAATATAATACAGTGGTAATATAATGTGAAGTAAATAAAACGAATTTAAGTGTGTAAAATGTCAAATTAAAGAGAAACGGAATTCCACGTGTGAGCAAACAGCCATTTGCCGTTATTTGATGAGATAAGTATCTAGCGCTATAAAAAAATAAACTTTAATGGACATTTAAGATAATAAGAAAGTTTAAAATTGTACATTAGAATATCTTGTAGTTAATTAATAGTAAGTAATAAGAAATAATCCAGTTCAAATAGTTTAGCCTTTTTGCATATTCAAAATTTAAGTTTTTCCATCAGGAAAATATTTATTAAACTAATTTCAAAATTTAATATTGTTTTTCAAAATTTATTTAATTAACAAAAGAGTTAATATAGCCCATGCTATAACCCCGAGATAATAAGAGATCGTGAAATTAGCCTAGGGTATATTGTAATTGTGTTCCTATAAAATCAAAAGAAATAAGAGTTAAACCGAGTTTGTTAAAACTTGTTAAGTTGTAAATTTTTGTTTTGTGTTTATTGTTTAACTGTTAAAATAAAATTGTTCTGTTAACTGTTGAAATAATAGAAATTGTAATAATAAAGAATTATGAATTGTTCCTGAGTAGTGTTTTTGTTTTAAATAGAAATTTGATATCATCAATAAAATAAATATTTAATTAAAAAAAAAATAATTGTAAAGCGTTTTATAATTATGTTTACATTTGGCACACCAACGTGGGGTACGATTATTAGAAAAATAATAATAAAGAATTAATTATTCAGGAGTTTGTGTTTTGTAAATAGAGAAATTAATTATTTTCTCGATATAATAAGAGATAAAATTTATTTAGAGAGATTTTGAAATAAAATTAATTTAGAACTTTTTATATGAAAAACATTTGAACTGGAAATAGATTTAAAAAAAAAATTTTGGAAAATTAAACACTGAGTTGAATAGAATCAAGGCTAGGTTTATAGTATATATAAAAAATTGTTTATGTTTGTATAATAAGTTACTTACAGCTAAAAAAAAAAAAAGAAAATATTATAGGCGAGCTGGTAGTTGTAGGGGACCAGGAAAAAGGGACTAGTTATGAATTGAGGGAAATAGAAATGGAAGGCACAGATATGCCAATACCAAACATGGAGGTAGATGAAGCTAGGGGACTACCACTTGTAGAAATTAAACAGGAACGAAGGGGTAGTGAAAGTGGAAGTAGAAATAATGATGACTGGATATAAAAATTGTTCGAAAGCAACCAAAACTTACTAAAAGAAATAAATAAAGGGAATGAGAAAATAAAAGAGGAGATGAAGGATATGAGAGAGGATCTAGATAGAAAATTAGATATAAATAATGAAAATATGAGAGAAATAAAAAAAGAATTAGAGGAAAATAGAGACGAAATAAGAGAGATGAAGGAGGATCTAAAAGTAATAAAAGATGAAATACGGGAGGAAAATAGGAAAATGATAGAGGATATGAGGCGACAGTGGAGGACAGAGAATAATGCTGTAGTAGAGGATGTGAGAAGAGACTTAGAGGAGAAAGATAGAGAATTAGAGGAGGAGATTAAGGAAAATTTAGAGGAAACAAATGAAATAATAGCTGATGAGATAGAAATTAATAAAAAAGAGATAGAGAAAGTCGAATATATAACAAAGAAAAACACAGAAGAGTTAGGAGAGTTAAAATTAAGAAATGAAGTAGGAAAGATGGAGGTACTGCAAATAAAAAATTTAACAATTCAAACCGCAACTAATAAGAAAATTGAAAAGATTAATAAAATGAAAATGGTAATAGGAGAAAGAGGAGGAGTTAAATATCCGTCTCAATGCTTAGTGGTACAAAGCTTATTGAGAGAAATGATCATAGGTACGGATATGTTAATGAATGTGGAGGCACAACTCGAGTTTTGAAAATGGGAAATGGAATTTAAATATGAGAGTAACACAGAAAATAGAACTTATGAAGCAGATGGGAGATACAATGGAGATGTAAACGGTGTTAAGGCAAGGACAGGCGTGGGGACAAGAAAAGAGCATGGTGCCCACAGTCAATTGGAAAACTAAGATCATAAGAAACCCAGAAATAGAAATTAAATAGAGGAAACAAGTTTACAGGCATTAATCGACACAGGCAGTAAAATGACATGTATCAAGGAGAACTGGAGAAGAAAAATAATAATAAAATAGGAAGGGAGATATTAAATATAGGTAAAGGAAGCATTATGAGTAAACTCTAGGTGACTATGTGTATAAGAAAACGTTAGAAGGAGATAAGTTTTAAGGGATGGTAACTTTATCTACGATAATCTATTAGGAACTTCGTCGAATAATGAATAAAGATAAATATGAATCTATGTTAATAAATATTGAAGCATCGTTGTAATAAAAATATGGTAATTGTGTATTTAAACTTCGTCGTATTGTAAGGGAGAATCTGCGTTGATAAATAATGGAACTTCGTCGTATATATTATATATTATAAAAAAAATATGAATCTATGATAATAAATATTAAAGCATCGTTGTAATAAAAATATGGTAATTGTGTATTTAAACTTCGTCGTATTGTAAGGGAGAATCTGCGTTGATAAATAAGTATTAAAACAAAATTTATATTCGTTGATATAGGGATAGTGTAATCGAAGGAACTATAGATATGATCAAATAGAGGATATGAAATTGCAACCTTTAAAAATATTAGATGTTAAACTTCATACAAAATAAACTGAAATGATATAAGAAAATAATTGAACTGGATGTGAGATTGGAAGGGGAGATAAAATACTAACTTAGAACTGAGAGTTAGATGAAGCTAAAAACAAAATAAATATGAGATAAATAATAGACAAGGAATAAACAGAAATAAGGGAAAGAGAAATGTTATAACCAATTTGACCAAATCTAGACATACTATGACTCGGATAGGCTGGGATTTAAAGACACGGTATCAGAGAATATATGTTAAATAAATATTGAATCAGACTTATGATTGGAAGGATTTCAATTGTAATAAATGTAAAAAAAATAATAATAATTATGGAAGGAATTGTAAATACCAGAACATGATTTATTGTTACTATACGTTAGAATTGTTAAAGAATTGTTGATTGAATGTAGTTATAAGTATAGTGTATTGTTAGAAGATATGTTAAGTAATATGTAGCTTGAAGTGTTCAGCTCACTATTTGATTGTTAAAGAATTAAGATAAAATTGTGTCGTAGGAATTAAGTATAAATGGACAATTTAAAGTATAAATGTTAATTTAAATTTAATTTAAAAAAAAAATGTATATTTAATCAAGCTTGTAAAATGTAAAGAATGTGTAATGTAGATATTATGAATATTTTTTTATTTAAATTAAATTAGGGGACATTGTAACATTTATAGAATGGGCTATATAATGTTCTTGAAGAATTGGAAAAATAAATTAGAAATAACTCACACAAAATTTAAAAAGAAATTCATTAAAAGATTGGTTAGGTTAAATGAAAACTAAATTGAGGTAAAAGCATAGAATTGTAAACAAGGTTTTTGAACTGGAAATGTATTAGGAAATGTGTTATATCAAAACCCCTAACACATAAATTAAAACAAGATAATCTAATAATAATTATATTCAAACAAAATTGTAAATATTAGTAACATAGGGCATAAGTAATTACTTGAAGGAGAAAGTGAAATACGATTGTAAACAATGAGATTGGAAGGTTATGTTTCTATGAATTCGGCTCAAAACACACACAATTCAAAATATTACAAGAGTAAAACACAAAGACACTTCACACACTAATAGTAGTAATTAAATAAACACTGGAAACTTTATTAAGGATCGGAAAATTGAAACAGTAAGTTTCAACCAAAGTTTAACCAAATTAAAACGCCATTGAAAACAAGCCCGTTCTTGTTGGTATAATCAGCTGTAAAACAGATGTGAAAGTAAAGAAATCGGTCAGGTGCAGTTCGACTCTAATGGGAAGGAACGGAACTTCGTTAAATTATAATCCATATGTTTTTTTTTAAGAAGAAGGAGAAGCCGCCATATTTTTCTTTAACAATTCTAAAAGTAAAACGAAGCGTTAGTTGAGTCAGAGATAGCGTGGGTGACGCTACAAGATCGGACCTGCCAAGACCAGTCAAAATTCTATTTATTAGGAACTTCGTCAAAATTATACAGATTTGTTAAGAAGATTGGCCAAACTAAATTAAGGAGAAGTGAATTTCAGAATATAATACAGTGGTAATATAATGTGAAGTAAATAAAACGAATTTAAGTGTGTAAAATGTCAAATTAAAGAGAAACGGAATTCCACGTGTGAGCAAACAGCCATTTGCCGTTATTTGATGAGATAAGTATCTAGCGCTATAAAAAAATAAACTTTAATGGACATTTAAGATAATAAGAAAGTTTAAAATTGTACATTAGAATATCTTGTAGTTAATTAATAGTAAGTAATAAGAAATAATCCAGTTCAAATAGTTTAGCCTTTTTGCATATTCAAAATTTAAGTTTTTCCATCAGGAAAATATTTATTAAACTAATTTCAAAATTTAATATTGTTTTTCAAAATTTATTTAATTAACAAAAGAGTTAATATAGCCCATGCTATAACCCCGAGATAATAAGAGATCGTGAAATTAGCCTAGGGTATATTGTAATTGTGTTCCTATAAAATCAAAAGAAATAAGAGTTAAACCGAGTTTGTTAAAACTTGTTAAGTTGTAAATTTTTGTTTTGTGTTTATTGTTTAACTGTTAAAATAAAATTGTTCTGTTAACTGTTGAAATAATAGAAATTGTAATAATAAAGAATTATGAATTGTTCCTGAGTAGTGTTTTTGTTTTAAATAGAAATTTGATATCATCAATAAAATAAATATTTAATTAAAAAAAAAAAATAATTGTAAAGCGTTTTATAATTATGTTTACATTTGGCACACCAACGTGGAGTACGATTATTAGAAAAATAATAATAAAGAATTAATTATTCAGGAGTTTGTGTTTTGTAAATAGAGAAATTAATTATTTTCTCGATATAATAAGAGATAAAATTTATTTAGAGAGATTTTGAAATAAAATTAATTTAGAACTTTTTATATGAAAAACATTTGAACTGGAAATAGATTTAAAAAACAAATTTTGGAAAATTAAACACTGAGTTGAATGGAATCAAGGCTAGGTTTATAGTATATATAAAAAATTGTTTATGTTTGTATAATAAGTTACTTACAGCTAAAAAAAAAAAAGAAAATATTATAGGCGAGCTGGTAGTTGTAGGGGACCAGGAAAAAGGGACTAGTTATGAATTGAGGGAAATAGAAATGGAAGGCACAGATATGCCAATACCAAACATGGAGGTAGATGAAGCTAGGGGACTACCACTTGTAGAAATTGAACAGGAACGAAGGGGTAGTGAAAGTGGAAGTAGAAATAATGATGACTGGATAAAAAAATTGTTCGAAAGCAACCAAAACTTACTAAAAGAAATAAATAAAGGGAATGAGAAAATAAAAGAGGAGATGAAGGATATGAGAGAGGATCTAGATAGAAAATTAGATATAAATAATGAAAATATGAGAGAAATAAAAAAAGAATTAGAGGAAAATAGAGACGAGATAAGAGAGATGAAGGAGGATCTAAAAGTAATAAAAGATGAAATACGGGAGGAAAATAGGAAAATGATAGAGGATATGAGGCGACAGTGGAGGACAGAGAATAATGCTGTAGTAGAGGATGTGAGAAGAGACTTAGAGGAGAAAGATAGAGAATTAGAGGAGGAGATTAAGGAAAATTTAGAGGAAACAAATGAAATAATAGCTGATGAGATAGAAATTAATAAAAAAGAGATAGAGAAAGTCGAATATATAACAAAGAAAAACACAGAAGAGTTAGGAGAGTTAAAATTAAGAAATGAAGTAGGAAAGATGGAGGTACTGCAAATAAAAAATTTAACAATTCAAACCGCAACTAATAAGAAAATTGAAAAGATTAATAAAATGAAAATGGTAATAGGAGAAAGAGGAGGAGTTAAATATCCGTCTCAATGCTTAGTGGTACAAAGATTATTGAGAGAAATGATCACAGGTACGGATATGTTAATGAAAGTGGAGGCACAACTCGAGTTTAAAAAATGGGAAATGGAATTTAAATATGAGAGTAACACAGAAAATAGAACTTATGAAGCAGATGGGACATACAATGGAGATGTAAACGGTGTTAAGGCAAGGACAGGCGTGGGGACAAGAAAAGAGCATGGTGCCCACAGTCAATTGGAAAACTAAGACCATAAGAAACCCAGAAATAGAAATTAAATAGAGGAAACAAGTTTACAGGCATTAATCGACACAGGCAGTAAAATGACATGTATCAAGGAGAACTGGAAAAGAAAAATAATAATAAAATAGGAAGGGAGATATTAAATATAGGTAAAGGAAGCAATATGAGTAAACTCTAGGTGACTATGTGTATAAGAAAACGTTAGAAGGAGATACGTTTTAAGGGATGGTAACTATATCTACGATAATCTATTAGAAACTTCGTCGAATAATGAATAAAGATAAATATGAATCTATGTTAATAAATATTGAAGCATCGTTGTAATAAAAATATGGTAATTGTGTATTTAAACTTCGTCGTATTGTAAGGGAGAATCTGCGTTGATAAATAATGGAACTTCGTCGTATATATTATATATTATAAAAGAAATATGAATCTATGATAATAAATATTAAAGCATCGTTGTAATAAAAATATGGTAATTGTGTATTTAAACTTCGTCGTATTGTAAGGGAGAATCTGCGTTGATAAATAAGTATTAAAACAAAATTTATATTCGTTGATATAGGGATAGTGTAATCGAAGGAACTATAGATATGATCAAATAGAGGATATGAAATTGCAACCTTTAAAAATATTAGATGTTAAACTTCATACAAAATAAACTGAAATGATATAAGAAAATAATTGAACTGGATGTGAGATTGGAAGGGGAGATAAAATACTAACTTAGAACTGAGAGTTAGATGAAGCTAAAAGCAAAATAAATATGAGATAAATAATAAACAAGGAATAAACAGAAATAAGGGAAAGAGAAATGTTATAACCAATTTGACCAAATCTAGACATACTATGACTCGGATAGGCTGGGATTTAAAGACACGGTATCAGAGAATATATGTTAAATAAATATTGAATCAGACTTATGATTAGAAGGATTTCAATTGTAATAAATGTAAAAAAAATAATAATAATTATGGAAGGAATTGTAAATACCAGAACATGATTTATTGTTACTATACGTTAGAATTGTTAAAGAATTGTTGATTGAATGTAGTTATAAGTATAGTGTATTGTTAGAAGATATGTTAAGTAATATGTAGCTTGAAGTGTTCAGCTCAGTATTTGATTGTTAAAGAATTAAGATAAAATTGTGTCGTAGGAATTAAGTATAAATGGACAATTTAAAGTATAAATGTTAATTTAAATTTAATTTAAAAAAAAAAATATGTGTATTTAATCAAGCTTGTAAAATGTAAAGAATGTGTAATGTAGATATTATGAATATTTTTTTATTTAAATTAAATTAGGGGACATTGTAACATTTATAGAATGGGCTATATAATGTTCTTGAAGAATTGGAAAAATAAATTAGAAATAACTCACACAAAATTTAAAAAGAAATTCATTAAAAGATTGGTTAGGTTAAATGAAAACTAAATTGAGGTAAAAGCATAGAATTGTAAACAAGGTTTTTGAACTGGAAATATATTAGGAAATGTGTTATATCAAAACCCCTAACACATAAATTAAAACAAGATAATCTAATAATAATTATATTCAAACAAAATTGTAAATATTAGTAACATAGGGCATAAGTAATTACTTGAAGGAGAAAGTGAAATACGATTGTAAACAATGAGATTGGAAGGTTATGTTTCTATGAATTCGGCTCAAAACACACACAATTCAAAATATTACAAGAGTAAAACACAAAGACACTTCACACACTAATAGTAGTAATTAAATAAACACTGGAAACTTTATTAAGGATCGGAAAATTGAAACAGTAAGTTTCAACCAAAGTTTAACCAAATTAAAACGCCATTGAAAACAAGCCCGTTCTTGTTGGTATAATCAGCTGTAAAACAGATGTGAAAGTAAAGAAATCGGTCAGGTGCAGTTCGACTCTAATGGGAAGGAACGGAACTTCGTTAAATTATAATCCATATGTTTTTTTTTAAGAAGAAGGAGAAGCCGCCATATTTTTCTTTAACAATTCTAAAAGTAAAACGAAGCGTTAGTTGAGTCAGAGATAGCGTGGGTGACGCTACAAGATCGGACCTGCCAAGACCAGTCAAAATTCTATTTATTAGGAACTTCGTCAAAATTATACAGATTTGTTAAGAAGATTGGCCAAACTAAATTAAGGAGAAGTGAATTTCAGAATATAATACAGTGGTAATATAATGTGAAGTAAATAAAACGAATTTAAGTGTGTAAAATGTCAAATTAAAGAGAAACGGAATTCCACGTGTGAGCAAACAGCCATTTGCCGTTATTTGATGAGATAAGTATCTAGCGCTATAAAAAAATAAACTTTAATGGACATTTAAGAAAATAAGAAAGTTTAAAATTGTACATTAGAATATCTTGTAGTTAATTAATAGTAAGTAATAAGAAATAATCCAGTTCAAATAGTTTAGCCTTTTTGCATATTCAAAATTTAAGTTTTTCCATCAGGAAAATATTTATTAAACTAATTTCAAAATTTAATATTGTTTTTCAAAATTTATTTAATTAACAAAAGAGTTAATATAGCCCATGCTATAACCCCGAGATAATAAGAGATCGTGAAATTAGCCTAGGGTATATTGTAATTGTGTTCCTATAAAATCAAAAGAAATAAGAGTTAAACCGAGTTTGTTAAAACTTGTTAAGTTGTAAATTTTTGTTTTGTGTTTATTGTTTAACTGTTAAAATAAAATTGTTCTGTTAACTGTTGAAATAATAGAAATTGTAATAATAAAGAATTATGAATTGTTCCTGACTAAGTTTTTGTGTTTTTACTAGAAATTTGATATCATCATTCAAACATTCATTAAATAGTAAAACCCAGTTGTATTGCTTCTCAGAATAATCTTTACAATATATATATATATATATATATATATATATATATATATATATATATATATATATATATATGTATATATATATAGAATATCAAATACGTTTTCCTGTTCGAATTATTTTTAAGATTAAATATTATACACAAATTACAGGAATTAATTTATTGAATAATACACTCAAAGCTTTTGTTGGTTGACATTACCAGCTTCCTCAGGAATACAATACTAAGAATGACAAAAGAAACCAATCTTGAGTTCTTTTGTCATTCTTAGTATTGTATTCCTGAGGATGTTGGTAATGTCAACCAACGAAAAGCTTTGAGTGTATTATTCAATAAATTAATTCCTCTAATTAGTGTATATTATTTAATCTTATATATAAATATATATATATATATATATATATATATATATATATATATATATATATATATATATATATACTGTATAATATATATTTATAAATATATATATATATATATATATATGTGTGTGTGTGTGTGTGTGTGTGTGTGTGTGTGTGTGTGTGTGTGTGTGTGTGTGTGTGTGTGTGTGTGTGTGTGTGTGTGTGTGTGTGTGTGTGTGTGTGTGTGTGTGTGTGTGTGTGTGTGTTAGTGTGTATGAGACCCTAATTATAACAGTCTTGTTATCCCAGTACTATTTGAAAGAAATAAATTCAGAAATAAACACTGCCTGTATGTTTTGTGTTAAGGCAAAATATTGAAATGAAATGGTTTTGTTATTATTGAGCAAGGATATGGCATTCACAAAGGCTTTCTTCATCTTCATCGTTTACATCCGTAATCACAGCTCCTACTTCCATATTCACGTTCCCTCACAACATCATGTGCAAATTTGGACACGTAAAACTACTATAGTTGGCCTATATATAGATATATATATATATTGACAGCTTTATATATTATCAACTAGAGTAGACTAAAAAATTGTTATCACAGCTACCTAGACTTTGTACTGCAAGGGAATTGGTGTGTCAGCTGTTTGTATTTGATCATTGTGTTGATTTTATCATTTCCTGTTCGATTAGAATTGAGATGAATTAAGTGGTTTTTAAAATTTTGTCTGAAGGCTTTTAAATTAAACTTTTGTGACAAATTTTACATGAACCATATAAGAAGAAATATTTAAATTTCACAAGTAACTTTAGCACGCTATAAAGAATACAGCTTGTAGTTTTCCTGAAACTTGCAAGTATAGTAAATTAAATCCTGATGTTTTTATAATATTACTTATAAATAGATTATAAGTTATAATGGTGCTTTAAGAAAGATAAAGACTTTGATAATTGCTACTTATAATAACTTATTATATTAAATTTGTATTAGGCACTTGAAGCATTTACCTTAGGTAGTCAATGTACGCAAAAGTAATTTTGTAGTCTGGTGTAACCATTTGTAATTCATTGATTTGGATTTTGGCAAAGCCTAAATTGTAAATTTTATATTAGAAAACATCAAGCATCTATTTCTATAATCGAAGCAATAAATTTCAACAGTTTCGGAGCAGTTTTACTCAATTGTGATTAATTACCCTACACTTATAGTTGAAGGAGTTTAGCGAATTTAATAACATTATATAAAAATATTTGGTAAAACTCAAAACCTGATGAAAGTATGAATCGTTCTTAAATCAGCGTGAAATATTATGGATCGCACTGCTTTGGGATATAGTTTTATTTGTGTTTGTATTGGTGAGTGGATATATATATATCACTGATTTGAATTCTCTTCCTCCATTCCTCTACTCACACACACACACACACACACACACGCACACACACACACACACACACACACACACACACACACACTGTCGACGACGATGTCGCCTTATCAGTAAATGGCCTTTATCAAACTACATCAGTATAAATTAATGATAGGATTTGTATCGTGCAATTATAAAACAAACAAACCAACGCAAAAAAACTTTTTAGTTATATTTGGCTATTGTAGTTATAGAAATATTTTTAATAATGTTTTATTAGGAAAAATAGTTTCAAATTGTTTCTAAATATATAAAATAAGCGTAGAATAAGCCTACGTGAACAAGAAAAAAGGATTAGGTTAGGCTGGATCATGTTATATGTTTAAGTGGACCAAGTAAAAGCATATCCATATTTACAATGCAAAACATAAAGATAGTTTTTGTATTATTGTTTCCCCGTTTAGCTACCTGAAACGATTTTATACTTATCTAAACAAATAATATGGGAAACAGTTTGAAAATTCTATTTATTGAAAATGCCAAATATCATATTTTTTAAAGACTTTGGGCTTGCTAATCTAATCCTCAAAAAATATTTTAAAATAATCTTAAGTAGATTAATCAGTGGTAATAAGAATAACCCGACTCACTAAACAGTATCTCTGTACCGTCGTCGGTTGTGATCATTATCTTAGTGGATCACATTTTCTAATTTATATATTTTTCTGGTTTTGACCTTTCATTCTCAGAAGAAATTAGCTAAATTTTATAGGAATGGGTGGAGTTGCTGAGAATTGTAATATTTTGTATACATTAACATATAGCCTACTGATTTATAAACAATTTCTATAGCGGAACTTATTTTCTATAAATGAGGAAGATTGTTTCGGGAAATGTGTTTCTTTGACATTTAAAACCGTAAAAAACGTCTTGATTTTATTAAAGCATAAGATGGAAGTAGGGATTAGTTTACATATTTATTATTATAGTAAAATAGATGGTTAGTATGTTACAATATACAATATTGAGGTATCGTATATTTTTACAATATTTTAACATTGCATATATGTTTACACATGTATAAAAATGTGTACACACATATGGTCACTAAAATCCAATATATACACGTTTAGTCTAAAACATTTACTGTATTAAATTAATACTTATTGTTATTTATTTGTATACACTAAACATATAAATAAACAAATATAGTAGCGGCTCAACACGAATATAGAAGCAAATAATATTTCAATTTTCATATTACTATTTTGACAATGTGAGTGAATGATCATGGTCTAAGTCACAGGAGAAATAAACGACTATTTCTCTTTATTTATTGTAAGAAGAAAAGTACATTATTTTACTTCGGATAAAGCTGTTATTACGATATTGAGGCTCAATATTTTCAAGATTTTGGAAGTTTTGAAGGGCCAACCCTACTAACCTGAGTTAGGTCACAAATATAAGCGATTTAAAAAACACGGTTGGATGAAGTAAAACAGTGAAAACTTGTACTCGCGATTGGATCTTTGATTAGCAACAATTTCTAGCAGCTATCACTTACAAAAACACATTTGATCGCCGTTCGTAGATAGTTTTGCAGATGTACATTTATATTTAAGTGATAAGACATGATATGCAGAGTGTCAAGTTCGCAATTTATCTAGGAACCACTAGCCTTACATAAGTTTATCTGATATGCCAACATAAACTGCGACACTCGGACATTCCTTCTTAGGTCAGGGGTACAAGCTATGAAGTATAGAGAAAAATGAGATTTAAACTTGAATTTTGAAGTTATTTGCTGGACAGGTTTCCAGCTACTGTTAGATTTAGACTTAGCAGTCAAAACGTAGCCTACATTTTGTACAATTTATATATTTACGGCTATGTTGAAATCGTTATAAGATATTTACCATCCTTAAATTGTAATACAAGTGTCTAGTATTCACAAATGTTTACTTTTAACTAAAATTAAACAATTATATCTTGGAATTTTCTACCTTTTTTTCTTAGTTTATTATATCACTACAGGAATTTAATTCCTGTTACTCTCAAATGCTATTTGCAACTGGGAATTTGAAAATCTTCATTTCTTAAAATTATATCTAAAATTTCCAGTTTTATCATTTTTACATACCGTAAATTTCTTCTTACAATTATCTGTAGAATATTCATTTACGCATTATTATTTCTATTGAAATTCTATTCCTATCAATTACGACTTGTTAAAAAACCAAAACTCTTTTTTAAATATCAAAAGGAACGAAATTGTGTAGCCCGTGTACAATGAATATTTATCTTGCAATCATAACGTTTAGTTTACTTTAAACATTAGCAAATAAAAATAAATTAAAGACATACACTAAACTCACAACTTAGTCATTTATTTACTCAATGACAAAGTCATCATTATCACTGAGTGTTGCTAGTACAAACTCTAACTTACAGCTTGTAATATCTTACTCTTATTAAAAATCAAACAAATTCATTAATTTATTTCCGTGTTTGGGTCAGCGCTGTTAACGTTTATTTATAACATTTTTGGTCAGAATAATGACCACTCCTTCAATAAATACACGAAGCCCGGCTACATTTATTTGTCACTTTAATTTTGTTTAGTGCCCAAAATGTGCGTTACGTTTCGGAATTTGTGACCGTTAACATTCAGACCTAATAGATAAAGGATTATGTACATAAATTTTGTTAATCAAGTTTTAAATTTAAAAAAACACATTTCTGATTACATTGTGAATAAAACCACACATATTATTTGTAAATAGATGAATGATGTCTCATACAGTAAATTTTTATTTTTACGTTTATGAAGTTTTGTTTCATAACAGATGTTTAATATTTGCAATAATGGATAGAGAAGAACCAAATTATATCACCTTACAAAACATTTCAGTTAATCTTAATGCAAAACTTTATATGCAAAGTAATGTAAAAACAAAACTTCATCTGAAAAATATAAGCATAACCTGCATGCAATGATTACAAATCAACATTAAAATTGTAAACTTTAATTACAAAAACATGTTTTAATAATGATATGCTACCTGGTAAAAATGTTTGTAACTGTCTAACACAATTATATATAGCCTCAAAAATGTAACTAAATACAAGATATTAAGCCCAAATAATTAAATATATTAGGAAAAACTTTTCAGAGATATATAATAAATATATATTAAAATAATTAGTCTGGGTTTTGTGGTTTTAAAAAGAATAAATTGAATAGCTCTTTGGCACTACACGATTTGTGGTTTTAAAACAACTAATTAGTGAAAACATATTGGCGTCGGCTATGTGTCTGAAGTCGTCACAAGGCACTCTCCACAAGAAGTGTTTCATACGAAACGACCCCTAAACGTACCACGAACAAGAAGTGTGTGTAAATTCCAGTTCCTCATAAAAGCTCGCCCACAAGTAAAGGTACACACTGTACACACCGTTTGTCAACTCTAGCACTCTGTGGTGCTAAAACTAGGAAGCGTTCAAAGGTGTGCGAAAAACAGTCGTATGCAAAATAATGACGTTGTGGGGTCGTGTTCAAAAATTAAATAAACTTGTTTTCTGATTATAAGACATATAGATAAACTAGTTTCAGCTATTAAAACCATAGGTGGCGTTTTAGGGACTCCCCACAAAAATTGGCGACCCCACAATGCGCTCACTTTGCAGACGAAACTCCCTACAAGTGCCGACTCACAAACAAACACACACACACACACACACACACACACACACACACTTACAAAACAGTTCTAAGTAATAATTAAACATTATGAATAGTTCTTGAACAAAAACACTGTTGATATGCATGAAAACATGATTTTATACATAAATGTTACTCGACTCATGTAATATCCGAGGTTTTTTCAACAAAACGAGTGTCTGCTATTTAATAGTTTTATAAATAAATAAATAACTCTAAAAATCACTACTATTTATTTTAAATTAATAGATTTCAAAATAGTGTAATTCATGACCTCATGCTGGCGACGCGCACCTATTGTTATTAGCTGGAAATTGTAAGATATTACTTGAAATTAATCAATTTTTATCTGTTGAAAACTGTAGTTTGCCTATATTTAAAGACAAAATCAAATTTGGTAAAATTGGGTTTCGAAGTATATAATACTACTATAATACAGTTAATCATACAGTTAATACAGAAGAATGTATGAATTAATGGTTATTAGAAAAGCAAAGATAATAAACAATCGTATAATTTTTTACCAAAATAATTTTGATATAAATAAAATGTCTAAAATCATGTCCGTGTTGTGAGGCACTAACTAAATTTTGTTCTAAAGCGGAAAAGTTTAACATTTTTTGCGGAGTGTAAAAAGTATTTGGACGTGTCCGGAATCGAAACAGGCGATATAGGCCTATCTGTTTTGTGATTGATATTTGATTTCGTTTTACGTGTTTATTCTTATGAATTATTGTTGGTTTAGTAAAATGTCTAAATTTTAAGTTTTTGTTTTGGTTCCCAAATGTGTGTGATTTCTGAATTATTTTATATATTCAACAAAGTTGATGTGTAATTAATTTTGATTCTTTGAATGGGCTTGTTTTTATGATTTAAATGGTTTTAACTATGTTTGATTTTATTTTTTGCATTGCTTGAACGGAAGGAGTATAACTGTTGAAACATACATTGTATATATCCTTATATTTGTGCTCTACCCCTTATCTCTTACAAACACACGTTAGGATTGCTTCTCATAGAGATGGAATTCTCTTTTAATTACTAGATCCTGGTTGGATGATATGGTTTTATGTATAAAGTCAGCTGAGATTGCCATAAAATTAGGAAACCATACTTAATATGTCCGAAAAGCGTTTAGGCCCAATGAATGTCGTGTTAACATTAGCTAAACCTAATTTAGTATTTTATTAACATAATAATATAGGAACCTATAGTAGTCGTTCGACAAAAGTGTGACAATAAAAGTTCTTGATTGATTATTATTTATTGAAGTGCATTTGGATATACAATATTTTATGTATATTGTTTCAAATGTGTTGAAAAATAAATCTAGATTGTTGAGTGTTGCCTAACAACCAAAATGTGAAATTAATTCAATGAAATTTCTGATGTTAAGATAGAAAGACCTATTTCATGCTCTTTTAGCACTTTAAAATTACATGTGAATACTTGTTATGTCGCCAGAAACCTTTCCAGGAATGTACTCAATAATTTCCCAAAGTTTCATAGCTATCGGATAAGCGGTTTAGTAATGCACAAGGCTCATACATATATACATACATACAAACATTTATACATATATATATATATATATATATATATATATATATACTAATATATAATATATACCTATAATATATACTCATGTATTTAATATATAATATATTCTTATATATATGTTTATAATGTATATACTTATATATAATTAATAAAATAAAAACATTTCAAAAACAAGAATACCTTTAATGCATATATTAATCTATATTATTAAGATAATATATTATGGAATAATATATGCATTGAAAGTATTCTAGTTTTTGAAATGTTTTTATTTTATTAACTATATTACAAGAAAACATATCACCATATTTAATATATTTAATATATATATATATATATTTACTTATATTTTTTCTGGTATTCCCTTATCACTTAAACTATATGTACTTAAACAAGAATTTTACTTGATATTTTTGCGAGTTAAGTTTTAAAGATTGATAGTATCTCCATTATCGAGCATCACTGACCGAGGATAGTAGTAGACTCGTAGTAGTCTACTACGTATCCATATACTATATATAGACTATATATATATATATATATATATATATATATATATATTGTGTTTATAAATTAAGCCAAATAGCACGAAAGAGCTATACTGTATACTTTGCTTTTTTAGTGAAAAAATCCCCCCTATAAAACTAAAATTATTTCATTAAAATTATTTATTGAATTAAAAAAAAAAACTGTATCGACATCAATTATCCTGTATTACGAGTTTCGAAAAATGTATTGCAAATTGAATAGATGATTGAAAGTCATTTTAATAACGATTTGAAAATTTGATCCAGATACAGATAAAGAGAAAGAGTGAAGTAAAAGGACTTCAAAATGGTAGTTCATTTCCTAACGCCATTGACTGAATATCTAAATTATTTAACATAAAATATTTAACATTTTAAAACTATAATCGTATTTCTTCTAGGGTTTCTACATAAGGGGTTTACACCGATCGTAAATAACTTGACGATGTACACCCGGCTTTATTTATTTTTGGAAAGAATAAAATGTTAGGATTGGTTATCCGAGGTTTGGGCAACTCTACTTTTCCATGATCCTTCTCAACAATCCGGACAAGTTCTCGAAATATTTGTCACATTTACTATTCTAAATATTTTTCCATATGCAAGATTTACCCAAAAAGCCATCATAAATATACAACGCAATACATTTACCTGTCTAAATATAAAACAAACAGTACATGATATCACACTTATTAGCAACGTATTAACCCCTGTTAGTAATCAAAAGGAAGAATGTCGAGACAGCCACAGCCAACTTGAGTGACGAATTCTTATCGCTGCGATCTAGACTTTGGAAAACAATAGAATCAGCTGTTTATTCGACCAATGCGTTTATTAGTTTGTAGGTTACTTTTGCCTAATAATTTGATACCTTGTTGAATGCGTTGGTATTTTGGCATATTGTGTGAGGTTTTCAGATTAAAAGTAAGTGTAGTTAGTTTCTAATATTAATTATGTTTGAGGTGTCCTTTATTGCTTCGTAAAATTGTTTCTATTACGCCAAAGATATTACATTATATATATATATATATATATATATATATATATATATATATATATATATATATATATATATATATAAATTACACAAATAACTTTAAAACTAAATCGCATGTATGTAGTCTAAGTCTAGATAGCCTAATATAAATTTATGTTAAAGGAAACATAATTTATTTGATAAGTATTATTTGATGTTATTGCTGATTTTTTCCAAGCATGTCTAGCAAATACTTTGTATGTGCTTTAAGGGAGTGTAAGGGTTTCTTTTCCAAATTACAAATAATTGTAAATATCCTAACACGTGTGCAAAGTATGTTTGGTGCAACGTAACGTACAATTGTGTGTGTGTGTGTGTGTGTGTGTGTGTGTGTGTGTGTGTGTGTGTGTGTGTGTGTGTGTGTGTGTGTGTGTGTGTGTGTGTGTGTGTGTGTGTGTGTGTGAATGTATGTATGTGTTTATGTGTGTTTGTGTGTGTGTTGTGTGTTTCTTATTACTTATTATATTATTAAATTTCTTATTATTTTAATTTTTTTTAAATTGTTAAATTTAATTTTAACTTACATGGGAAAAAAGCTGTTGTAATCTTTATATTTTTTCACAAGAATTTACCTCGTAGTCTTAACACACGTCTTCTTGCCTACACGTTTGATGCTTTTACTAACAGAAAATTTTGTCTACTAACAAATCAAGCAGGACACCTGGGGTCTTGGATCAACTTATATTAAGGGAGAAGGAAGAGCAATGTCTTACAAATACATTGTTAGTGAATGGCATGAATGCACTTCTTCTACTATCTACTCGAAACTGAAAAGGCACGGAATCAAATTAGTACTTCCGTTAGGGCTAAGCTGTGACCCTGCGGATGTACCCCTGCCTCACCTGGAACATAACTGTGAAGCAGAATGTGTTAGTATGTATAACTTTTTTTGTATTATGGTTAGAGCTAGGCAGTCAGTACGGACAGCGGCCGTCTGTGTCGTATCTACCCTGTGAGGAAATGAGTGTGGATGTTGTATGTGCTTAAGCCTGTTTGTAGAACGTTGTTGCTATATGTCGGAGATGTTGTTTGATGAAAGGCACTTTCAAGCCAATGTGAGTTAGTGTTAATCTTGTACATCTAGGGGCCTTCGTGATTATTCGCAAAACCTAGTTTTAGAATAACTGAAGTCTGCGTATGCGTGAGTTGTTTGCAAGGCCCTAGATGGGGGAAGCGTAGATGAGTATGCTGCTAAACATAAATACGTATATAGTAGGGGTCTCCCGTAGTGAAAGTGGGCTTGTTCTGTTAAGCATATGATATATTTGTGTTAATCTAATTGTTGCTTTTTTAACGTGTTGGTAATGTGAGTGCTCCAAGTCAAGCCTCTGTTGAGTGTGACTCCCAAATATTTGACCTGGTTCCCCCAGTGAAATGCTCGCCTAATAGTTCTAGTAGTGTGTTAAGTTGGAGAGAAGCAGAGCCTGGCACTTGGCCACGTTCTTTTTAACTCTCCAGTAGATCAGCCATGATACTAGTACTGTAAGGTGTTCCTATAATTTGACTGTATTAGATGTGGTTCCCATGACTGAGCACATACCACTGTATCATCTGAAAAAATGACTATTTGTGTGTTAAGTGATGTTGGTATGTCGTAGATGTAGATGTTTAACAATACGGGCCCAATAATTGAACCCTGAGGGACTCTGGCTTGTATAATCCGTAGTGTAAATTGAGCTTGGTCTACATCAAACGTATACTTACAGTTGGACAGGTATGAGCTAACTATGTGTATACGCCCGTCTGGAAAGCCATAGGATCGTAGTTTCACTAAGAGCCCGTTGTGCCAGACCCGGACAAAGGTCATTTCCATGTCCAGGTAGACTAATCCTGTCGAGCAGTAATTGTTGAAACCCTAGTTTGCATGCTCCACCACTCTCATCAGCTGATGCGTGGCCGAGTGTTTTTTCCTAAGGCCAAATTGCTCTCGCCTCAGTATGTTGTGTGTGTGGATATGCTTATTGATACGTTTAAGCAGGATATTTTCAAATACCTTGCACATCCTATTCAACAAACTTAATCTTAAACTCGAGTATCAACACTTTTTGACCCGATAGTAGATAGGTTGCAGGGATTTTGGCCGCTGCCCCGGCAGTGTTTGTGTTTGTAATGAGTCGGTCGTTGTTGAGTGACGAAATTTTGTGGAGCTCTGTGAGCCTCCGCTCTGGTTACAGCGCCGGCGGTCTTCACATGGACCTCAGACTTGCGTTTTCCTGGGTTTCAGTCCCGGAGTCGGACAGCCGAATCTGCTTCTTACTCTCCTTCCTTACGACGGGCCGAAATCTGCCATCATTGTAGGTGGATTCAGCAGCAGACCCCTCCGTCATAGTGTAATCAGTACCTAAGTCTGATTTGGAGTAGGTGCTAACAGGAGTAGCTGGTCTAGATGGTTCTTTTGGTAAGACTTTGAATACGAAAACTTATTACTGATTAGCGCTTTGTTGATTAACACTATAATTTATTAGCCCAATTTCAGTTTGAACAAACTTTGACTACTCCAAAGGATAAATAATTATTGTAACGAATATTTATATAAAAAATATTAGCTCAAAATTATTCTCTGTAGGCAAATATAAAATTTGTAATAGCTAACCTTTGTTGAATGTAGCCGTCCTCGATCAGTTTTCCCCGACCAATAAATGTTCAGAAAATCCAACCAAGTACTCAGTTCTTCCCAAAAAGACTACCCTTTCACCTGAGGTCCTGGAAATCCTTCTTTAGGTCGTGCTGAGCAATTCTGCTCCAGTTTGCCGCTAATGCTTCGGCCACAAAGGCGTCCTCTGGTTGTAATAGTGAAACTGATCAGTCAAGTTTAAACTACAGAAAATAATAAAATTTTGTCAATTACTAACTGACCCAGCGAACATCGTACCACTTAAAAGTAAAGAAATGGTTTGTTAACATTAGTTAAACCCAATTTAGTGTTTTATTAAGATAACAATAGCTGATCTTATAGTAGTCGATCGAGAAACGTGTGACAATAATAGTTCTTGTTTGAATGTTATTTATTGAAATGAACTCGGCTATTCAATATTATTGGTTTTTCTTTCTGGTGTGTACACAACAAAATCTGGTTGTCTCACACGTGAGCAATCCACATGCAGCTGTTAATGTGAAACGTATGTATTTCCAAAATTAGGTTCAAATAATTTTAATTTCTTGAGTGTTACTTAGCAACCAAAATTTGGAATTAATTCAATGAAATGTCTTAAGAAATTTCTGTTTTGTAACCTAAAAAATGTATATGTTATCTCGTTGGGAAACTGTTTTGCTAAAAACTTAGCACCGTTTTATAGGTTAATATTTTTCTGCTGAAAATAATTGGTTTTGGCGCTCAAGTGTCACCTTCTTGGGCTATGCCCCTAAGACCTACTTATCTCAGAAACTTGCCCAGGTGAGTACTCAACAATTTCCCAGAGTTTCATGGCGATCGGATTAGTGTTTTAGTAGTGCATAAAGCTCATACATACATACAAACATTCATTTATATATCAGATATAACTCTCCTGGTAGGACGAACTAAAAAGATTAAAATAAATCATACTTCTTAAGAAAGGAGTATTTTCGTTGAATTTCTTTTAAGTGTAACTGAGTTGGAGAAAATGTACTAAATTGTTATTTTGTTTAAAACAGTTGTCAACCAGAATTTGTTAAAATGGCAATTAAAAAATGCCGCCTTTTCAACATGCACTTCTGATTAATTGATTACGAATCAAATTTTTGTTGGCTTGATAGAATTAATTAATGTTTATATACTACATTTTCTCGAATGTAACGTAATTCGATATATTAAACCTTTTATTACAGATTGGATTTTAAATTATGATCATATAGGGCAAATTGAACTGTTAGCTTATAATACAACCAAGCTGTGTTGTCAAATTCCCTTCAATATAATGTATAGAGTAAACATACTAATGGAAAAAATTCGAGGCGGCCACAACCAACTAGAGTACCAAATTCGTACTCTAGCTTGTAAGACAGCTTGTAGTTTTGCCGAAACTTGTATGTAGAGAGAACTATATCCTGTTGTGAGTTTTGTGTTTTTATAATATTACTTATAAATAGATTATAACGATGCTATAAGAAAGATAATGTATTTCTCAGGCAAGATGTTATATTAACTTTATATTTCTTCTGATTATTAAACCCTTGAAGCATTTACATTATATATGTACGTAAAAGTAATTTTGTAGAATTGTAGTGGCCTTTGTGTTTCATTGATTGTAATACACAGACACACACAAACTTACAGTTACACAGGCACACAGAGACACAGAGACTTACAGTTAACACAGTCACACACACAGCAAGCCAGCTGAGCTATTATAGGTAATACCATTTTTTTGGGATATAAGAAAATTTAGTTTATGACCTGTTTTATTCTCATATTAAAGCCGAGATTTGCACAATGTAAAATTGTTACCTTTGTTGTTAAATTGGCTACTGTTATAGGTTACATATGTGTTAAATGGTTAAATGATAATTGGCTATGATTGCTTTAGGTAAGAAACTTTATGAATTAGGGTTTTGGGAAACCTGCAAAGCAACAACATTGTGTTACAAAATGTATTTAGTTTTGAAGGGCCATTTTGTTTGAAAAGAACTATTAACTCCAATGCAGGACATTTCTCAAAAATCATATTTAAAAAAGTGTATAAAAATTATGAAAAATAAACACAAACCTAAAACTAATGTAGATATAAAACGGAGAAGAACAATACAGTGGGTTTTATTTGAAATGTTTACATAATGTGTTTTATGCTGGATTTATTTGTGTGGAATATTTAGGAAACGAATGGAATATTGATTTCTTGCTTTCGTGTAATTTGAGGTATTTTAATGGGAAAATTTTTAGTTAAAAAATCTAAAGTAAATACCAAACGTTTAATACCAACGTTCTAGATAAAATCTTATTACACGCAGAAAAACGTTTATCTGCAGAAGTACTTTAACACCAATACCGAAACACCGATCTCACAGGCACTAAGGGAAATATATTTATATAATTGTGTACTTTGGGTGCTTGGCAGTGCTGACATTTACAATAGCTGCCTTATTTCCCCTTCCCTTTCACATGGTAAATTTTCGTTTAGTTTGGTTTGAGCCTCTGACTTTGACATGTCATTTGTCAAAATCCTACCGGCCTGTGTTTCTGTTGCCGTATTTCGCTTAGTGGTCTGAGGTACCAGATGTTTTGGTGGTATGAGTATGTTTTAGGGGTATGAGACCGGTGTTTCGGCTGATGTATTCTGTATTTTTATTTCCTTTTACTATTTATTGTTGATAGTTAAAATGGTAAAATGGCTCGCCAGAATGTTTGCGCAAAGGATCCCGAATTTAGCGACATAATTCGTGGACTGCCAAACGATGATGATTGTGATGTTATTGACGATCCAAGTAGTAGTGAAGGAGACGATTTTCTGCTGTTTGGACAGGAAAGTAGTGATCTGGGTAACTTGGATCATGATGAAGACCTTCTTTCACGGGAAATCCATGAAAATGTTTCACTAGATAGTGGACGTGACGACTTGCCTAAATATTTCATAGAAAGAAGGAACGTCCTCCCACTGATTGGGAAAGCAATCCTACTACAAATTTAGCAAGAACCCCAGCACGCAATATTATTCGTACTGGCTTACCAGGAATAAGAGGCCGTGCAAGGCGATTAGGTAACAACCCTTTAAAAACAGATGTATGGAAGCTTTTGTTTAAAGACGAAATTATGCCGATAATAGTAGAGAATACTAATGTAAAGCTCCAAAAAGTACGGTCATAACTCAGTGATAAAACAAACAAAAGTAATTACAGGGATTCTTGCACTGAAGAGGTAAACGCTCCTATAGGTCAGTTTGCTTTATCATCGGCGTTACGATCTAATGATGATAAGATTCAGTCACTGTTTACCAGAGACTCTTGCAGCCTTACAATATTTTCTGCTGCAATGTCTGAAAAGCGTTATGAAATCCTTACGTCTTGCCTGAGATTTGATGATTGCAACGCAAAGGAGGAAAGAAAAAAAGATGACAACGCTGCACCGATTTCACAATTTTTTATAAATGTATATCAAACTATCAAGATGTATACTATCTCCTCCGCAACGACAGTAGGTGAAATGTTTGCTAAGAGAAAAGTTCATATTTGTTTGTCATGCCATTTACAATTATGTTTGTGTGAAAAAAACATCATATTATTTTAACTCTTAGTATATAGGCCTATTACAGTATTAGTATACTCTTTTCAGTTTAAGATTAAAATATCAATTTTTTATATTTCAAAGAGCATACTTGCGCTTTTTATTATTAAGATTTTTGTTTATTTCGTCATTATATAAGTTTATATTCGTTATAAATATATTTTATTTTATGAAAAGTCAATGTCATTTACTTAAAAAACCATTAAGACATACCTGTCTGTTATTGCACCTTAAATTCTCAATGTAAACGCACTGGGTAAAATAGAGGTCTCTGAGACTTGGTCTTTCCGTTAGTGTTATAAAAATGATGTTTCGGTATAAATGTTAAAATAGTTAACATCAAAGGGAACTTCCCTCCGGAGTTCCCCAGACCTCCCCCGCATCGTGCACTGCGCTAAGGTGAGCTGATGGGTTGCTTATGTTTGCTGTAATGTACGAATAGTTGGGTATTCGGTTGCATTGTGTTCTGATATGTAAAGATTTTCAAATAGAAAGAAGTACAGATGTTGGTGAGGATGGGACTAATAAGAGGAAACAAGCAGAGTTAAAATAATCCAATCGTCCTGGTACATTGTCTGGCATAATGAAATCCATTTACAAAAGGTTTATGCTATTAGTAAATTTAAAATAAGTTACCTATACACAAAGATAAAATAACATTTCATATAGCAGAAAACGTAGACTCCAGGAACAATGAATGTTTTCATGAAAACAACAATGTAACCCCAACGCATGCTACCAAGCAACTATTCTTCAGTCATTGTTAATATGTTTACAACATAATATTCTTGAATTTTGTAGTCCATTACGTTCGGTGATGGACAAAATCACAAAATATTATATAATATATTTACACTAAATAATTTTATATTATTTACCGAAATTAATTTAAAAATACCTATCTAAAAGCATTCACAGTGAATATTTTACTCTTATATTTCGTATAAATACTTTTTTTGCCTCCATAATATTTAATTAACGATTGTTGTAAACTGCATTTTCCAGCCACAAACCAATAAGGCTTTTACTTAATGTACGAGGTATGGTCTACAGAATGTTTAAGGAATATCTTATGTTTAAATGGGCCATTTATTGTTACTTTGATACTTTACTGTGTGGTTTACAATAGTGCAAAAGGCATTATTGTATGAGTACAACTATGCATCGTGGAATTTCTAACCCATTTAAGTGTTTTTATGATACGAGTCCTTCTCCATGAGTCGGCCAGAAATCTCCTTTCTTTAAAACATTTTTTAAATTATCTTCTTATTAACTTATACATACTTTATATATTAACTTAATTCAAAAATTAAATAATGAATTATTACTATTTTCATGTATACGAGGGTAGGGCGGAGGGGAATCCTAATTAGCTAGAAGCTTTAATGTATGTATTTAATTCCCTTTGGGGATACATTTTATAGAGACTCGCCACAAATTACACTGAATAATCATTTCAAGAGTATATAGTTCTAAGCTTCACGTATAACAAGGCACACACTAACTATCACGAAGGCCTTTGCCATGTTACTAACTACATGACCTTCATACCTGCCATAAACGGTGGCATGGTGAATATTATGAAATTACTTGTAGCCTATATTTTACAGATCCAGCCCAGGAATCGGGCAGATAATAAGGATGGTCTCTGCGACTTGGATAACCGCCAACTCCATGGAATGAGTCGACAAGGCTGTAAGTTATGTGACTACCTGTCTATTTACCTTCATACAACATTACACGGGTTCCTTCGTCTAAACAAATAAGTCGAATCTGTGATCTGACACTTATAAACATCTTCAGGGATAGTGATGTTTAGACTAAATTTCCCTGAGGTTTGAGCCAACACGCTTCAACTGTTATATCACTCAAAATAAAATATTGGGACTTTATAAACCAAAGGGGTTAATGTGAAAATATTGCGTTTAATTTCAATACATTACAATATTTATGAATCATGACAGCCCGCAAATACACGAGAAGAGAGAAGGGTGATTTAGAGATCCTTCCTAAGGGTTGTATCATTAAATGTTGCGAGTTTGCAGATTTTATTTCTAGTTTGTGCAACTGGTATAAGCTATTTAGGCTATAGTATTGTTTGCGTTGTTCCTATAAATCGTGTTTTAAACATAGTAGCTGTTACGTAAATGGTTGGTTTGATCAAATTACGTATCTGTAAGATGTTGTACAGTAATTTCAGTTTATATAGATCTCCTCTAAATGAGGACCTTTAGAGACACAATAAATGAAAGAGTGAACAGATATTGGACATACTTTACTGGGCGAAGTCCCACCCCTTGTTCTTCCTGTCGGATGACGGATAGTTGTTCCGGTGCACCCTTTCACGCCCTTATACCATACCTAACTAACACTAAGAAAAGAGTATATAATTCAAAATAGTCAGTGTTATAAGTTAAAAATGTCTTCATCACACGACGGAAGAAACGAAAGAAAACTGCGTCACGTATAGTAACGGGAGAGAGGCGTAACGAAACTACATTACATCTGCGCGTAACGGGAGAAAAATGAGTATAGAGTGATGGAAGGGATGTCGTTTGATCGACGTCTTGAATAGAACTGTGTCGTACCGAACCTGGCAAGGAACAAAGGTTGGCCGATAAGGAGTCCCTCTCTGAAGCATTTACACTGTTTTTTAAATTAAATTTAATTTAAAGAACAGTACGTAACATACCGGGGCCTTGAATCCTCCTAGGATTCAAAGAAGAATACAATATAAGCTACCCCAGCATGAGAGAAAAAAACAATAATTAACAATAAACAAAATGAGAGTTCTTTACAAAAAACAAATATACACTAATAAAAATGAAAATTACTTCTTCTAGAGACACGAGGAAAAATAATAAGTTTATTCTGCACTAGTGGGCAGGGGGAAAACCTTATGAGAAGTTCGAGTTATAAGTCCTTGCTTTGTCTTGAGCTGAACAATTCGCACCACACCGTCCGTAACAGGGAACACTTGTGTCACTCTTGCCAATGGCCAAGAGAGATAGGCGAAGTAGGTTGATGCACTAGCACTAGGTAGCCCACACGCAGGTTGTCTGTCATTTCCATTCATTTTGTCCGCTGCTGTAGAGTGTGAAGATATTCCAGTTTCCACCTTTTCCACAGGCGTTGGTGAAAAGCATGGACGAGGTGCCAATGCTTATGTCGATTAGTAGGAACTTCAGTCAGATTTCTTCCGGGTACGGCGACGAGTGGAGCTCCAATTAAAAAGTGTCCTGGGGTCAGAGCAGTGAGATCGGAAAGATCGTTAGACAAAGGCGTGAGTGGC
Organism: Prosapia bicincta; assembly: GCA_036971475.1. Lineage (NCBI taxonomy): Eukaryota > Metazoa > Arthropoda > Insecta > Hemiptera > Cercopidae > Prosapia > Prosapia bicincta. The sequence goes on along the minus strand of JBAIZL010000002.1, from coordinate 374,869,557 downwards.
TGAGAGTTGAGGATTGACTCGACTTGAGTTGTCAGAGTCATGAATTCGGAGAGAGTTAGAACGTGTTAATCTATGACGCGACGCAAGTGATGTTTAGCGCTTTTAATTGCGCTTTCCCATAGCCCTCCTTGATGAGGTGCAGCAGGAGGATTGAAGTGGAAATTAACTCCACGTTGAAATGAAAATTCACAAACGAGATCTTGTTCTGAGGTCCTGAGTAGAGATCGCAGAACTTTGTCAGCTTCCACAAAGTTTCTTCCAAAGTCGGAATAGATGTGTTGACAGAGACCTCGTCTAGACACAAATCGAGTCAATGCTGCAATGAACGCATCCGTCGAGAGATAAGTGACCACCTCAATGTGAACAGCCTTGGTGACAAGGCAAACAAAGACACAGATGTATGCCTTGATGGTTCGAATAGTGCGTAGATTATGTACTTTGAGAGTGAAAGGACCACCAAGGACAAAGGTTGGCCGATAAGAAGACCCTCTATGAAACATTTACAATGGTTTTAAATTATACTTAATTTAAAGAAAAGTACGCAACAGTAGCAGAAGTATTTTACAAAACGGTTCCTTGTTTTGTAATTTATTGCAGCATCACACGACTTTTTTAAAAGGACGTTGAATTGCTTGTAATTCAGGAAAAGGATTTCAGAACTAATATTTCATTCATTTTAATACTGACGAGCTTTTTTTTATTCTTTCCCAATTAAAGGCAAAGAAATCTATTTAAAATTTGGAACAAGCAATTCCTCACTTCCACGGCCAATGCAAAGATTTCTGTTGTCATCTAAACTGACATTGCGTCGTCCGGCCTCGGCCAAACAAGTTCCACTTCTCTATTCCAAACGTTAATATCGCCAACCATGAATCAGCTATTTTTTGTCGCCAGAGTTATGTTAGTTTAAGGTTATCTTTTCGACTCACAAATAATTGTAAATAATTTAACGTGTGTGAAATGTCTGTTTGTTGTAATATAACTTGGAATTATTCAGTAATGTCGATATTTAAGTCAGTAAATTTTATCTTTCGTTATTCATCTAGATTAATACCTGGTAGTTAAATGTACAGTTAATAGAATCTAAAGTTAACATACGATCTTAAAAAGTTAATGTGAATTTCTCGTATTCTCAACACGGTTTTTATTTAGTAACTTCAAAAGCTATTAGGTATTAATGTAAACCCAAACTGCTATACAGTATTATATCTAACGTTATATTCTAAACGCTTATTGAGTTTTACATTCATGTGATTTTGCCTTTACTTGCAATATTTGTTTACAAATAATAAGTTTAGGTCTGCATTCTTACTGGCAACATCCTAGTAGAATTCTTCCCTTACTATTGCAAGTTATAGGCCTATAACTCTAAACCCATGTTTGGAATAACATGCATGTTCTACTAAGACCAAAAGTCGAACTCCAGCCAATAGCTGCTCGAACTCTAGGCAGACAACTGTTTAAACTGGTAACAGAGTACTGCTCGAACTCAAGCCTGAGAAATCCTCAAGCTGTAGATAGTGAACAGCTCGAAGCGTAGTCATCCAACTCCTCGAAATGTAGCCTGAGAAATCTGTGAATTGTAGACATAGAGGTCAGCAAACTGTAGCCGGAGAGCTTCTCGAACTGTAGTCAGAGAACTACTCGAACTGTAGTCAAAGAACTCCTCGAACTGTTGCCTGAGAACTCCTCGAACTGTAGTCATAGAAATCCTCGAACTGTTGCCTGAGAACTCCTCGTACTGTAGAAAGAGAACTCCTCGAACTCCAGCCGAAGAACTAATCGAATTGTATTCTGAAAACTCCTTGATCTGTAGTTAGAGAACTCTTTGAAATGTAACCAGAGAACTACTCGAATTGTGGCTAGAGAAATCCTTGAACTGTTGCCTGAGAACTCCTCGATATGTAGCCTGAAAACTCCTCGAACTGAAGTCATAGAACTGCTATTACTGAAGCCAGAGTAATTTTATTAGTTAGTTATTAGTTTATAAGTTATTTCAAAATGATTGTGCCACCGTCTATCTGTTTAAAGGAATAAAACAGACCATACTTAAGGTTATATTTGGTCCATAACCCCACCCAATTGTTACACACAGGATCATTTTAGTTGTATAAAAATACTATTTAAACTCTTGGTGTAACTAATATTATTTTATCAATACTTTTAGTGCAAAGCTAAGGACTTGGCCAACATGAGGTGACATCGAGGCGTCTCCGGCTCTATGCAGGTTTTAGGATGCAATTTGAGCGAGTCTAAGAGTTATGATGTCAGGCCATGTTGGATTGACGAAAACAACCTGTCTAAAATGATTTACAACAACAGACATTCAAACAGAATGTGTTGCCTCTAAATTAGATAATTCTGATATCATTCCTTTATAATTTATGGGAATAATAATAAATAAACCTGTAGCCCCAGTCATTGTTACTTTACTTCCTTGTAACGAAATCAATGTGGTTTATCATTCTCTCCATGTATTTATTGTGGTTTTTTACGGTTTCAAGTTGTCCCGAAGTGTTAAAGGTGTTGTAAATCGCTTGTATTGATTTCATGGTTGTAGTCTTTTTGTTGCATAGGTGTAATAATCTCTGAGACTTCAAAGATAGCTTCACTCCTATATAGGGGCTGGCACCCTAGGGATCACATTATTCCTAGTGGGGGCTGAGACCCCGGAGATCGCAACAATCGTAGTTAGAGGCTGAGACCCCATTGATTGCAACCCACCTAGACAGGTGCTAGGGACTGCTATCACAACGTACTTGGATAGAGTGTGAGACCTCTGGGATCACAACACTCCTAGGTAGGTTCTGAGAACTTAGAGATAACGATCCTCCTAGAGAGAGGCAGAGGTCTCAGGGATCGTGACCCTCCTAGGAATGGCGTGATATCTCAGACATCCGTCCTAAAAAGGAGTTAAGACTTCAGAGTCTCCTTTTTGGGGGCTAAGACCTCAGAGATGGCCACCCACTTAGTGGGGGGTTGGACTAAGACCCAGAGATAGCGACCCAACTAGATAGCGTCTGAGACCTCAGAGATCTCAAATCTCTTAGTTAGGGGTTGGGTTTAGACTTCAGAGATGGCGCCCCACCTAGATAACATCTGAGACCTAAGAGATCCCAACTATCCTAGTCAGGGGTTAAGACCTCAGAGTTGGCAAACTACTAGTTAGGGTCTGTGCTAAGTCCACAGAGATAGCAACGCTTCGAATTAATTCTAGCTAAATCCTGAGCTTTGCCAAAATGCTTTGTTTTCGTGTCTTTTATCCAGCTACACCTAGCTCCGCAACCTCACAGGTCTAATGTTTTCAGTCACACGGTGAAGAGACATAGCATCTCCAACGCTTCTATCCTCTGATTGGAGGATCTCTACAAGTCCCTGCAGAAACATTTAAGTTTGGCTACAGCATGAACTCTCCACATGTCTCTTACACCTATCTACCTCCTTTATATATTTGTGTGTGGACTCTGTGGGTGCCTTGTGTCATCAGGCATGAGAAGGAAAAGAGAGAGATCCAATCTATACATGACAGTGGTCAATGATGTACATATTTATTCTATTCTTTACAATAGCGCATGGAACTGGAATTTTATCTTCAACTGTGCTAGGTTCTATACTCAGAATTTAGTTTTTAGGACCCAAACCCCATTATATTGAGTGTATAATATTCTTATTGTTTTTATTACTCATAATATATTATTTTATAATTACAATTTGTTATGTATAAATATTATAAATGTGTATGTTTATCAGTTTATCTTTTAAAAAAAAACTCTAATCAAACACTCACACACCACACACACACACACACACACACACACACACACAAACACACACACACACACACACACACACACACACACACACACACACACACACACACACACACACACACACACACACACACACACACACACACACACACACACACACACACACATACACACATACTCACACAAACCCACACACAAATATACAAACACACACACACACACACAACCCCCCCACACAAGCTCAAAATATAAACACACACACACTTACACAAATTACATTCTACATTGTAAAAGCCTTGAATAAATAAACACTACTAAGCTGATTTCCATTTATTTTACAGGTGACTAGTACCCCAGTGTTTCCCATACGTTTAACCCGTGGCTCTCTCGAGATAAAATGTATTTATTGAGACGTTTCTTCAGACAAATCGCTCTACTTTGTTTTTAATAAAATGTTAAGTAATTCTATTAGTGCTGCTCTTCATATAGTAGAAGCACTATAACAGTGTATTTTTTTGTATTTCTTTTAATATTGAAAGAATACATATTGAAATCTCCGAGATATTTCAGTTTGGACAGATATCTGGCTGCAGCTCGATCAGTTCTCTGGCTACATTCCGATCAGTTTTTGGCTACAGTTAGAGAAGATCTTTAAACAGATTGCGCGATTCTATGGATACAGTTTAAGATGTTCTCTACCTACAATTCCAGCAGTTCCCTGCCTACAGTGTCAGCAAAGTTCTTTCTACAAGTTTAGAAGGTCTCTAGCTACACATCATTCAGTTCTCTGAGTAGAGTTCGAGCAGTTCTCTGGCTACTGTTCATGTAGTTCTCTAATTACAGTCAGAGCATTTCTTTAGCTACAGTTAGAGAGGATCTTTGCTTACAGCTAAAGCAGTTTACGGCAACAGTTCGAGCAGTTCTCTATCTTTGTACGACTACCATTTTGAAATTCCCGTAGATTTTTCAGAACAAATGCTCTAAAGCCTCCCCGCAAAGGAAAGATTTAGTCAATGAAGAGTAATGCCGTGTATAAGCAACTATGGGGTGCTAATATCTTTCATAAATATGCAAAAATATATAAACGTAATAGAATTACGATATAGATAAATTATTTCATATGTATTAGTTTTATAAACCTAGAACCCAGAAAATATAGTTATTTCATATTTGAAAAATGGCATAGTTAATATTTTCTTTTCAAGAAGATTGTTTTGATATCTAAATGTACAAAAAAATAAATACATTCGTATTTTAGGGACTTTTTTTCCTTCAATTGAAAAAATACATCACACTTGTTTTAAGTTGCTACCATTGCAAACTCTGTTTAAAAGTTTAGAATAAAAAGATATTTGATTTGACAACAGAAATCTTTGCATTGGCCGTGGAAGTGAGGAATTGTTTGTTCCAAGACATAAATAGATTACTTTGCTATTAATTGGGAAAGAATAAAAAAAGCTCGTCAGTATTAAAATGAATGAAATATTAGTTCTGAAATCCTTTTCCTGAATTACAAACAATTCAACGTCCTTTTAAAAAGTCGTGTGATGCAATAAATTACAAAACAAGGAATCGTTTTGTAAATTACTTCTGCTACTGTTACGTACTTTTGTTTAAATTAAGTATAATTTAAAACCATTGTAAATGCTTCATAGAGGCTCTTCTTATCGGCCAACCTTTGTCCTTGGTGGTCTTTTCACTCTGAAAGTACATAATCTACGCTCTATTAGAACCTTCAAGGAATACATGTTAATTGGCTATGATTGCTTTAGGCAATAAACTTTATGAATTAGGGTTTTGGGAAACATGCAAAGCAACAACATTGTGTTACAAAATTTATTTGGTATTGAAAGGTCATTTTGTTTGAAAAGAACTATTTAACACCAGTGCAGGACATTTCTCAAAAATCAAATTTAAAAAAGTGTATACAAATTATGAAAAATAAACACAAACCTAAAACTATGTAATGTAAATATAACACGGAGAAGAACAATACAGTGGGTTTTATTTGAAATGTTTACGTAATGTGTTTTATGCTGGATTTATTTTTGTGGAATATTTTGGAAACGAATGGAATATTGATTTCTTGCTTTTGTGTAATTTGAGGTATTTTAATGGGAAAATTTGTAAATAAAAAATCTAAAGTAAATACCAAACGATTATTACCAACGTTCTAGATAAAATCTTATTACAAACAGAAAAACGTTTATCTGCAGAAGTACTTTAACACCTATACCGAAACATTGGCCTCACAGGCACTAAGGGAAATTTATTTATATATTTGTGTACTCTAGGTGAGTGACAGTGCTGACCTTTACAATTGCTGCCTCACTCCCCTCCCCTTTCACATGGTAAATTTTCGTTTAGTTTGGTTTGAGCCTCTGACTTTGACTTGTTAATTGTCAAAATCCTACCGGCCTGTGAGACCGTGTGTTTCTGTTGCCGTACTTCGCTTGATGGTCAGAGGTACCAGATGTTTTGGTTACCGCACATAGGGTTATGAGACCAATGTTTCGGCTGATGTATTCTGTATTTTATTTCCTTTTACTATTAATTGTTGCTAGTTAAAGTGGTAAAATGGCTCGCCAGAATGTTTGCGCAAAGGATCTAGACTTTAACAACATAATTCGTGGACTGACAAACGATTACGACTATGATGTTATTAACGATCCAAGTATTAGTGGAGGAGACGACTCGGACGCTGATCCCGATTTTGTGTTGTCTGAACAGGAACGTAGTGATAGTGATCTGGGTAACTTGAATGATGATGAAGACCTTCTTTCACGGGAAGTCCATGAAAATAATTTACTAGATAGCGGACGTGATGACTTGCCTGAATATTTCATAGAAAGGAGGAAAAAATGGAACATGGTCCTCCCAATGGTTGGGAAAGCAAGCCTACTACAAATTTAGGCAGAACCCCAGCACGCAATATTATTCGTACTGGCTTACCAGGAATAAGAGGCCGTGCAAGGCGATTAGGTAACAACCCTTTAAAAACAGATGTATGGAAGCTTTTGTTTAAAGACGAAATTATGCCGATAATAGTAGAGAATACTAATGTAAAGCTCCAAAAAGTACGGTCATAACTCAGTGATAAAACAAACAAAAGTAATTACAGGGATTCTTGCATTGAAGAGGTAAATGCTCCTATAGGTCAGTTTGTTTTATCATCGGTGTTACGATCTAATGAAGAAAAGATTCAGTCACTGTTTACCAGAGACTCTTGCAGCCGCACAATATTTTCTGCTGCAATGTCTGAAAAGCGTTATGAAATCCTTACGTCTTGCCTGAGATTTGATGATTGCAACACAAAGGAAGAAAGAAACAAAGATGACAAGGCTGCACCGATTTCACAATTTTTTATAAATTTATATCAAACTATCAAGATGTATACTATCTCCTCCGCAACGACAGTAGGTGAAATGTTTGCTAAGAGAAAAGTTCATATTTGTTTGTCATGCCATTTACAATTATGTTTGTGTGATAAACACATCATATTATTTTATAACATTTAGAATTTATTATAGTCTAGTATTTGTATACTCTTTTCATTTTAAGATTGAAAAATCTATTTTTTATATTTCAAAGAGCATACTTGCGCTTTTTATTATTCAAGATTTTTGTTTATTTCGTCATTATATAAGTTTACATTATTTATAAATATATTTTATTTAGTGAAAAGCCAATGCCATTTACATAATAAACAATTTCAGACATATCTGTCTGTTATTGCACTTTAAATTCTCAATGTAAACGCACTGGGTAAAATAGCAGTCTCTGAGGCCTGGTCTTTCCGTTAGTGTTATAAATATGATGTTTCAATTAAGATATTTAACAGCAAAGGGAACGTCCCATAGTAGTAGTTAATGGCACCACTTTGGCAAAAACTACCCCTAACTGGCCTGTACGTCACCGAGGACTATAGGGGTAGTTTTGGATGATGGAGGAGTTGGTGTGGCCTTGATCCTAGACTTAGGGGTGGGTTTGACTACGTTTAGAGGGGTAGGGGTAGTTTTTCGAAAAAAATATATTCTAACCCACTAACCTAAGCTAGCCAAGTTGCATCTAACCTAACCTACCCCTAGGTGAAGGGGTGATCTCAGTTACGTTCAAGACTATCCTCGGGGGTAGCTCCGGGGGTAGTATTGGGATTGGGGGTAGTTTTTGACAAAATTTTGGAAAAATGTGTCTTGATCGATAGGGTGATTCTAGAGTGCATTATCGCCATAGTTGGGGTTGGTTTCACCAGGGGTAGTTTTTAAATAATATATGAAATTGCCAAAAATCGATCGGTTGGATCAAATGACTGTATGTGGTATGTATAAAGTCCATTTTGGCAAGCTGTGGGGGTGGATTCACCAAGGGGTAGTTCTCAGATTGCCAAATAATGATCGGGGACCTAGGTTAAAGTCACTCTCGAACCCCGTGCTTGAGGTAAAACCGCCTAGGATCCGGATCTTAGGTAAAGCTACCACAGAGGCAGACCAAAGGTAAAGCCATTCCGAAGACTGCCTATAGGTAAAGTAACCCTGGAATCTGGCATCAAGGGGGGGTGGTTTTCAAATAATATATGAAATTGCCAAAAAATGATCGGTTAGATCAAACGACCAACAGTTCCCCTACGCAACACAGCGCAAACGGTGGTGTGAATACCCCAAGCTCTGAACGGTGTCATCATCCGCAGATACTGAAGGACGCCTCTCATCTATGCATAACCTATCAAGATATCTACCATAAATATCCCTGTAAATGTGTAAATACTGACATATACGTGATGGACATCAGACGATCCATTGCAGCAGAGTTGCATAAGCCTGCAAGACGAAATTTCAAAACACGCAGAAAGCATTTAAAAGGTATAGACGATGTATATCAAGCCGACTTGGTGGAAATGATTCCACACGCCAAGGACAACAACGGCTACAAGTATATACTGACCATGATAAACTGTTTGACTAAATTCGCATTTGCGCTCCCGTTAAAATCAAAATCAGGCTCTGAAATGGCTACCGCTTTGGAACCTATTTTAAAATTACACCCTATGAAAAAATTTCAAACCGATCAAGGTAAAGGGTTCAACACTCATGTATGTAAATTGATGAAAAAATACAAAATCAATCACTACACTACCTATTCCGATAAGAAGGCCTCGATAGTGGAACGCCTGAATCGTACATTAAAGGGGCGAATGTGGCGTGAATTTACTGCGCTAGGGACATATCTTTGGCTGAATCTATTGAAAAAAATTGTCAACGCCTATAATAATACAGTTCACCGTACTATCGGCATGAAACCGAGTCACGTGACTAGAAAACACGAGCAGATGTTGTTGGACAAGACACGAGCAGGAGGACCCGAGAGTAAGCTTAAAGCGCCTAAATTTCACGCAGACGATAAGGTCCGACTCTCGAAATACAAGAAAACCTTTACCAAGGGCTACTTGCCTAGTTGGACAAATGAGTTGTTTTCTATTTACGCCGTCTTACCGACAGATCCTGTCACGTACATCTTACAAGACGGCAAAGGCGAAATATTAAAAGGCAAATTTTACACCGAAGAACTGAGTAAATCAAAAGTAGGTTCGATTTACCTCGTGGAAAACGTACTGCGCACAAAAGGCAATAGAGTATTTGTGAAATGGCTGGGTTTTGATAGAAACCACAACTCTTGGGTAGATAAAGATAAGCTTATACTGTAGCCGCATAAGGCCATCTGATCATAAGACAATACCAATCTGATTGTTGTATTTAAACAGGACGATATGAATTTAAAACACATTCATTCGGATCACGTTGGCACGGACGTGTCGCTTAACACTTTCAAATAGCTCTGTGCAACAGCTTGGAAAGAGAAATTCGGCTTTATTGTAATAGATAAAGACAGCGATATAGATCAGGGTCGATATAGAATAGGTTTTGATTCCTTCGTAAAAGATTTATAATGCGTACATACACGTATAAAGACATATCACCATATGCTAATGGCGACACTACCAAAACACCAAAATCATATTTATGTTGTTTCTATTATGCCGATAAGAAGAGGTTCTGCGGAAACTACTGTAACCGTACGAATAGGCACGGGCATGTATTTAATAGGCGCTGCTGGAGACATAAGCGGTTCGGGTCGTACAGCAAGAGTTTACCGCCTATAATTCTGATAATGATTACATCCTCAAATAGAATCTATAATCGGGACATTTGGATTAGGTTCATGCATGAATTCGATAAAGGCGGCGTACCGTTTGAATTGATAATATATAATGAACACATGCTGAAAGGAACTGTTGGGCATCCGCAAATCTTGGTATCCAGATTTCGACCGTTTCCTGATTTTTTCAATCGGACACTGACTCCCAGTCACGGAGGCATAGAGTACACGCAAGTATACCTCGACATGTTACAGTACAGCTGTTCATTGCCGTATGCCTCCCGTTGTGTAGTAATCACGGAAAGGACAATTCCCTTAGTTGGCCCTATAAAGGCGTACAAGCTTATCAGCAGTGTAAAGTGTTGTGTAGACATTAGCTACAATGTGAAATATGGTCCTAGACCTTCATCGCTACCCCTACGCGGTAAAGGTAAATTTTATGAGGCTGTAATTATTAAGGCACAATGTGTGTTTACAACCGAATTTCTAAAGGTAGCCCTGCCGACCATACCTAATCACTGTCATCATTTCGGTTTGTCTTTTGATGGTTCAAAATATACGGTTGTCGATCGTAAGCAACTGCAAATGTGGTGCACATACACGGGAGCAAACGCTGATGAGTTTCTACTTTTGAATAGTTATCTCTTCGAAAACTCTATACCTAAGCTAAAACAGTACATGCAAGATATGCCCAGAGATGATAATCTAATAGTAGCCGAAATACCTCAATGGCGTGACAATATAAAACGTACCTTTGTCTTTAGGAGCGCCGAGAGGGTGGAAAGTATACCGTATTTTGACATCAACATATACAGATACTTCCGAGGTTTACCTTGGGCCAATTCGAAATTGATGAAAGTGTCCGCATCACAGGTTGTGCAATATCTATTGCGTGAAAAGCGCTACGCCATGTTTTTCGATCTTTGGAACTGTCTTAAAAGCTATATGATAGTCGAATTACGGGTCATTAAACAATATGACACCAGAGGAGGAGCAAGTTATCTCTGACATCGCCCGTTTGAGGGAGAACATCAAGAGAAAGTATCTTCAGATAAAGTTCGGCGATGCAGACGCTGAACGAGTTTTGACTAAACAATATAGTCCCATCATTAAAGAAATTTCGAAAATTCGTCGTCTACAGCCGAAAATGGAAATTAAAAAAGAAGAAGAGATGGATGTAGACAAAAAGGAGGAGGAGGAGGAGGATGCCTCACAACCCTATGCAACCGAATTTCATCGACACCGAAGTAATAGTCGAGTCTGAACCTTCACCGATGCCTCAAAGTAGTGTTGAATCAACAGACGAGTCTGGACCCTCAGTAACACCGATGCGTCAAACTAGTGCTGTTAAAGAGCTACTATCAACACCGTCGGGCCAAGAGGATAGTGTTCGTTATGTCCATACAATATTCAAACATCGTCTACCGCGGACCTATGTGCTGAGAATGATTAAAGACCATAAGAATACAATTGATAACACATACGGTCCTCGAATAACAGGAGACGGTACTGTTATGATAGGCGATAAGTATATAAGGTTTGACGATGAAAATGGCGACATCATCATTGACGGAGACACTTACAAGGGAAACGAAGGGCTATATGAATTGATATTTATACGCAAACCCGATGAAACTCTATACACAAAGGCCGATCTGAACACTTATAAACAAATCTGTGAACAAACCAGTGCTCATAGGAAAAGATATAATCATCTCTTAGCCATAAACCGTGCTAGTAAATCAGCCAAGTACAAGTCAGTTATATCGAGATTGTTTCCGCCGACCGGTTTACGTAGCGGCAAAGGTTATGCCTATTGGGACAACCTTAACGAACTCTGTGATAGGTTACGACTTCTTTTGTCATCTCAAGAGGTAGGTCATACGGGTCATGAGAACGAAATTGCCTCCATTATAGAAGAGCTGAGGGAAGCGGGTTTTATAAAAGGCAGTGGAAATAGAAATATTAGGACATTAATAAGATGAGCGTCGATAAGTTTGGACGTTTTTCGGACCAGGTTAACGCTCCCCACCCCCATCATCAACAGCACGGTATAGGTCTGACTCCCGATGGTAATCATTATGACGCGATAGGCAAGTTATTGCGCAACGTTGGTGATCCTATTGAGGACAGAGATGCTGTCAATGCGGGTACGATAGCTAAAAAATGTTTAAATATCGACGAGGACAGGAAAAAATACTACACTAAAGGCTATTCTGTAGGCGGTCTAGGCCACCCCGTTGAGAACGGCGATGCAGTGTCCAAAACGTATCTCGAACAAAACTGTTTGACCCGAATAAAGAACAGATATCATACAAAAGGCTTGCCTTTGGGAGGTCTCAAAGGGCCAAAAGAAAAAGATGATGCCGTAACGAGAGCCTACTTGGAATCGTTGGTTCCTATTAAACTAGCCGATTTTTTTCCTTTTGGCAACCAAAGGGTGTGCGGTATATCGGCGCCTATGAAAGGCTCTGACGCTAATAACATGAAGTACGTCAGTGATAATTTCTTATCGAAAAACGCAAAGGGTAAATTTGACGCTCACGGATTGGCCATATGTAATGTTAAAACGCCCTTGTATAAAAATGACGCTGCTACATAATTATACGTGGACGATAGGGTGCCTCGAAAAGACAAAACTCTTTGGAGTTTTCGAAATAAGCGGCTCGCTCAGGTCAAAGAACCCTTGTACCAACAAGATGCCGTCACACTGGGTTTTCTAATAAAAAATACGCTGTTTCTCACCATACTGCCGACCGGTAAAATGTATAACTAATGTTCGAGACGGTTTCACCGATGTTGACGCCTTTAACGTTCGTCAGCTTCATGAAATTAAATCTTGGATAAAGAAATACACTCTGCATTCCGAGGAGACGGGTGACTACTACTGGTTAAACTCTAAGCGCTTATCGGGGTTAGACGATGGTATAGCCGATAAAGATGCTGTTTCGCAAAGGCAATTGAATACGGCTATTCAGAGCCTAAGAGACACGCTAATGCGAGAGATGTCGAGGCCTATCAAAAAATAGATCGACAAGGTCATATCAATAGGCGATTATAAATACGGGAACACCTTAAAAATAATATCAGTCGTTGAAATGTTCTTCGAGCTGACGTTACTGTTCGTCTTGTGGAGCTCATCGCTCGCAACGTCTTCGCCTATTACGATGCCTACGGTATTTTGCGGATATACTGAAACTAACGGTAGTAGTAGTAGTATTGTTCAGGCTAAGACCAACCGTAAATGGGGTATCAACGGACTGACTTGGTAAATGTATGGTTATAAAAAATATCTCAATATCGCTTTGCACGCATTCAATCTCTGAGGTAGATATTTCCCTTTGACTTTTACTCTCGACTCGACAAGACCAAATATCGCTATATTATTCGCGGACGCTGAACATATAAAACTGTCGGAAGGAAAAATGCGCGGTACTAGATTTGACGGTAGAGGAAGAGTCGTTGCCCACGCTTTTGCACCTCATGTGCTTCAATCGCAAGTAGAGATACACTTCGATAACGAAGAAGAGTGGGATTTTACAATGTCTACATCCGATAATTGCCGTAACTCGTTTTACGCAGTTCTGGTTCACGAAATAGGGCACGCTCTAGGCCTGTCTCATAATAAGAAACATGATTCGATAATGTATCCGTATACGACCACCCGAAATATATCCAGTATGTATTATTTGGACCTTTCTTCGGACGATATTAATAATATTCAGTATCTATATGGAGCAAAACCAACCACCACCAACACCACCACAACTGCCTCCACCACTACCACCACTACAAGCACTAGTACCCCTACTACCATCAGCTCCACCACCACTACACTTCGTCCTACACCTACTACGATCAAAACAAAAATAAACACTATCGATTTATGCTCTGTCCGAGGCTTTGACGCTGTTTTAATCGCTATGAAACATATGTACTTGTTTCACGGACAGTATGTATGGATATTGCATTTGGATCCGAATAAGAGAGAAGCCGATCCGAAACCCGAAATCATTTCGGAATGGTTAAACTATTTGCGACCCGGTTTTACAAACGTTACCGCAATTTATCAATCACTCAACGGAGATGTGATGCTCATTGCTCACGGATGGGTTTACGCTATAGAATATCCTAGTCTTTTGAAAAGATATATTTACACGCTGAAAGATTGGATAGGACGACCGATGAAGACGGTTAACGCTATTTTCAACAGTCATCTGGGTAAAATAATTGTCCTCTACGACAACGCCTATGTGGTGAGATATGATGAATGTAGGTGCACCGGTTTGTATCAAGGGCCTATGACCGCATTGTACCACGGTTTACCAAACGATTTGCGCTGCGGTTTCAGATATATGGACGGAAATCTTTATTTCTTCACCGCCGACAATCAGGTATTTGTGTACAACGAATTTCTGGAAGCCGTGACGGCAGTTGAAAAGGATATTTTCGATGTTTTGAAAATACGTTGCATGAAGAAGGCTAGACTCCGAGAGCTATATGTAATCTTGAAAGACATATTTTATAAGTAGACGCTGTGACTGTTGCATTTCATTAATAGAATGGGTGCCAAACGGGACACACCTGTCGTAAAGACGGGACGCGGACTAGTGTCTGGCATTTTGAATAAAGCCATCGATTTACTACCAGTCGAGTTACACTTACCTTCGTACAATTATTGCGGACCGGGAACAAGACTGAAGAAACGCCTGGCGCGAGGTGATAAAGGTATAAATCCGTTGGATGAGGCCTGTAAACAACACGATGTCGCATACAACAGTTACAGTGATTCGGATAACAGACGCGTAGCCGACGGAACACTAGCGGGGAAAGTTTGGGACAGAGTCAAAGCGGGTGACGCATCGCTCGGTGAACGCGCTGCCGCTTTGGTCGTAGCGACGGCAATGAAAGCAAAGACGGCATTTGGTGGGGGTAAAAAACGTCGTCCTCGTCAGCCTACCGTTCAACAGCTGCTGAAACGTCTGCAAGGCAAAGGGCTTTACTTGAAACCTTACAAGAAACAAGGTCGCGGGAAGAAGAGATGTGCGAAAAAAAACTTCGATAGATTGTATACCCGTTAGACCGTTGACTAATGTAGATCTGGAGAGATACGCTTTAGCCTTGGAAGTACCGTGGTTCAGAGGAGTATACATGAGAGACACATTACCTGTACGACCTTTAAGAAACGAATCGGCTATCGTGAATTTGGATAGTATAACCGGCTCCGGTACCAATTGGGTATGTTACAAAAAGAGAGGAAACTCTATAGAGTACTATGATAGTTTCGGGAATCTGCGACCGCCAATTAAGCTAAGTAGGTATCTTGGTGAAGACGCCAACGTACACTATAACTACAGGGGGCATCAAAAAGACAACTCAGTCGTTTGCGGTCATTTGTGTTTAAAGTTTCTAACGTCATGAGTATAGTGCTAACAGATCGCACACCTGTTTTGTCATGTGACTTTTTCCCGCCAATTGATGTTTCAAAAGGCGAGTGGGAAATAGGTTTTATCGATCTAGCAACATACAATTCGATACCGAACATCGTTGAGAATGTAAACAACCGTTTTCATTACGGTGATGATAATGATATTCACACGATTACATTACCAACCGGATCCTACGAAATATCCGATATTGAGAGGTATATTAAATCGAAACTAGTTGACGATACCGTTTTAGTATTGACACCTAATAATAACACACTCAAAGTGGAGATAAAATGTTCGCACGCGATCTTTTTCGACAATGCCATGTCTATAGGCCAGCTGATGGGGTTCAGCGAGAAGAAATTAGAGGAAAATTAAGACACTCTTCTGATCGGCCGGTAGATATCATCAGGGTTAACGTGATTCGCGTGGATTGCAATGTGGTCGCCGGATCGTTTCAAAACGGCATAGAATGCCATACTTTGCACGAATTTTATCCGCAGGTACCGCCCGGTTATAAGATTGTAGAAGTCCCGCAGAGCGTAATATATTTACCTGTCAACGTAAGCGTCATTCATAATATCACCGTAAGTCTAAGAGATCAGAACGGTGATACAATCGACTTTCGTGGAGAGGTCATTTCCGTACGATTACATTTACGAAGACGCCGAGATGGGTCTAATAATTAACGTGCGCTTCCAAAAGAAGGGTGGCAGTTTACGTCCGACGACGGCACAGTTAACACTGCGAAACGTTAGGTTCCTCAGATCTTTGGGTTTTAAAGTGAACAATGGAGGACCTTTTGGCTATCGACTCTAGCGCCGAGTACGACAACAACCTGAACGGGCTGGAGTACCATACTCATCGGCCGTACTCATCCGCTACGTTTGGTAATAACGATGAAATTCGTATCCCCATTCATCAGCAAGATGTCATTACGATTCCTTTTCAGAGTACGCTGCATATAAGCAGTTTTCGTTGCGCGAAAACGAGAAAAATAAACTCGGATATTGCGGTTGGCTAGGAGTAGGTAAAACAGATAACGACTGCAAAGAGTTCAACGTGGTTATACCGTTGCGTATGCTGATGGGGTTTTTCGTGGATTACAATAGAATTGTATTCAATGTGAAACAGGAGCTCGTCCTTTTGCGTTCATCCTCAAATTTTAACGTAATAGTTAACCCAGATGCGACAGATATTTATTTGAAAATAACTACTATCTATTGGCGAGTTTCACACGTCTTCGTAGCCGACCCGATAAAAGTAAAACTTTTGAAGATGATTGAACGCGATGTCACCGTTCACGTGCCACACCGTAAATGGGTACTAATAGAATACCCCGGTTTACCTGCCACGAAGCAACTCACCTGGACTGTAAAGACCGCTTCGCAGCTGGAAAAACCTCGTTACGTAATTTTCGCTATGCAAACCGATCGCAAACACGAGATTAAGGCTAACGCTTCAGAGTTTGACGGTTGCAAGGTAACGGATGTAAAATTGTATCTCAACTCTCAGTACTTTCCCTACGATAATATTCTCGGCGACACCAACCTGTTGTACGACATGTACGTTAGATTTCAACAGTCCTATTATTCACGCGAGCCATCACCGTTTCTATACTTGTCTACCTTTAAAGGGAAAACATCGATTTTTGTAATCGATTGTTCGAAACAAAACGATACGATAAAATCAGGGCCTGTAGATGTGAGACTCGAAATCGAGGCGTCTGACAATATTCCGCCTAATACTTCCGGTGACTGCTTGATTATTCACGATTCGCATATTGTCTATAACCTGCTATCTGGTGTTGTTAAAAAGATTACATAATCTGTGACGACGCGATAAATTACCCGATTTGTGTGCATTTAAGCTCAGTCGTGGCTTGTACTCTCAGACGGGTTGAAACATGCAAGCTGTGGTCGAGTTTCACGCTTTCATCGACAACGCGGGTAAATACATTGTCAAGGAACTGGCTGTGGTTGCCGAACACTATCATAGTGTTACAATATTTAAGCCGCCTTACAGATTTCACAATATAAACGAGTCAGCGCAAAAGTCTACTCTTTGGTTACAGTCGCGCTATCACCGTATCGGCTGGTACGAAGGTAGCATACCATTTGACGAAGACACAATGCGAAAGATGTTTGCACCGTTTGACACCATATTCACAAAAGGTTTGGAGAAGGCTAGATTTCTAAGGCAGTTTCACACCGATGTACGTGAATTGCCAAAAGAGAGACACGACGTCTCTTGTAAATAGTATAATTGTATATTACCTCAGCATAATAATGATGTAGACTGTAGATGCGCACTGCGCAGTGCTAAATATTACTTCGATCTGCTCCTAGCGTAGTGTCACTTGGGTGAAGATAATTCTTGTGTGTCTGGGTCACTGGCGTGGAGTTAATTCTTCCGTAAACCTGTGTGTGTCTCTGGTGTGGAGTTAAACCTCTGTGTTTGTCTGGGTCACTGGCGTGGAGTTAATTCTTCCGTAAACCAAAGTGTGTCTGGGTCACTGGCGTGGAGTTAATTCTCCCGTAAACAAAAGTGTGTTTGGGGTCACTGGCGTGGAGTTAATTCTTCCGTAAACCTGTGTGTCTGGGTTACTGGTGTGGAGTTGAACCTGTGTGTGTCTGGGTCACTGGCGTGAAGTTAATTCTTCCGTAAACCAAAGTGTGTCTGGGTCACTGGCGTGATTTTAATTCTTCCGTGAACCCTAGTGTATTTACGTGTGGAGCAGATTAAAAAATTTATAAAAATTTAAAAATAGAAAACTACAAAAAAATATAAAAATTAAAAATTCAAAAAAATATAATCAGGAGACTACATTTTCTCATGGAGTGGTAGTCACTTGGGGGTAGCGTTGGTTTGGGGCTACTACCCAAGGGGTAAGCCTTCTGCTTGCCCCGGCTTGTAATGCGGGCATTGAATCGGCTTCACTGATTCAGTTGACGGTCCTAACCCCGTGAAAACTGCAGAAGGCAAGCGTAGCGACATCTTGAGAGGTCAATGAGTATCTCAGATCGAGGGCTGGCGCTTGATTGATGTCGCACGGTAAGTGTAATAATCATTAAATTGTATATCAATTGTTTTTGTTGTTGCTATATTGTTTTCGATCTTGTTTTTTAGAGACATTCGAGCTGGCTCAGACCGTAATGGCTTTGGTCAGTGGATAGCAGTATTTACATACCTATTTTGGTATGCATTGGTAGCTATCTATATATTGTCTAGGCTCATATCATAAAGGCTACTTATCGGATACTATGTGTTAACACATCGTCAAGCTATCCATCGGGTACTATGTGTTATCTATTGTGGTAGAGTAGCTATCTTTATGGATATATTGTCTAAAGCTCAAGTCATAAGGGCTTTGGCCAGTTGTTTACCGACATAGTGCAATGTCATTACCGGGCCCCTGCAATGTGATTGGTCGATTCAGCTTGTTGACTATTTGAACTCGGTGTATAATTGTTGGTCGGTTAAAATTAGCGTTTAGTTGGAAAGTTGGTCGTTTGATCTGACCGATCATTTTTTGGCACTTTCATATATTATTTGATAACCACCCCCACTTAATGCCAGATTCCAGGGCGGCTTTACTCAAGGGCAAGCTTCGGGATGGCTTTACCTGAGTCCTTGTTCCGTGTTAGCTTTACCTAAGGTTTAACTCCATGGTAGCTTTACCTAGGTCCTGGCTCCTGGGCGGCTTTACCTAAGGCCAGGTTCCAGGGTTACTTTACCTAGGGCATGGCTTCGGATTGGCTTCACCTGAGGCCCGGCTCCTAGGTGGCTTTACCTCAAGCACGACTCCAGGGTGACTTTTACCTAAAGTCAGGATCCTGGGTGGCTTTACTTAAGGGTTGGCCTCGGGCTGGCTTTACCTGAGACCGTGCTCCAAGGTAGCTTTACCTGAGGCCCTGCTCCATGTTGGCTCTACCTGCTCCTAGGCGGCTTTAACTAAGGCCTGGTTCGTGGGTGACTTTTACCTAAGACCCCGATCGATTTTTGGCGATCTGAAAACTACCCATGGTGAATCCACCCCCACAGCTTGCCAACACATACTCTAACGATACGCCATACAGTTGTTTAGTCATTTGATCCAACCGATCGATTTTTTGCTATTTCATATATTATTTAAAAACTACCCCTGGTGAAACCACCCCCAACTATGGCGATAATGCACTCTAGAATCACCCTATCAGTCAAGACACATTTTTCCAAAATTTTGTCAAAAACTAGCCCCAACCCCGATACTACCCCCCGAGCTACCCCCGAGGATAGTCTTGAACGTAACTGAGATCACCCCTTCACCTAGGGGTGGGTTAGGTTAGATGCAATTTGGCTAGCTTAGGTTAGTGGATTAGAATATATTTTTTTCGAAAAACTACCCCTACCCCTCTAAACGTAGTCAAACCCACCCCTAAGTCTAGGATCAAGGCCACACCAAACCCTCCATCATCCAAAACTACCCCTAGAGTCCTCGGTGACGTACAGGCCAGTTAGGGGTAGTTTTTGCCAAAGTGGCACCATTAATTACTCATAGTGTAATACAAAGTTGTAGGTAAAATCAATTATTGTTGTTATTGCATTTGCGGACTAATAGTGAGCCAAGCAGAGGATGAGTTGAGAAAGGCTCTTCGAATCCCTCCGGAGCCCCCAGAACTCCCTCGCATAGTGCACTGCACTAAGGTGAGCTGATGGGCGGCTTATGTTTGCTGTAATGTACGAATAGATGGGTATTCGGTTGCATTGTGTTCTGATATGTAAAGATTTTTAAATAGAAAGCAGTACAAATTTTGGTGAGGATGGGATTAATAAGAGGAAACAAGCAGAGTTAAAATAATCCAATCGTCATGGTACATAGTCTGGCAAAATGAAATCCATTTACACAAGGTTTATGCTATTAGTAAATTTAAAATAAGTTACCTATACACAAAGATAAAATAACATTTCATATAGCAGAAAACCTACATTCCAGGAACAATGAATGTTTTCATGAAAACAACAATGTAACCCCAACGCATGCTACCAAGCAACTATTCTTCAGTCATTGTTAATATGTTTACAACAAAATATTCTTGAATTTTGTAGTCTATTACGTTCGGTGATGGACAAAATCACAAAATATTATATAATATATTTACACTAAATAATTTTATATTATTTACCGAAATTAATTTAAAAATATCTATCTAAAAGCATTCACAGTGAATATTTTACTCTTATATTTCGTAAATATAAAATAAATACTTTTCTTGTCTCCATAGTATTTAATTAACGATGTTGTAAACTGCACTTTTCCAGCCACAAACCAATAAGACTTTTACTTAATGTACGAGGTATGGTCTACAAAATGTTTAAGGAATTTCTTATGTTTAAATGGTCCATTTATTGTTACTTTGATACTCTACTGTGTGGTTCACAATAGTGCAATAGGCATTATTTTATGCAGTACAAATATGCATCATGGAATTTCTAACCCATTTAAGTGTTTTTATGTTATGAGTCCTTCTCTATGAGTCGGTCGGAAATCTCCTTTCTTTAAAACATGTTTTAAATTATCTTATTATTAACTTATACATACTTATTAGATTAACTTGATTGAATAATAAAATTGAATAATTAATTATTACTATTTTCATGTATACGAGGGTAGGGTGGAGGGGAATCCTAATTAGCTAGAAGCTTTAATGTATGTATTTAATTCCCTTTGCGGATACATTTTATAGAGACTCGGCACAAATTACACTGAATATTCATTCCAAGAAAAAATAGTTCTAAGCTTCAATTATAACAAGGCACACACTAACTGTCATGAAGCCTTTTGTCAGAAAAGCCTTGCTATCTCTGGATCTTAGTCCAACCCCCCACTAATTCGGTGGCCATCTCTGAGGCTTTAGCCCCCAAAAATGAAACTCTGAAGTCTTAACTCCTTTTTAGGAGTAAATTAAAACCATTGTAAATGCTTCAGAGAGGGACTTCTTATCGGCCAACCTTTGTCCTTGGTGGTCCTTTCACTCTGAAAGTACATAATCTACGCTCAATTTGAACCATCAAGGCATAAATCTGTGTCTTTGTTTACCTTATCACCAAGGCTGTTCACATTTAGGTGGTCACTGACCTCTCGACGAATGCGTTCATCGCAGAATTGACTCGATTTGTGTCTAGACGAGCTCTTTGTCAACACATCTATTCCGACTTCGGAAAAAAAACTTTGTGGGAGCTGACAATGCTCTGCGATCTCTACTCAGGACTTCAGGACAAGATCTCGTTTGAGAATTTTCATTTCAACGTGGAGTTAATTTCCACTTCAATCCTCCTACTGCACCTCATCAAGGATTGCTATGAGAAAGTGAAATTAAAAGGGCTAAACATCACTTGCGTTGCGTCATAGATGAACACGTTCTAACTCTCTCCGAATTCATGACTCTGACAACTCAAGTCGAGTCAATCCTCAACTCTAGACCACTCACACCTTTGTCTAACGATCCTTCCTATCTCACTGCTCTGACCCCAGGACACTTTTTAATTGGAGCTCCACTCGTCGCCGTACCCGGAAAAAATCTGACTGAAGTTCCTACTAATCGACATAAGCATTGGCACCTCGTCCATGCTTTTCACCAACGCCTGTGGAAAAGGTGGAAACTGGAATATCTTCACACTCTACAGCAGCGAACCAAATGAATGGAAATGACAGACAACCTGCGTGTGGGCTACCTAGTGCTAGTGCATCAACCTACTACGCCTATCTCTCTTGGCCATTGGCAAGAGTGACACAAGTGTTCCCTGTTACGGACGGTGTGGTGCGAATTGTTCAGCTCAAGACACAGCAAGGACTTATAACTCGACCTTCTCATAAGGTTTTCCTCCTGTCCACTAGTGCAGAATAAACTTATTATTTTTCCTCGTGTCTCTAGAAGGAGTAATTTTCATTTTTATTAGTGTATATTTGTTTTTTGTAAAGAACTCTCATTTTGTTTATTGTTAATTATTGTTTTTTTCTCTCATGCTGGGGTAGCTCATATTGTATTCTTCTTTGAATCCTAGGAGGATTCAAGGCCCCCGGTATGTTACGTACTGTTCTTTAAATTAAATTAAATTTAAAAAACAGTGTAAATGCTTCAGAGAGGGACTCCTTATCGGCCAACCTTTGTTCCTTGCCAGGTTCGGTACGACACAGTTCTATTCAAGACGTCGATCTAACGCCATCCCTCCCATCACTCTCGACGTGACTTAGTTTCGTACTTCCTAAGCCAGATTCGGTCTTAGACGCATTTTTCTCCCGTTACGCGCAGATGTAACGTAGTTTCGTTACGCCTCTCTCTCGTTACTATACGTGACGCAGTTTTCTTTCGTTTCTCCCGTTGTGTGACGAAGACATTTATTAGCCTATAACAGTGACTATTTTGAATTATATACTCTTTTTTTGTGTTAGGTAAGGGATAAGTGCGTGAAAGGTCACCCGAACAACTGTCCGTCATCCGACAGGAAGAACAAGTGGTGGGACTTCGCCCCTCCTCTAGAGGAGAACTATATAAACAGATATTACATCTTCCATACATCTGTTTTTAAAGGGTTTTTACCTAATCGCCTTGCACGGCCTCTTATTCCTGGTAAGCCAGTACGAATAATATTGCGTGCTGGGGTTCTTGCTAAATTTGTAGTAGGCTTGCTTTTACAATCACTGGGAGGACGTTCCTTCTTTCTATGAAATATTCAGGCAAGTCATCACGTCCGCTATCTAGTAAATTATTTTCATGGACTTCCCATGAAAGAAGGTCATCATCATCATCCATGTTACCCAGATCACTATCACTACGTTCCTGTCCAGAAAACACAAAATCGGGATCAGCGTCCGAGTCGTCTCCTTCACTACTACTTGGATCGTCAATAACATCACAATCGTCATCGTTTGTCAGTCCACGAATTATCTTGCTAAATTCGGGATCCTTTGCGCAAACATTCTGGCGAGCCATTTTACCATTTTAACTATCAACAATAAATAGTAAAAGGAAATAAAATACAGAATACATCAGCCGAAACACCGATCTCATACCCCTAAAACATACTCATACCACCGCAACATCTGATACCTCAGACCACTAAGCGAAATACGGCAACAGAAACAAACGGTCTCACAGGCCGGTAGAATTTTAACAAATGACATGTCAAGGTCAGAGGCTCAAACCAAACTAAACCAAAATTTACCATGTGAAAGGGAACGGGGAATAAGGCAGCTATTGTAAATGTCAGCACTGCCAAGAACCCAGAGTACACAATTATATAAATACATTTCCCTTAGTGCCTGTGAGACTGGTGTTTCGGTATTGGTGTTAAAGTACTTCTGCAGATAAACGTTTTTCTGTTTGTAATAAGATTTTATCTATAACGTTGGTATTAAATGTTTTATTTTAGGTTTTTTAACTACAAATTTTCCCATTAAAATACCTCAAATTACACAAAAGCAAGAAATAAATATTCCATTTGTTTCCTAAATATTCCACACAAATAAATCCAGTATAAAACACATTAAGTAAACATTTCAAATAAAACCCACTGTATTGTTCTTCTCCGTTTTATATTTACATTACATAGTTTTAGGTTTGTGTTTATTTTTCATAATTCTTATACACTTTTTTAAATATGATTTTGAGAAATGTCCTGCACTGGTGTTAAATAGTTCTTTTCAAACAAAATTACCTTTCAAAACCAAATACATTTTGTAACACAATGTTGTTGCTTTGCATGTTTCCCAAAACCCTAATTCATAAAGTTTCTTAACTAAAGCAATCATAGCCAATTATCATTTAACCATTTCACACATATGTAACCTATAACAGTAGCCAATTTAACAACAAAGGTAACACTTTTGCATTGTGCAAATCTTGGTTATAATATGAGGTTTTTTGCTTTTGTTACTTTAAAAACCTGTACCTAGAGAATAAAACAGGTAATAAACTAAATATTCTTTTATCACAAAAGAAATTGTATTACCTATAATAGGTCAGCTGGTTTGTGTGTGTGTGTGACTGTGTTAACTGTAAGTCTCTGTGTCTCTGTATGGCTGTGTAACTGTGAGTTTGTGTGTGTCTGTGTATTACAATAAATGAAATACAAATGCCACTACAATTCTAAAAAGTTACTTTTGCGTACATATATAAAATAAATGCTTCAAGGGTTTAATAATCAGAAGAAATATAAAGTTAATATAACATCTCGCCTGAGAAATACATTATCTTTCTTATACCATCGTTATAATCTATTTATAAGTAATATTATAAAAACACAAAACTCACAACAGGATATAGTTCTCTCTACATACATGTTTCGGCAAAACTACAAGCTGTCTTCCTTGTTCGATTTTAGCAAAACAAAGGTACTTGTAAAATTTAAATATTTCTTTCTATGGGGTTAATGTAAAATAATGTATGTATGTCTCTCCAGATAAAATGTATGTATTGAGACGTTTCTTCAGACAAATCGCTCTACTTGGTTTTTAATAAAAAGTTAAGTAATTCATTTAGTGCTGCTATTCATATAGTAGAAGCACTTAGCCTATAACAGTGTATTCTTTAAAATTTCTTTTAATAAACAGTAAAATTAGCTAATAGACGGATGGTTCAGCCCTGACGACAGCCATTATAAGAATTCTGCAAGGAAAGGCAGACCCTTGTTATATAGTCTGTAGTTATCTACTCCTAAACAAATTATTTTATCATTTTACTGCCACTACCACATTGTGATTCGTCCCTGGCGCCCCTGATAATGATGTGCCTACCCCCAGGTAGCCACGGCTTACACTTTGTGAACCACTGCTTGTAAACTGTATGTATATTATTATTTTCTTTAAATTGTATTCTAGTATTCAAAATGTACTCGAAAATCTGTGAAAAGTTTTTATAAATGGTAGGCCTATAATAATTATTATTATTACAGTATTGTTATTATTATTTATAGGGACAACACAAACAATACTATAGATTAAATAGCTTATACCAGTTGCAGAAATTAGAAATAAAATCAGCAAACTCGCAACATTCAATGATACAACCCTTAACAAGGATCTCTAAATCACCCTTCTCTCTTCTCGTGTATTTGCGGGCTGTCATAATTCATAATTATTGTAAAGTATTGAAATTATACGCAATATTTTCAATTTAACCCCTTTGGTTTATAAAGTCCCAATAATTTATATTGAGTGATATAACAGTTGAAGCGTGTTGGCTCAAACCTCAGGGAAATTTAGCCTAAACATCACTATCACTGAAGATGTTTATAAGTATCAGATCACAGATTCGACTTGTTTGTTTAGAGGAGGGAACTCGTGTAATGTTGTATGAAGGTAAATAGGCAGGTAGCCACATAACGTACAGCCTAGTCGACTCATCCCATGGAGTAACCGAGGGAAGATGGCGGTCATCGAAGACGCAGAGTCCATCCTTAATATCTGCTGGGTTCCTGGGCTGGATCTGTAAAATATAGGCTACAAGTAATTTCATAATATTCACCATCATGTCACCGTTTATGGCAGGTATGAAGGTCATGTAGTTAGTAACGTGACAAAAGGCTTCATGATAGTTAGTGTGTGCCTTGTTATATGTGAAGCTTAGAACTATATACTCTTGGAATGATTATTCAGTGTAATGTGTGCCGAGTCTCTATAAAATGTAAAATTGTTTGTGGCTGAAAATTGCAGTTTACAACAATCGTATCAGCGTGCATTAAATATTACGGAGGAAAAAAGTATTTATACGAAATATAAGAGTAAAATATTCAATGTGAATGCTTTTAGATAGATATTTTGATATTGATTTCGGAAAATAATATAAAATTATTTAGTGTAAATATATTATATAATATTTTGTGATTTTGTCCATCACCGAACGTAATGAACTACAAAATTCAAGAATATTGTGTTGTAAACATATTAACAATGAATGAAGTATAGTTGCTTGGTAGCATGCGTTGGGGTTACATTATTGTTTTCATGAAAACATTCATTATTAATGGAATCTAGGTTTTCAACTATATGAAATGTTATTTTATCTGTGTGTATAGGTAACTTATTTTAAATTTACTAATAGCATAAACCTTTTGTAAATGGATTTCGTTTTGCCAGACTATGTACCAGGACGATTGGATTATTTTAACTCTGCTTGTTTCCTCTTATTGGTCCCATCCTCACCAACATCTGTACTGCTTTCTATTTAAAAATCATTACATATCAGAACACAATGCAACCGAATACCCAACTATTCGTACATTACAGCAAACATAAGCAACCCATCAGCTCACCTTAGTGCAGTGCACTATGCGAGGGAGTTCTGGGGGTTCCGGAGGGATTCGAAGTGCCTTTCACAACTCATCCTCTGCTTGGCTCACTATTAGTCCGCAAATTCAATAACAACATTAATTGATTTCACCTACAACTTACTATTACACTATGGGACGTTCCCTTTGCTGTTAACTATTTTAACACTTATACAGAAACATCATTTTTATAACACTAACGGAAAGACCAAGTCTCAGAGACCGTTATTTTACCCAGTGTGTTTACATTGAGAATTTAAAGTGCAATAACAGACAGATATGTCTGAAATGGTTTATTATGTAAACGGCATTGGCTTTTCACTAAATAAAATATATTTATAAGTAATATAAACTTATATAATGACGAAATAAACAAAAATTTGAATAATAAAAAAACGCAAGTATGCTCTTTGAAATATAAAAAATTGATTTTTTAATCTTAAACTGAAAAGAGTATACAAATACTATAATATATTCTAAAAGTTAAACAGGAAGAATATAAAATAATATGATGTGTTTTTCACACAAACATAATTGTAAATGGCATGACAAACAAATATGAACGTTTCTCTTGCAAACATTTCACTTACTGTCGTTGCGGAGGAAATAGTATATATCTTGATAGTTTGATATAAATTTATAAATAATTGTAAAATCGGTGCAGCCTTGTCATCTTTTTTTCTTTCCTCCTTTGTGTTGCAATCATCAAATCTCAGGCAAGACGTAAGGATTTCATAACGCTTTTCAGACATTGCAGCAGAAAATATTGTAAGGCTGCAAGAGTCTCTGGTAAACAGTGACTGAATCTTATCATCATTAGATCGTAACGCCGATGATAAAGCAAACTGACCTATAGGAGCGTTTACCTCTTCAGTGCAAGAATCCCTGTAATTACTTTTGTTTGTTTTATCACTGAGTTATGACCGTACTTTTTGGAGCTTTACATTAGTATTCTCTACTATTATCGGCATAATTTCGTCTTTATACAAAAGCTTCCATACATCTGTTTTTAAAGGGTTGTTACCTAATCGCCTTGCACGGCCTCTTATTCCTGGTAAGCCAGTACGAATAATATTGCGTGCTGGGGTTCTTGCTAAATTTGTAGTAGGATTGCTTTCCCAATCAGTGGGAGGACGTTCCTTCTTTCTATGAAATATTCAGGCAAATCATCACGTCCGCTATCTAGTAAATTATTTTCATGGACTTCCCGTGAAAGAAGGTCTTCATCATCATCCAAGTTACCCAGATCACTATCACTACGTTCTTGTCCAGACAACACAAAATCGGGATCAGCGTCCGAGTCGTCTCCTTCACTAC